>ML058437.1:2834018-3300625 GCA_003013855.2 Liriodendron chinense | reverse complement strand
TTGGGGTATTACACGTTGGGACCCATAGGGTGGGCCACCTGCTTGGCCGCATGGTACCCAGTTGGGTTCCAAGAAGTTTTGAATCAAGCAGATATTTGTGTTTTCCCCTCCATCCATATCCATGGGATCTTATGAACAGGTTGGATGACAAATAAACATCACTGTAGGGCTGGGAAGGTTTCAACGGTGGAGATCATTATTCCCACTGTTTCCCGTGGCATGGTCCACTTGACATTTGGATATGCTTAAATTTTGGGCTCAGCCACTAAAATGAGCTAGAAAAACATATGGACGTAGTAGATAAGGCACATACATTCTAGGTGGGCCCAACTGAGTTTTCGATCAAGCTGATATTTTTGTTTTCCATTCATATAGGTCTGCGTGACCTGATGGACGGTTCAGATGGAAAATCCCCATGATGGTGGCCCTGAAAAGGTTTCAACAGTAGGCATTCATCCTCACTGTTTTCTGTGGTGAGGCCCACCCAAGATCTGGATCCTCTTAGTATCCCGGCTTGGGCCCTGAAATGCTCTGGGAAAACAGATGGACGGCTTGGATAAAACAAGTACATCATGATGGGTCCCACGAGGTGGGCCACTGATGGACCATTGAGGAGCCCAGCGTCCGTGGACGCTGGGTACTCCCAGCGTCAGAGAGGCTACGCCTCTCCTTTCTTTCTTCTTTTCTTATTTTTTTTATTTTCTCTTGGTTTTGGTCCAGTGGGGCCCACATAAGGCTGATCCACTCCGTCTATTAGGTTCCCTAGCTCATGGGGGACCCAACGAGCCCAATATTGGGCAGGTGAATTGGTCTACAAACAGAAAGGTGGACCGAGGAAGTTTCGACAGTCGACATCATATTCTCCACTGTTTCATGTGGTGCGGTCCGTTTAAGATTTAGATTTGCTCCAAGTTTGGGCCCTTGCCCTAAAATGATCCAGGGAAACAGATGGATAGTGTGGATCTAACAAAATCATCAAGGTGGGTCCCACGAATGGGGACCCCACTCCAATTGTCCAGCGTCCCTGACGCAGAGAGAGAGAGAGACCAGCGTTGTACGCTGGTCATTCTTCTTCTTTCTTTTCCTTTTCTTTTTTTTTGTTTTCTTTTGTTTATTTTAAGTGGGGCCCACATGAGTGTAATCCACTCCATTCATCAGGTTCCCCAGCTCATTGGGGACCTAATGAGCCCAATATTGGGCAGGTGAAACGATATACAAACGTCACGGTGGGCCCAAGAAGTTTCGACAGTTGGCTCCATTGTCTCCACTATTGTCTATGGTGTGGTCCACCTGAGATCTGGATATGCTTCATGTTTGGTGTCCAGCCCTACAATGGGCTGGAGAAACAGATGGACGGTGTGGATGGAATACATGCATCAAGGTGGGTCCCACGAGTGGGGACCCATGGTCAACGCCCAAAGGGCTTTTAAGTCCAGGCACTGCTGGGCAGCAGCGTCCTCTGGACGCTGTCTCTGTCCAGCGGCAACTCTTTCTTCTTCTCGCTCTTTTTTTTTTCTCGCCTTGATCAATGGGTCCACACGTGCAGGATCCACTCCATTCATCAGCTGGGTCATCTCATGGTGGGCCCAATTAGCTTTGGATCAAGATAATCCTTGTATTATACTTCATCTAGATCTTTGTGTTTCAAAGAATGGGGAAAAATGAAAATAAAGCATCATGGTGGGCCACACAAGGTGGTCCATGTCATGGCAGCATCCGGGGCACGCTGTCTCACAACATAGCCTACTTGTGGGCCCGAAAATGAAAGGGAACGAAGGAAGAAAGGGGAGTTTATGTCCCATTTTAGCACTCACTCGAAAATAAACGGTTGGATCGGGTTAGATAGTCGATCGGACGGTCTTGATGAGGTGGGTTTACGTCATATTTTGTAACAGGGTCCTCCAGACATTCACCTTTCCTTGCTAACAATTTCCTCCTGACCTGAAAAGAGACAAAGGAAAACTATGGGTGGCCGGCGCCCAGCCGTTGCCCTCTGATGCTCTTCTTCCCATTCTCTTCTTCTTCTATCTTGCTTTTTCTTTTACGATGGCGGAGATTTCCGATGAAGAGATCGTCCCCCTGGGAGATGAAACCCCCGATTCCTTTGAATCCAACAATGCCAGAGTACCGGCCGGGAGGTATTCTGCCGCCGGTTACTCCTCCATACTGACGGAAGAAAGGCTTTCTAGCCTTAGGGAGAAATATCGGGTCCCAAACTCCGTTACTTTCAGATTACCTGGGAGAGGGGAGACAGCCGATGCGCCACCACTAGGCTACGTGGCCTTTTACGAATATTTTTTCAAAGTTGACGTGCGTCTTCCCCTTCACCCGTTCATCCGAAATTGTCTTTGTATTTATAAGATTGCCCCTGTCTAACTAATCGTAAATGGCTGGCGGGTGCTTATAAGTACCTTTGTCCTCTGGAAGCAAGTGGGTAACGATGAGTTAACCGCTGAGGAATTTTTGAGGTTATTCCAGCTGAAGAGGGCCCCAGCTAGCGAGGGTTGGTATTACCTCTGCTTCTGGCATAGAAATAATTTTATTATGGGAAACCCTTCTTCCAATTGCCCGGGATGGAGGAAAAATGGTTTTATGTATCCGGCAACTGGGAGTCCGAAATGGGTTCCGACCCCAAAGGCCATAACGTTAATCGCTATTTTGGCGAAGGTGGGTTAAGTTTTTGCTCATCTGTCTGAAAGAAACAAAACCATTACTCTGCGTCGATTAATGTACCTTCTCCTTTTTCTTGCAGGTATTCCGACCGGTGTGAAGCAGAACTTGCGAGGAGGACTTAACGAAAAGTTAGTTAGAGTCTCCAAGCTCTCAGCGGCTGCGCGCCACGTTAACGCCGCTTTAGAACCACGTTACCTTTGTGCTGCGGGCCTGATCTCCCAAGAAGAGATGATGAATATTGGGGATAAAAGGGGCGCGCTAGGGGTACTTCCCCGTTTGAAGGGTACAGCCTCGAAGAGGCAAAAGAAATCTGCGGGCGGTCCTTCAACCACGCCTGCTCCAGCAGAAGGGTCTGCTCGCGGATCACAGCCGCGTGTTACTGCACCAGGGGGGGTTGCCACGACCTCTCGCACGACCGCGACCCCTCCGGCTACTACGACCCCTCCAACTACCGCGACCCCTCCGGCTGACACCCGTTGCCAGCCGATAATCAAAGTTATCGATAATTCGCCAAAAGGCGATCGAAGAGGGGGAGGCCTCCCTCCAAAGGGGGCAATATGCGAGCCTACTGTTGCTCGCGAATTAATGACACCCGCCTCGGGTATTGCGAATGCTCGCGAGGCGGGCTCTAATGAGATGGTTGTAGCCCAACCTTCTGGGTCGGGAGTCTTTGTTATCCCATCACACTTGCATCCAATATGCGAGTTCATGTTCGATAACATCTCTCCCAACTCTGTCGGAGGCCTCCCCGAGCCAAGCCCAGAGGCTCTCTCTACCGATATTGGGGTGAGATTGCTTCAGGTAACAACCATTTTCCCGTCTGTCATTCTTTCTTTGTTATCAATGTGGCGGGCCACTCTAATTTCTTCTTTCTTTGTTTATATCAGAGTCTGGATCTCACGCTTCATGTCAAACGCGACATTGAAGCAGCCCGCCGCAGCGTTGAAGATGCGGAAAAGAAGAAGAAGACGATAGAAGCTGAAGTCCAAGGAAGGGACCGTCTGGTGAAGGCTCTGGAAGCCCAAATCGCCAAGCTGGACGAGGAAAAGCGAATTCTCCTTGTCAAGATTCAAGCCATGACTGATCGCTTTCAGTCAATGGACCTCCAACTTGCGAAGCTTCAAGAACTCTATACCAAAAGCGAGAGAGAGAAGGAGATATTCCGCCAAGACAAGATCTAGCTCGAAGAGCAGCTCAAGGATTCTCGGGCTAAGTTCGAGGAGGCCAAGCAGAGACTCAACCAGTTGAAGGATGATTCCATTCACTGGGAAGATGAGCGAGTGGCTCTCGTCCAGATGGTATTTGACGAAGGCCCTCGTGCAGTCCAGGAATTTCGAACCTCTCAACTCTACGACGAGGAGCGCTATGAAACGTATATCGCTGGTCGCGATTTTGTGGTCAGAGTTATGCAGCAGATTATTCCAACTTTTAACTTTGAGGAGTTCAAAAGGGTGGCTTTCGAGGTTGCGGCTAGAGAGCGAGCTGCTGTTGAGAATGACGTCACTGGAGCTACAGATGCTGCGCCTGCTCCCGAGACCGGTCCTGAAGCTGAGAGCCACGAGCCTGCTCAAGATGGGATGACCAATCTTGACTTCGTTGCCCTCCTTCCTCTATCTTGTGTGTGTGTGTGTGTGTGTGTGTGTGTGTGTGTGTATATATATATATATATATATATATTGAAAGGAAATTACCCATGTAACTGACTTGACTTTTTAGTCAATTGTTATGGAAACTTCTCTTTTCTTCAATGCTGTGTACTTTCTCCAGTTTTTTCACCCTGTGTCCATCGTATATTGTCCATTCGTATCACTAACTCATGAAAAAATGAATTAGACTCAATCCGGGGGTCGCGTGACCATGTCCACGTTGAGATAGACTGGTCTATCGATCGAGATTTTGATTCTACCAAGGGTAGAAGATTGGTCAAGGGAACACGTATGTTCTCTTCAGGGCTATTTGTGATCCATAAAATGGAAACGCAACCAACAAGAATGATTTTAACTCTACCAAGGGTAGACAATTGGCCAAGAGAATGTATGCATTCTCTTCGGGGCTATTCGAGTCCAATTTGAATGGAGAAGCGACAAAAAAGAGTGACTTTTATTTTTATTCACTCGAATGTGTCCAGAATTACATCGAATCAGGGAAAATACCGTAATAAGTGTTCCACATGCCAAGGGCGACGTACGGGTCTTCCCTGCATATCTTCAAGATAATAGGTACCGGGTCGCACAATTTTTATGATTCGATACGGGCCTTCCCAATTCGGGTCCAACGAACGAATAGGAGCTCCGAGGTTCTGTCTAAGGACCAAATCTCCGAGCTAGAAAGCTCTAGACCGAACTTTAGTGTTCCGGTATCGAGCAATGCGCTGCTGATATACTGCTGCTCGCATCTGGGAGGCATTTCTCCGTTCTTCCAAAAGATCGAGATGAAGTTGAAGTCCTTCCTGATTACAAGTGGGATCATATTGCTTGACTCGATACTAGGGTACTTGAACTTCAATTGGTACTACTGTATCGGTACCAAATGCCAAGGAGAAAGGAGTTTCACCTGTAGACGTGGGAGTCCTAGTTCTATATGCCCACAAGACCTCTGGCAGGAGTTCTGGCCATGCGCCTTCACATTCACCGAGCTTGGTTTTTAAATGGTGCTTGATGATTTTATTCACCGCTTCAACTTGCCCATTTGCTTGTGGATGATATGAAGAGGTGCTGACATTGCGTATTTTCCATTTTTCACAGAATCCATCAAAAGCAGCATTGTCGAATTGCTTTCCATTGTCGGTAATTATAGTATGGGGAAGTCCATAACGGTATATGATATTTCTCCATACAAGCTTGGTAGTCTGCTTCTCAGTAATTGTGGCTAAAGGCTCCGCCTCGGCCCATTTGGTGAAATAATCGACTCCCACGATTACAAACCTATTTTGTCCTTTTCCAATAGGCAGGGGCCCGATGATATCAACCCCCCATTGGGCGAAGGGCCAAGGGCTATCAATTGGCATCATTTGCTCGAATGGTATATGAGGTATAGGAGAGTATCACTGACACTTGTCACAATTTTTAGAGAATTCAATTGCATCTGCCTTTATAGTGGGCTAATAGTATCCTTGCCTCATCGCCTTGTATGCTAGAGATCGTCCCCGTGGGTGGTTATCACATGCCCCCTGGTGTATTTCATCGAGAACATGACGTGCTTCTTCTGGGTGAAGACACCTTAAATAGGGCAAAGAAAAACTCTTGCGCAATAACATTCCATTTTGTAAATTATACCTGGCAGCTCGATGGCGGATTTGTCATGCGGATTTTTTATTTTTCGGAAGGTCTCCATCCCTGAGGTAAAGGAGAATGGGGTCCATCCAACACGGAGAGGGATGTACCGTGATCACCTGCTCAAGAGTCGCATGGTCAATACTCGGGCTCTGAAGGTGCTCGATGGGAATTAAATGCGATAACTCAGATTCTGGTGTCGAGGCAAGTTTTGCCAAAGAATGAGCGAGTTTGTTCTTCTTGCGAGGGATGTGGATTATTTCATAACTCTTCAACTTTGCGAGCAGGATGAGCACTCGAGATTTGTATAAGGCCATCCTTTCTTCTTTTGCTTCGAATTCACCGAGAACCTGATTGACTATGAGCTGAGAGTCGCTGTGAATGAGCAGATTCTGAATTGAGAGGACGTTTGCTAGTTCGAGGCCAACGATCAGAGCCTCATATTCTGCTTCATTATTCGAGGTGCGAGAATCGAAACGTAAGGCTTATTGGAAATGCGACCCGTCTGGAGCAACTAAAATTAGGCCCGCTCCACTGCCGGTGGCCCGTGAGGACCCGTCCACGAAAAGTGACCAGGATGGCTGGTCGCTGAACGCGACATTATCATCGGGAGAGAAGCATGTGAATTCGGCGATGAAGTCAGCCACGGCTTGGCCCTTGATCACGGTCTAGGGCAGAATGAAATATCGTGCTCACTGATCTCGATCGCCCATTTGGTTAATCTTCCTGAAGCCTCGGGCTTTTGAAGGACATGTCGTAACGGATGATTCGTTGGTACTAATATAGCGTGGGCCTGGAAGTATGGTCATAGTTTTTGGGCAGCTGTGACTAGAGCAAGGGCCAACTTCTCCATATCAGAATACCGGGTTTCTGCATCCACCATTGCTCGACTGATATAATAAATGGGCCTTTGTATCCCGGAATCTTCTCTTATTAAAGCAGAGCTAATGGCCGTGGAAGACACAGACAAATAAAGGATGAGTTGCTCGTGTGCCACAGGTTTAGATAAAACGGGGGGCGCACTCATATATTGCTTCAATTGTTGAAAAGCTTCTTCACATTGTGGTGTCCACTCCCAATCAGATTTGGCTGTGGCTCGAAGGAGCTTAAAGAAAGGTAAGCACTTGTCGGAAGCCCGCGAGATGAACCTATTTAACGATGCAATGCGACCAGCCAAACGTTGGACGTCTTTGAGAGTGGTCGAGGACTTCATTTCGATCAATACTTTTATCTTTTCAAGATTCGCCTCGATTCCTCGTTGGCCGACCATAAACCCCAGAAATTTTCCAGCAGAGACTCCAAAGGCACATTTTTCTGGATTTAACTTCATTCGATACTTCCTCATCAAGTCAAAGGCTTCTCGAAGATCTGCAAGGTGGTCAGTTCCTACAACGCTTTTTACAAGCATGTCGTCGACATAAACCTCCATATTCCGGCCGATTTGCGCGACGAATATTTTATTGACGAGGCGCTGATAGCTGGTCCCTGCATTTTTAAGGCCAAAAGGCATTACCTGGTAGCAATATAGGCCTCGATCAGTAATGAAGGCGGTGTGTTGGCTATCGGGCGGATGCATCATAAACTGGTTATAACTGGAATAAGCATCCATAAAACTGAGTAAAGCATGCCCAGCTGTTGAATCGACCAGCTGGTCGATTCGCGGAGTTGGGTGTTCGCTTCCCCAAGTGTAGGGTTGCGATGTAGTAATAAACTCGGTAATACCGAGGTCGATCCACAGGGACTTATGTAGGATGTCACAAACTCATCCACAAGTTTCTATTGAAGCTAACAATCAAAGTTTGAATAGAATGTGTGTGATTAACAGTTTAAGCTAAATTGAATGTAAACAAGTATAAGAAGGCACTAGGGGTTCGAGGATCCACTTGTAGCAATCCTCGATGTTCAATCCGCTGTGGTTTCCCATTCTCTCAACTAGAATCACCAGTCAGGTCTATCTAGTCGGATGATAGAACTGTTAAACCAGAAGTCTGTAACATGTAAGTTCTGTGCATAAAGTTCACTCAACTCTAGGCTGATATGAGCATGCTCATTGCATAGGTCATTCACCTTTTCTATAGGTCCAATTCCCAATCATAATCATCCTCAAGTCTTCTCACAAGACAAGGCTAGATCATGATTTGAACTGGATTCAAATTATATGCACAGTCCGTACATATTCCAGATAATCAACCAAAACTAGAACTTTAGCATGAAGTCCCTTCATGAAGAGCTTAGTGCTAGAGCGCATTCCGATTCCTCAGATCATACAGGTCTAGACCGTTGCAAACCAAATAAGAAGATAAGTAATTCATCCAAACATCCATGAGTCATCACAAGACTAAGAGAAATTACTTAAAAACTTGTATAAACTTCAAACCTTAGTTCATAATCATGAATTCCAAACTGAAAACCACTTAACTACGAATTAAAACATCTTGGATACACTACAAGCTTCACCTCTTAGCCCTAGCTAAGAGGTTTAGCTGCTCATGATCCAAGGAAACATGAAACAACTCCTAAAAGCATAAAAACAACAAAGCAAACCAAAAGGAGTTGTGAAACTCCAATCTCCACTTCCACAGTCTCCAACCTCGCTTGAACCCTTCTAGCATCCCCTAGGAACGATCCCTAGGTGTCCTTTTATAGTCTGGAAGCTCCACAACTTCGGAAGAATCGAGAACTTGCGTAACACTTACGCAGCGCAGAGAAAATCGGGATGAAATTAGAAATTTCTAACTTCTTTCGCACAGCCGACCGGTCATGACCGGTCGGCCTCAATAAACAATCACTCCAGCAAGCATGCCCGACCGGTCAAGACCGGTCGGGACTATTTATCTTCAGTCCAGCAATGATGTCCGACCGGTCAAGACCGGTCGGACGTTTCTTCTTATGTTACAGCAGCCATGGCCGACCGGTCATGACCGGTCGGCCTTCCTCAGTCCCTCCAAACACGCATGGCTGACCGGTCACTGACCGGTCTGGCTTCCTTGGCCGACCGGTCACGACCGGTCAGCTCTCTTTTCTTCTTGTTTTCATCCTTTCTTTCTTCTGTTTTCTTTTCTTCTTTACTTCTTTCTTTCTTTTCTTCTTTGGTCCTCAAACGTTCTTCATCAGAATGATCCCAAGTGAACCCTTTTCGTCTTCAATTGAGTGGAATTCCCTCTCAGTCCTGTAGTCACAAAATATGCATTGGATTAGCCTACAAACCATACAAACCTTGCACAATGAGTGATGAATTGGGGTTAGAATATGCACAATTAAGAGCTCAACACACCCCCCAACCAGCATTTTGCTAGTCCCGAGCAAAACATGCGTGAAGCTAATCCCATTCTTCAAAACTCAACTCTCTTTCAGAAACCATCCTTCTATTCATTCTAAGGTTCATAAGTGTAAGATTCAGAAAAATTAGGCGTCAAAGGTTGGAACTGTAAATCCTCAAGACATAATAGGCATTCATATGAGATTCCCGCTGATTGTTTGATAAATAGAAGGACCTGAACAAATTCAACCTAGTGTGGGTAGTGAAAATTCATCTCACGAGTTTCTAGGATTATCTTCTTCATAGATCAACTAGACTATTGAACTCAAGGTACATAGAGCCACATCAAGCCAATGACGGGAATTTGCCTTACCGTCCTTCCGACGACTTTCACACTACGTCCCATTTTCGGCTTTGGTTACGGGTAGACCATCCCCCGGTTGGTAGTAGGTAGCCCTAATCGGAATTTTCCACCGTTTTTCCACATTCCCAATTTCATCATTCCTTTTCCTTTTTCTTTTTAAATTAGATAGGATTTTTAAAAATCCATATCTTTCATTATTTTCCCATGGACAAGGATGGACAAAGTACCCTGGCCTGATTACTCAATACTTTAATTCAAAGTCTAGCTAATCCAAAAATCACATAATCCCTTCAACTCATGAAAATCGTGTAATGTGAACTACGTGTAAAAGTGTTCAGATTTTCTATCAATCACAAAAATAGGGGAGTTCACATATAAAACCATTATGCAATGAGAGATTCCAGACATCCAGCCTTATACACTTCATATCTCTTCCTCTTATGCTCATATCAACTCGAATGCATAGAACTAATGTTTTCCAAAAGAGTTTCGAATTTTTTAAAAAAAATCAAAAAATTTCCACATAATTGCTTGAGATGTTGCAAAATGCTGGATTCATCCAAGCGGTCCTACACCCCCCAACCAAATCTTGCATTGTCCTCAATGTAAAAGATGCGCAATGAGCAAAACATGAGAGCAAGTTGAAAATAAAAGGGAGTGAGGAATGATAGTACCTGAGAGAGTGAAAAATGGAGATCTTCCTCCTTTTAACAAACCTATGAAAACGAAAACAAAAGCAGCAAAATCCTAGTCCTAACTACTCTATACCTCCATCAGACTAGGAGATCAATCATCCTGATACACAGGATCATTCAGAGGTATGGACATACCTTCTGAAGGGAAGTTCTCAAAGAACGGCTTTAATCGCTGCCCATTTGCTTTAAAAATGTTGCCGTTCCTTGGATTTAACAGCTTGACAGTCCCATATGGATAGACAGTTTGCACAATGTAGGGACCGGTCCACCGAGATCTCAATTTTCACGGAAATAGATGTAAGCGAGAATTATACATGATGTTAATGTCAAATCTCGTAACGAGATTTTCCGGCTTTTCTCCTTCGCTCCAGCAGGGATCTCCACCACCAGACCTGAAGCAAGACAGCGAATAAGGGTGGCTGGGGACCAGCCGTTAGCCCTCCGATGCTCAAGTTAGACCACAGAAGAGAAGCCAAGCAAAACGGGACCAAGATTGAATGATGTGTACGTACCTGCTCTCAATGGAGCCACCCCTTTATATAGATCTGAAGCAATCCAATCTGTTACGTGAGATGTCGAAATCCCGTTGATGTCGCATACGATACTGAGAATTCGCTGATTTCTTGGGATAAGATCCTATCTTTTTAGTAGATCCAACCCAATGACTTATTCCAACAATCACGCCCCTAGATGGTAATCCCTTGAAATCCGGCTGGATCCGGCTGGAAACCATAGTTGGAGTCATGACCTCCGAAAAGGAAGGAGACGCCCGTAGTTGGAGTCAGCCTCCGAACTGGTTGCAACCCGTAGGAAAGCTGCTCGCAGGTTAAAATGTGGTCGCGAGTCCAAGTACATATTTTGGATGTAACATCTTTCAACGACTTGTGAGAAGGTCTGCTCGCGGATCGAGCTTTGCCGTATTTGACTATCGGTTATGAAGACTCGAGACTTGCGAATAGCTGCTCCATATTTTTCAATCTATGACTCCTGATCAGGTGAGCTCGAGAGTCGAATGGTCGTCCCGCACTTATCCAATATTCGACTCTCGATCATATAATCTCGAGAGTCGAATGGACGTCCCGCACTTATCCAATATTCGACTCTCGATCAGATAATCTCGAGAGCGAGAGCGAAGTGGGCATTTCCACGTGAAATCTTATCTCCATCATTTTGCCTATAACAGATGCCCCCCAAGTCCTTGCCGCCAAGAATTCTCAAGGAAAGGACTTAGCTCACTATCACACGAAACCGCTCGCTACTTTCATCGAGAACGGCACCCCTCATGATGGGCTGAAATTAATGAGCGCCAGCTTTCCGCAGCCTTTTCGCTGATGGAAAATGAAGGGGCGCTCGCCACGTGTTTGAGGAGTTAATGGGCGTGCCTGCTCGAGCGCTGTGTCCAAAGAGGGACTGTCACGTGCCATCAGATACGGCGGAATGATTGCCTATAAATATACGGAGTCCGCCATTTCTTTGATTTTCTACAGAAGTTTTTTCGAAAGAAACCTGCAATCCTTTCTTTCCATTCTTCTTCCTCTTCCGGTGCTCATTCTTTCCTTTTTCCGGTATACTTCCTTTTTCTTCTTCTTTTATTTTCATCTCCCCATGGCTGGGAACTCTGACGAGACTACTGTCCCCCTTGGTGATGCCACTCCGGAGTCCTCTGCCTCCAGCAGTGCAAGGGTTTCGGCGGGGAGATACACAGCAGCCGGATATCCTTCCGTTTTATCGGAGGACCGGCTGGCTGAGCTACGGGAGAGATACCAAATCCCTGACTCTGTAACTCTCCGCTTGCCCGGAGGTGGAGAAACACCCGACTCCCCCCCCCCCCCAGGATGCGTAGCATTTTACGAGTACCAGCTCATCCTGGGGGTACGCCTTCCCCTCCATCCCTTTGTTCGCGATGTACTACGGTGTTACAAGATTGCCCCTGGGCAACTCATTGTGAACGGGTGGAGGGTGGTTTTGGGCTCCTTTGCCCTTTGGGCTCAGGCTGGCAACGGGGAACTCACGGCGGAGGAGTTCCTCCGTATGTTCCGTCTGAAGAAAGCTCCATCCAGCGAAGGCTGGTATTATTTATGTTACTGGCACCGGGATAATTTCGTGTTGGGTAAGCCCTCCTCGAACTATCCCGGCTGGAGGAAGCGGTGGTTCTATGCTTCCGGGAGCTGGGAGTCTGCCTCCTCCAGGGGTCCAGGAGTGACCCGGTTTTTCTGTGAAGGTAGACACAATGCCGTATTGTGCAGTTTCCTTAGAATAATTTTTAGGGTTTTGCTTCGTTTGACCATTATTTGTGCTCGCAGGTATCCCGGCATTGCGGAAACCGAATTTGAAGGGTGGGATCAACGAGAAGATCGTCAGAGTGTATAAGGTGCCTGTCGGAGATAGGCATATCGAGGCTTGCTTATCTCCTTCGCGACTTGCAGCAGCAGGCCTCATATCCAGAAGAGAAGTCGAAATGACGAAGGCTGGAGAGAAGAGAGGCCTACTGCCCCGTCTGAAGGGCACAGGTTCCAAAAGGCAGAAGAGAACCCCTGCCGAACCGTCTCAATCTTCCATCCGCGCGGGCAACGATCAGCCTACCCTTCCCGCGAGCACGGCGGGGGCCCCAACTGGGCCAACTATTCCTTCACTGGTGGTCGCACCTGGGCCACCAGTGATCAACATTGCAGATAATTCCCCAGATGGGGTGGGGTCCAGCTGCCCCCCAGCTGAAGAGGCTCGAGAGCAGGTAGAGCCTCAAGAGCTGACTCCTGCTCGGGAACTGGTCCCAGCTGCCGAGCAGGGACCTGCTCGCGAGTCCATGCCTCCACCTCGCGAGCAGGCCGGTTTGGTCGTTGCCCAACCGTCTGGGAGCGGGACGTACTCGATTCCACGCCACCTCCACCCTGTATGTAAGTTTTTGTTCGAGAACGTCCCGCCTCACGCCTTCGGCTCTCTCCCCGAGCCAAGTCCTGAGAACCTTATCCTTGAAGCGGGGATGAGGATGGTTCAGGTAAGACTTCGTCAAGATCTGTTTCGACCTGTTGTTACGTTCCAGAAATCTTATATTTTCCATCTCTTTGCAGGGTTTAGATCTTATTCTGCGAACGAGGCGTGATATTGTTGCCGCCCGTCGCACGATAGAGGAGGCCGAGGGAAAGAGGACTGCCTTGGAAAAGGCAGTTCAAGGAAGAGATCAACTGCTCAAGGCTCGTGAGGCAGTGATCTCGAAGAGAGATGAGGAGAAAAAGATCCTCATCGAGAAGATCCAAGTCCTGACCGACAGATATCAGGCCTTGGACTCAGACTACGTGAAGCTCACGGGTCTGAAGGAGAAGGCAGAGAGAGAGAGGGAGATCTTCCGACAGGATAAGATCTCGCTAGAGGAGCAATTCGCGGGAGCCAGGTCGCAGCTCAAGGAGGCCTACGACAACTTGACTAGGGAGCGCACCGCTCTTGCGCAGCTTAAGGACGACTCGATCCACTGGGACGAGGAGAGAGTCGCCCTTGTAAAAATGCTCTCGGAGGAAGGTACTCGGGCAGTTTCCGAGTTCCGGACTTCGCAGCTGTATGACGATGAACGATATGAGTCATACGATGCTGGTCGAGACTTTGCACTAAGAGTAGTGCAACGAATGATCCCATCCTTTGATATGGGGGAATTCGGTCGAGTCGCGACCATCATAGCTGCAGAAGAGCAAGCTGCTGCCGAGAACGAGGTGACCGAAGCCACGCAGGCTGGAGGGGCTCCTGAAATGGGCCCTGAAGTCGAGAGCGTGGCTCCTCCTAGCGATTGATTTCCTTTATTTTTTTTCTCTTGTATCTGCGCTCATGTATATGTAATCATCTGATTATCAATAAAAAGATATTTTTGGAAGTGTTGCTGTTTCGTTGCTGTTCTCCCTTCATCTTTCATTTTTTGCTTGTTAATCTTGAATGGATTCGTCAGAGATGTGACCCTTTAATTCGAGCATGAGCTAAGCTGCTCGCGATCAGGATGTGACCCCGTTTGCTGCCCTAATTAGAGCACGAGCTGCGGTGCTCGCATTTTGGAGTGCGATCCCTCCTCTCACCAATCGCGAGTAACTAACTCATGAAAAAATGAATTAGACTCAATCCGGGGGTCGTGAGACCATGTCCGCGTTGAGATAGACTGATCTATCGATTGAGATTTTGATTCTACCAAGGGCAGCAGGTTGGTCAAGAGATGGTATTCATTCTCTTCGAGGCTGTTCAGGTCCATGAGAATGGAGAAGCGACCAACTAGTAATGATTTCAGTCCTACCAAAGGTAGGTAATTGGCCAAGAGGACGTGTAAGCACTCTTCAGGGCTATTCTGGTCCATATAAATGGAGTAGCGGCCAAAAGATATCTTTTACTTTATTCATAAAATGTTATGATAAAGTACATCGAATCTAGGGGTAGTATCTTAGCAAATGCTCCACGTGCCAAGGGCGACGTACAGGCTTCCCTTGCATGTCTTCAAGATAATAAGTACCGGGTCGCACAACCCTAATAACCCGATACGGGCCTTCCCAATTCGGATCCAATGAACGAACAGGAATTCCAAGATTTTTCCTTAGAACCAAATCTCCGAACTGGAAGGATCTAGGTCGAACCTTCGCATTCCGATAACGAGCAATACGTTGTTGATATGCCGCCACTCGTACTTGGGAAGCGTTTCTTCGCTCTTCCAAGAGATCGAGATGAAGTCGGAGATTTTCCTGATTGCTCGCGGGATCATACTGTTCGATCCGATATGAGGGCACTTGAATTTCCACTGGTACCACTGCGTCAACACCAAATGCTAAGGAGAAAGGAGTTTCACCTGTCGATGTACAAGCCGTGGTTCTATAGGCCCATAACACTTCTGGCAGAAGTTCTGGCCACACCCCTTTACATTCACTTAGCTTGGTCTTTAAATGATGCTTTATAATTTTATTCACTGCCTCGACCTGCCCATTCGCCTGTGGATGATATGGAGAAGTGCGGAGATTACGTATCTTCCATTTGTCGCAAAATTCATCAAAGGCTGCGTTGTCGAACTGCGTTCCGTTATCGGTAATTATAGTATGAGGAAGTCCGAAGCGACATATAATATTTCTCCACATAAACTTAGTAGTTTGTTTTTCAGTAATTTTGGCTAATGGTTCTGCCTCGGCCCATTTGGTGAAATAATCAACCGCCACGATCGCGAACCTATTCTGTCCCTTTCCCATAGGTAAGGGTCCGATGATATCGATCCCCCACTGAGCAAAAGGCCAAGGGCTGTCGACTGGGGTCATCCGCTCAGACGGTACACGAGGTATAGGTTGATATCGTTGACACTTGTCGCATTTTCTAGAAAATTCTATGGCGTCTGCTTTCATAGTAGGCCAATAATATCCTTGCCTCATCGCTTTATATGCTAGAGATCGCCCCCTGGGATGATTACCACATGCCCCCTGGTGTACTTCATCTAGAACACGATGTGCTTCTTCTGGATGAAGACACCTCAAATAAGGCAAGGAGAAGCTTTTTCGCAACAAGATTCCATCTTGTAAGGTGTACCTGGCAGCTCGAAGCTGAATTTGTCTTGCAGCTTTCTTGTTTTCTGGTAGGTATCCATCTCTGAGATAAAGGATGATAGGATCCATCCAGCATGGAGACGATTGTACCGATATAACTTGCTCGGGAGTCACTTGGTCGATACTCAAGTGTTGACGGTGCTCGATGGGGATTGAATGTGATAGTTCTGATTCTGGTGCAGAAGCGAGTTTTGCCAAGGAATCGGCAAGTTGGTTCTGCTCGCGAGGGATATGGAATATTTTATAAGTCTTCAGTTTGGCGAGCAGGATGAGGACACGAGACTTGTATAAGGCCATTCTTTCTTCTTTGGTTTCGAATTCGCCAAGAACTTGGTTGACAATGAGCTGGGAGTCGCTATGAATTATCAAATTCTGGACTGCGAGGACAACGGCTAGCTCGAGGCCAACAATAAGGGCCTCATATTCTGCTTCATTATTGGAGACGCGTGATTCGAAACGCAGAGCGTATTGAAAATGCGATCCGTCTGGAGCCACTAAAATCAGGCCCGCTCCACTGCCACTGGCCCGCGACGACCCGTCCACGAAGAGCGACCAAGGAGGCTGGTCACTGGTCATGACGCTATCTTCAGAAGAATATGTAAATTCAGCGATGAAGTCAGCCACGGCCTGGCCCTTGACTGCGGTCCTAGGACAGAATGAAATATCATGCTCGCTGATCTCGACCGCCCATTTAGTTAAGCGCCCGGAAGCCTCAGGCTTTTGAAGGACTTGACGTAGTGGATGATTTGTTGGTACTAAAATAGCATGGGCTTGAAAGTATGGTCGCAGTTTTCGAGCTGCCGTGATTAAGGCTAGGGCCAGTTTCTCCAAATCAGAATACCTAGTTTCTGCATCAACCATTGCTCGACTGATATAATAAACGGGCCTTTGTACCCCGGAATCTTCTCTTATTAAAGCGGCACTAACGGCCGTGGAAGACACAGATAAATAAAGAATGAGTTGCTCATGTGCCACAGGCTTAGATAAAATGGGGGGAGCGCTCATATATTGCTTCAGTTGTTGAAAAGCTTCTTCACATTGAGGTGTCCAGTTCCAATCAGACTTGGCCGTTGCACGAAGGAGTTTGAAGAAGGGCAGGCACTTGTCAGATGCTCGCGAGATGAACCTGTTCAATGATGCGATGCGACCAGCTAGACGCTGAACGTCCTTCAGAGTCACTGGGGATTTCATCTCTATCAATGCTTTAATCTTTTCGGGATTTGCTTCAATTCCACGTTGGCCAACCATGAACCCAAGAAATTTCCCTGCAGATACTCCAAACGCACATTTTTCTGGATTTAATTTCATCTGATACTTCCTCATCAGATCAAAGGCTTCTCGAAGATCAGGAATGTGGTCATCTTCATCGATGCTTTTCACGAGCATATCGTCAACATATACTTCCATATTCCTACCGATTTGAGCAGCGAATATTTTGTTGACAAGACGCTGATAAGTGGCCCCTGCATTTTTGAGACCAAACGGCATTACCTGGTAGCAATATAGTCCTCGATCTGTGATGAAGGCAGTATGTTGGCCATCAGGTGGATGCATCATAATCTGGTTGTAACCAGAATAAGCATCCATAAAACTGAGGAGGGCATGTCCAGCTGTCGAGTCGACCAACTGGTCGATTCGTGGTGTCAGGAAGCTATCTTTGGGACATGCTTTGTTTAAGTCTGAATAATCGACGCACATCCTCCATTTGCCATTAGCTTTCCGGACGAGAACTACGTTGGCGACCCACTGTGGGTAGTCAACTTCTTTTATGAAATTTGCCGCGAGCAGCTTCTCAACTTCAGTTTTGATCGCCATTTGTCTTTCTGCAGTAAAGGCACGTCGACGCTGATGTACGGGTTTATGCTTCGAGTCAATGTTGAGACGATGTATGATGACATCAGGATCGATGCCCGGCATATCTTTATGAGACCAAGCAAACACGTCCTGGTATTCAGTGAGGAAACGGATCAAATCTTCACGGTGGATACCGTTTAAGGAGGAACCGATGTACACGATCTTAGACTGGTCGTCTTCGGTCAAGCGGATCGCCACTGTTTCCTCCCCTGGAGTTCCTGATTTCAGAGCATTTTCCCTTGGATCCAACGCGGGTGGCGAGAACGTCGGATGAACCTTGAACTATTTCCATGACAGGTGTCGCTTGAGCCTTCTTTCGATCTTGGAGGGCTATTTGGTAACAGGACCGTGCCTCCTGCTGACTTCCTCGCACGACCCCGATGCCATTTGGGGTCGGAAATTTAACACATAAATATGAAGGGTGCAAGGCCGCTCCAACCTTAGTTAGAGACGGTCTCCCCAAGATGGCATTATATGCTGATTTTCGATCCACGACGAGGAAGTTTACGAAGACGGTGGTCTTCGCTGGACTCTCCCCAAAGGTGACTGGGAGATCGATACTTCCTTCAGGTGTTACCACTTCTCCTCCAAAGCCGACAAGAGGGGTCGATACTGGCTTGAGGAGGTTTCTGGCAAGTGCCATCTTGTCGAAAGCCTCCAAATACAGGATATCGGCCGAGCTACCTGTATCCACCATAATTCGATGAGTCAGATAATTTAATACCTTCAGTGTGACTACGATGGAATCTTCATGAGGGAAATGAATTCCCGCTGCATCTTCGAGGGTGAAAGAAATTGGGGGATGGCTAGCCTTCGATGAGTTGGACGTTTGTTCCAGCCAATAGATCTGCTGGGGTTCTTTGGACGCCTTTCGGGCGTATGCCTTTCTTGAAGCTTGAGAGTCACCCCCGCAAGCTGGACCCCCGACGATAGTGCGAATTTCTCCTGTGGGCTCAGCATCCTCTTGGTCGGTTTGATGATGAGACGGTTCCTTTTGGCGAGATGAGGTCTTCGCCCTTTCTGGTGACCGATTCTTACGAGCAACATAATCCTGGAGATGGCCTTTTCGAATAAGGGCTTCGATATGGTCTCGTAGAGAGATACAGTCCTAGGTCCTATGCCCGTGATCTTTGTGGAAGTAACAGAACTTACTCTTATCTCTCTTCTCGGGATCGGATTTAATCTTTGCAGGCCACTTCACATATGGCTTGTGTTTTATCTCCATTAGAACCTTTTCAGGAGACCGATTAAGAGGAGTGTAATTATGATATTTACCAGAATAAGGCTTCCTGGGAGAACGATCGCGCTGATCGCAATGGTATTTTTTATCTGTAGAAGTTCCTTCTGGCTTGCGTTTCTTACTCTGTACTCCATGGCGTGTCAATGCGACTTCTTCTGCATTGATATATTTCTGAGCTTTGGCTTGGAATTCCGCCATAGTTTTCGGTGGGCTCTTATCTAAGGCAAACCTAAATTTCTCGCTCGTTATTCCAGCAATGAGGGCTGTGAGACCCTTTTCTTCAGTGTAACCCTCAGTTTGAACGGCTTCGGCAGTGAACCGTACTGTGAACTCTTTTATTATCTCCCCATGTTGCTGTTTCAGATTCATCAGATGGGAGGCTGGCTTTTTGATGCGAATACTTCCCATGAATTGAGAAAGAAATATCTCCGATAATTGGGAAAAGGAACTGATGGAAAGAGGCTTTAACCCCCGAAACCATGTACGAGCCGCTTCCTTCAATGTAAGGGGAAAAGCCCTACACATGATTTCTGAACCATGTCCCTCCAACTCCATGAGGGACCTAAAGGTTTCCAGATGTTCCAGAGGATCGCCAATACCTGTATACGGAGCGATAACAGGCGTTCGATACTTTCTGGGCAATGGGGCTTCCATGACCTCGCTTGTGAAGGGAGATTCAGATTGATGTATTGCCGCCATGACAGCAGATGGCCGATTTGCCTGGTATCTCTGCTCCATGACATCAAAACGATCTTGGATTCTTTTGAGATCTCCTTCCCATGGCAAGGTATAGCTAGACGTTTCGGCGGTGGAGCCTTGCGGTTGAGGTTATCGAGACGAACTGGAATGTATAGAATGTGGAGACGGCACAGGGGGATGGCCGCCAAGTGGTGGGACCTGTGGTTCATCCATAGAATGTCTGGAAGCAACTGGTATGGGTGGCGGTGGTAACCCTTCGGAGGGTTGTCTTTGCGGTTCAGGGAAGTGCTGATCAAGCCGATTTGACATTGCCTGAACTCCGGCGTTTAAAGTTAGGAGAGTGTTCCCGAGGAATCGTAGGACATCATCCTGATTTCCAGAGGCCTCCAATAATGGATTTGTTGATGGTATATTTGGGGCTCCTTGAGGGATATCCGTCGGAACAGGTGGGAGGGCAGGTGCGGATTCCGTCTCACCGGGCGGAGGTGGTGCCTGCCTCGAAGTTGAAGGATGAACATTCTTTTTAGGAGGCATCACCGAAGGATTTTGATCGATGGTTAACACGATTGATTTTGATGATCAAGTCGTTCCCACAGACGGCGCCAAATTGTTAATGTCAAATTTCATAACGAGATTTTCCGGCTTTTCTCCTTCGCTCCAGCAGGGATCTCCACCACCAGACCTGAAGCAAGACAGCGAATAAGGGTGGCTGGGGACCAGCCGTTAGCCCTCCGATGCTCAAGTTAGACCACAGAAGAGAAGCCAAGCAAAACAGGACCAAGATTGAATGATGTGTACGTACCTGCTCTCAATGGAGCCACCCCTTTATATAGATCTGAAGCAATCCAATCTGTTACGTGAGATGTCGAAATCCCGTTGATGTCGCATACGATACTGAGAATTCGCTGATTTCTTGGGATAAGATCCTATCTTTTTAGTAGATCCAACCCAATGACTTATTCCAACAATCACGCCCCTAGATGGTAATCCCTTGAAATCCGGCTGGATCCGGCTGGAAACCATAGTTGGAGTCATGACCTCCGAAAAGGAAGGAGACGCCCGTAGTTGGAGTCAGCCTCCGAACTGGTTGCAACCCGTAGGAAAGCTGCTCGCAGGTTAAAATGTGGTCGCGAGTCCAAGTACATATTTTGGATGTAACATCTTTCAACGACTTGTGAGAAGGTCTGCTCGCGGATCGAGCTTTGCCGTATTTGACTATCGGTTATGAAGACTCGAGACTTGCGAATAGCTGCTCCATATTTTTCAATCTATGACTCCTGATCAGGTGAGCTCGAGAGTCGAATGGTCGTCCCGCACTTATCCAATATTCGACTCTCGATCATATAATCTCGAGAGTCGAATGGACGTCCCGCACTTATCCAATATTCGACTCTCGATCAGATAATCTCGAGAGCGAGAGCGAAGTGGGCATTTCCGCGTGAAATCTTATCTCCATCATTTTGCCTATAACACATGAGGACTTTTTGATTTATCGTGAATGTCTTGCGAAGAATATTCTTATCATGGAATATCTTCGTCTTGTCCTTGTAAATTCTCGCATTCTCATAAGCTTCATTCCGGATTTCTGCAAGTTCATTCAATTGTAGTTTGCGTAGAGAGCTTGCCTTGTCAGAATTAAAATTCATCTTCTTAATAGCCAAATATGCCTTATGTTCCAACTCCACAGGTAAGTGACAAGCCTTCCCATAGACAAGTCTATAGGGAGACATTCCAATAGGGGTTTTAAAGGCAGTACGGTAAGCCCACAGCGCATCGGTAAGCCGAAGTGACCAATCCTTGCGATCGGGATTCACCGTTTTCTCTAAAATGTGTTTAATCTCCCTATTGGATATCTCAGCTTGTCCACTAGTTTGTGGGTGATAGGGAGTGCTCACTTTGTGCGTTACGCCATATTTCTTCATTAATGCTTCAAAAGGGCGATTGCAAAAGTGAGACCCTCCATCACTTATGATGACTCGAGGCGTACCAAACCGGGAAAGAATGTTTTCTTTTAAGAATCGAATGACCGTTTTATGGTCATTATTCCGGCAAGGGATGGCCTCGACCCATTTGGAAACATAATCAACGGCAAGCAAGATGTATTGGTTTCCAAAAGAAGATGGGAATGGGCCCATGAAATCAATGCCCCAACAATAAAAAATTTCGACAATTAAGATGGGATTGAGTGGCATCATATTTCTACGGGAGATTCCTCCTAATTTCTGACAAGGTTCGCAAGCTTTGCAAAACTCATGTGTGTCTTTGAACATGGTGGGCCAATAAAACCCACATTGCAGAATTTTCGCTGTGGTCTTTTTAGCCGAAAAATGGCCACCACATGCTTGAGAATGACAGAAGGAGATGATACTTTGTTGCTCATCATCTGGGACACATCTCCTTATGATTTGATCGGGACAATACTTGAACAGGTATGGGTCGTCCCATAGAAATTTCCGTACCTCTGAGAAGAATCTATCCTTATCTTGCTTTTTCCAATATGTAGGAATTGTACCTGTAGCAAGATAATTAGCAATGTCCGCATACCATGGTAATTGGGAAACAACAAAAAGTTGTTCATCAGGGAACATGTCATTGATTGCAGTCGTTTCAGGGGAATCAGTGAGGACAAGTCGAGAGAGGTGGTCAGCTACTACATTCTCTACTCCTTTCTTATCATGTATTTCTATGTCGAATTCCTGGAGTAGAAGGATCCATCTTAACAACCGTGGTTTAGCATCCTTTTTAGAGAGAAGATACTTAAGCGCGGCATGGTCAGTGAATACAATGATCTTGGATCCAATCAGGTAGGATCTAAACTTCTCCAAGGCAAAAACTACAGCTAAAAGTTCCTTTTCAGTAGTGGTGTAGTTTGCCTGGGCTGAATTTAGGGTTCTACTTGCATAGTAGATGACACATGGCTTTTTATCTTTTCTTTGACCTAACACAGCCCCAATAGCATAGTCTCTAGCATCGCACATAATCTCAAAAGGAAGGCTCCAATCAGGTGGTTGCATTATTGGGGCACATGTCAACATACCTTTAAGGGTGGTAAAGGCCTTTTGACATTCTTCATTCCACTCGAATGAATTTTCCTTTTGAAGTAGGTTACATAAAGGACGAGAGAGTGAACTGAAATCCTTTATGAACCTTCTGTAAAATCCTGTGTGTCCTAAAAAGGATCGTATATCTCGTATGCTTTTGGGTGGTGGAAGGTTAGAAATAAGATCAATTTTCGCCTTGTCCACCTCAATTCCATTTTGTGAAATGATGTGACCAAGTACAATTCCCTTTTGAACCATGAAGTGACACTTTTCCCAATTGAGCACAAGGTTCTTCTCTTCACATCTTTTTAGCACAGATTTCAAGTGCTCAAGGCACTCATCAAAGCTACAACCGAATACGGAAAAATCATCCATGAAGACTTCGAGAATTGTCCCCACCATGTCAGAAAAGATGCTCATCATACAACGCTGAAAGGTGGCAGGGGCATTACATAGTCCAAACGGCATCCGTCGATAGGCAAAAGTGCCGAATGGACATGTGAATGTAGTCTTTTCTTGGTCTTCACGGGCAATTTCTATTTGGTTGTACCCTGAATAGCCATCAAGGAAGCAAAAGTGGGAATGACCCGCCAACCGTTCTAAAATCTGATCAACAAACGGTAGGGGGAAGTGGTCTTTCCTCGTGACAGTGTTTAGCTTCCTGTAGTCAATGCACATTCTCCAACCGGTAGTGACTCTAGTTGGTACGAGTTCATTATTGGCATTGGCTACGATGGTTATTCCGGATTTCTTAGGCACCACTTGAGTTGGGCTCACCCATTGGCTATCCGATATTGGGTAAATGATACCTACATCCAATAGTTTCACCACCTCGGCCTTAACCACATCCTTCATGTTTGGATTTAGTCGTCTTTGTGGTTGCCGGGATGTCTTCGCATTTTCCTCAAGGTGTATGCGGTGAGTACAAATCAGTGGGTCTATGCCTTTGAGATCCGCAATTGTCCATCCAATGGCACTCTTGTGCTCTAATAGAGTGGCTATTAGCCGACTCTCTTGTTCCTCATCCAAGTGGGAAGAAATCACCACTGGATATGTCTCATCTCGACCTAAATAAACATACTTTAGCTCACTTGGTAATGGTTTTAGGTCGAGTTTTGGTGCCTTGATGTTGGATGGGAGGGCCTTGTTCTCATTTACAGGTAAAGGTTCAATTGGTGCCCTCCATCTTTTATTCTCAAGCACCAGCATCACATCTAGAATGGCATCCCTCTCTTGTATTGTGTAATCATTTGTCTCATGAGAGTGGGCCATATATGCCTCCAAAGGGTTGGAAAATAGTGATAAGGGGACTGTATCCTCCATGAATGATTCGATCATGTTTAATTCGTGGACATCATCATCAACTTCCCGCGGTTGTTTGCATAACTCAAATATGTTAAGCTCAAGGGTCATATTTCCAAAGGACATTTGTACAAGTCCGTTTCTACAATTGATAATGGCGTTTGAAGTAGCTAGAAACGGTCGTCCAAGTATGACGGGAATTTGAGTACCGGTGCCTATCACGGGATGTGTGTCCAAGACAATAAAATCTACTGGGTAGTAGAATTTATCAACTTGGACTAGAACATCCTCTACCATTCCTCTCGGTATCCGGATGGATCTATCAGCAAGTTGGAGTGTGGTTTTGGTGGGTTTCAATTCACCTAACCCAAGTTGTTCGTAGACCGAGTATGGAATGAGATTCACACTTGCCCCCAAGTCGAGTAGGGCTTGTTTAATCTGGTAGTCTCCTATGATGCATGAGATGGTTAGACTACCTGGATCCTTGTATTTTTGGGGCACCTCTTGTTTGATGATGGCGCTCAAATTCTCAGCCAAAAGCACTTTGTTGTGAACGTTATGTTTCCTTTTGATTGTACACAATTCCTTTAAAAATTTAGCATAAGATGGTATTTGTTTTATTGCATCCAACAGCGGGATGTTAATCTTTACATGCTTGAAAATTTCCAGAATCTCCAGATTTTTATCTAAAGGTTTTGGTGAAATCAACCTTTGTGGAAATGGGGCAACCGGCTTGTATTGCCTTTCCGGTTCTTTCTCTTGTGGAATATTGTTTGGACTATCATTCTCTTTGGGAATTTCCGGATCCTTAGGCTTTGGGGCCTTCACCGGATTAGATTTGTCAATTTCTTTCCCACTTCTCAAGGTGGTGATAGCTTGGACATGTTCCGTATGGTGGGAGGATGAGCTTGCATCTTGTATCTCATACTGGGTCCTTGGGTTAGGAAGAGTTTGAGCAGGAAGTGTGCCCTTCTCTCTACCACTCAGGTGAGCTTCAACTCTAGCCAGAGATGTTTTCAATTCATTAATGGCTTGGTTTGAATTTTGATTGAATTTCAATTGCTCTTGCATGAACCCATCTATTTTTAGAGAATTTGTCTTGTTATACTCATTCTGGACCGATACGAGTGCACCCAAAATCTCTTCTAGTGATACTTTTGGAGTGTTGTTTGCATTTGCAGTGGGTCCATTCCTCCAACTGAAGTTGGGATGGTTCTTCCAATTAGGATTATACGTGTTTGAGTTTGGAGCACCATATTGCTGCTGATAACTGTTTATGGCATTTGTTTGTTCTTGTAAGATGCTTTGGACTGCTGAAAATGTGGGACAATCTGGTGTAGCATGTTGATTTCCAGCACAAATTCCACAAACAGTTTCAACCTCAGTGGAGTTGATTGTTTCTCCTTTCCTTAATTCCATGGCTTCGACCTTTCTTGTAAGGCTAGCCAACCGTGCACTTATGCTATCTTCTTCTGATAAGACATACATTCCTCCCTTTTCCTTTTGTTGGCCAATCTTGGAATTTGTTGGTTTAGATGTGTCCCAAGATTGTGCACTTTCAGCCAATTCTTCCAGATAATCCCATGCTTCATCAGCTTCCTTATTCATGAACTCCCCATTACACATCATCTCTATAAATTGGCGCATGGATGGAATCAGTCCTTCATAGAAAAAACTTATAATCCGCCAATTTTCATAGCCATGATGTGGGCATGCGTTTAATAGGTCCTTGAATCTCTCCCAACATTGGGAAAAGGTTTCATCCTCCTTTTGGGCAAAGTTCATGATAAGGCGCTTAAGCATGTTCGTTTTGTGAGTAGGGAAGAATTTTTTTATAAATTCTCTGTGCATATCATTCCATGACCCAATTGATCTTGGCCTCAATGCATAAAGCCAACCCTTGGCTTTATCCTTAAGAGTGAAAGGGAAGAATTTAAGTCTTACTACATCTTCAGTCACATTTGCAAAGTGCATGGTGGTGATTACCTCATCAAACTCCCTAAGGTGTTGATAGGCACTTTCACTGTCTAAACCATGGAATTTAGGGAGAAGATTGATCACTCCCAGTTTCAAATCCACATTCCCTGCATTTGGTGGAAATACTATGCATGAGGGAGTGCTCGTTCTTGCAGGTTGCAAGAAATCACGTAAAGTCCTAGGTCGGGGAACATTCTCAACCACATTCTCCCCTGTTTCAGTTTGATTTTGAACCGGGTTAGGTTGATTTGCAGCCATACTTTCAAATAAAATTGGAGAATCTAGATGTCTCCTAACACGTGGCTCTCTATCAATGCCTTCTACTATCCCCCCTTCACTTATGAGTCGGTTATTGGAATCCCGAGCCCAATGTGGCATGCAAAATAAAAAATAAGAAACAAAAAGGAAAAAGAATTCTTCCTTCTTTTTCTTTACTCTTCTCTAAGACCGAAGCACAAGGTGTCTTGCAATGGCTAGGCCAGAAACAAAGATAGAGACCGATTTCTCCTGATTAATAGGGGTTCAGAGAACACCCCACCCACTCTTTGAATCTTTTGAGAAAAAGTGCAGAAAAAAGGAGAAAGAGGAGTAGAGATGAGAAAAGAAATCCCTGAGCACAAGGTGATCCAAGACGGCAGAGCCGACCAATAGGAATCCAGGTGGCAAAAAGGCCGACCTTTCAGAGATCCAAAAGGAGTCTCCACCCACTCTACAAGAGATGAATAAAATAAGAATGACTAGGAGAAGGAGAAGAGTAAGGTTTTAGAAGGATAGCACCTGAATTGCTCTTGAAATCCTTGACTCTTCTTCGGCTTCCTAAAATCCCTGAAAAGAAAAATCAAATAAATAAACTAAGTTAGTCTAAAAATAAAAAAAAATCCTAAATAGATACTAATTTCAGAAATTTGTGAAAACCGTCAAAAATCCCCGGCAGCGGCGCCAAAAACTTGTTCGCTTCCCCAAGTGTAGGGTTGCGATGTAGTAATAAACTCGGTAATACCGAGGTCGAGCCACAGGGACTTATGTAGGATGTCACAAACTCATCCACAAGTTTCTATTGAAGCTAACAATCAAAGTTTGAATAGAATGTGTGTGATTAACAGTTTAAGCTAAATTGAATGTAAACAAGTATAAGAAGGCACTAGGGGTTCGAGGATCCACTTGTAGCAATCCTCGATGTTCAATCCGCTGTGGTTTCCCATTCTCTCAACTAGAATCACCAGTCAGGTCTATCTAGTCGGATGATAGAACTGTTAAACCAGAAGTCTGTAACATGTAAGTTCTGTGCATAAAGTTCACTCAACTCTAGGCTGATCTGAGCATGCTCATTGCATAGGTCATTCACCTTTTCTATAGGTCCAATTCCCAATCATAATCATCCTCAAGTCTTCTCACAAGACAAGGCTAGATCATGATTTGAACTGGATTCAAATTATATGCACAGTCCGTACATATTCCAGATAATCAACCAAAACTAGAACTTTAGCATGAAGTCCCTTCATGAAGAGCTTAGTGCTAGAGCGCATTCCGATTCCTCAGATCATACAGGTCTAGACCGTTGCAAACCAAATAAGAAGATAAGTAATTCATCCAAACATCCATGAGTCATCACAAGACTAAGAGAAATTACTTAAAAACTTGTATAAACTTCAAACCTTAGTTCATAATCATGAATTCCAAACTGAAAACCACTTAACTATGAATTAAAACATCTTGGATACACTACAAGCTTCACCTCTTAGCCCTAGCTAAGAGGTTTAGCTGCTCATGATCCAAGGAAACATGAAACAACTCCTAAAAGCATAAAAACAACAAAGCAAACCAAAAGGAGTTGTGAAACTCCAATCTCCACTTCCACAGTCTCCAACCTCGCTTGAACCCTTCTAGCATCCCCTAGGAACGATCCCTAGGTGTCCTTTTATAGTCTGGAAGCTCCACAACTTCGGAAGAATCGAGAACTTGCGTAACACTTACGCAGCGCAGAGAAAATCGGGATGAAATTAGAAATTTCTAACTTCTTTCGCACAGCCGACCGGTCATCACCGGTCGGCCTCAATAAACAATCACTCCAGCAAGCATGCCCGACCGGTCAAGACCGGTCGGGCCTATTTATCTTCAGTCCAGCAATGATGTCCGACCGGTCAAGACAGGTCGGACGTTTCTTCTTATGTTACAGCAGCCATGGCCGACCGGTCATGACCGGTCGGCCTTGTTCATTGACGTTCCAGCAATCCTATCCGACCGGTCATGACCGGTCGGCCTTCCTCAGTCCCTCCAAACACGCATGGCTGACCGGTCACTGACCGGTCTGGCTTCCTTGGCCGACCGGTCACGACCGGTCAGCTCTCTTTTCTTCTTGTTTTCATCCTTTCTTTCTTCTGTTTTCTTTTCTTCTTTACTTCTTTCTTTCTTTTCTTCTTTGGTCCTCAAACGTTCTTCATCAGAATGATCCCAAGTGAACCCTTTTGTCTTCAATTGAGTGGAATTCCCTCTCAGTCCTGTAGTCACAAAATATGCATTGGATTAGCCTACAAACCATACAAACCTTGCACAATGAGTGATGAATTGGGGTTAGAATATGCACAATTAAGAGCTTAACATTGGGAAGCTATCTTTAGGGCACGCTTTGTTTAGATCCGAATAGTCGACGCACATTCTCCATTTGCCATTAGCTTTTTAAATGAGAACTACGTTCGCGACCCATTCCGGGAAGTCAACTTCTTTTATGAAATTGGCTGTGAGTAGCTTCTCGACTTCAGCTTTGATTGCCATTTGCCTCTCTACAGTAAAGGCATGTCGGCGCTGGTGGACAGGTTTATAATTCGGATCAATGTTCAAACGATGTGCGATGACGGTGGGGTCGATGCCCGGCATATCTTTGTGAGACCAAGCGAACACGTCTTGGTATTCGGTGAGGAAACGAACCAGATCTTCACGAAGGACGCTGGTTAAAGAGGATCCAATGTATACGAATTTTGATGAATCGTCTTTAATTAAGCGGATTGACACTGTTTCTTCCCCGGGAGTCCCTGATTGGAGAGCATTCTCCCTTGGATCCAGCAAGACGGTCGTCGAAGGACTTGATGAATCTTGCTCTATCATCATAACTGGTGTCGCCTGAGCTTTCTTTCGATCTTGTAGGGCTATCTCATAACAAGAACGGGCTTCTCTCTAATTTCCTCGTACAACCCCAACACCATTTGGGGTAGGAAATTTAACGCACAAATACAAGGGATGTAAAGCCGCCCCAACCTTATTAAGCAATGGTCGCCCAAAATGGCGTTGTACGCCGATCTCCGATCTACCACGAGGAAATTGATGAATATGGTCGTCTTCGCTGGGCTTTCACCAAAAGTGACTAGAAGGTCAATGCTTCCTTCAGGCGTCACCACTTCGCCCCCGAACCCGACGAGGGGAGTTGAGACTGGCTTGAGCAGGCTTCTGGCGAGTGTCATTTTGTCGAAAGCCTCCAGATAGAGAATATCAGCAGAGCTACCTGTATCCACCATATTACGATGAGTCAGATAGTTTAATACATTTAACGCGACTACGGTGGAATCTTCGTGAGGGAAGTGAATTCCTTCTGCATCTTCTTGGGAGAAAGAGATTGAAGGACCACTGGACTCTGATATATTGGGAGTTTGTTCCAACCAGTAGATATGCTGAGGCTTCTTGGATGCCTTACGGGTGTATGCTTTTCTCGAAGCCTGAGAATCTCCTCCGCAAGCCGGTCCTCCGACGATGGTCCGAATTTCCCCAGCAGGTTCAGCATTTTCTTGTGATGTATGTCGGTGAGGTGATTTTTTCTGCTGTGGCAAGGCCTCCCCCCTTTTAGGTGATCGAACTTGTCGGACAACATAATCTTGAAGGTGACCTTCCGAATAAGAGCTTCGATGTGATCACGCAGAGATATGCAGTCTTGGGTGTTGTGCCCATGATCTTTGTGAAAATAACAAAACTTGCTCTTATCTCTTTTCTCAGGATCAGATTTGATCTTTGTGGGCCACTTCACATATGGTTTATACTTAATCTCCATTAACACCTTTTCCGGAGGCCGGTTGAGGGGGTGTAGTTATGATACTTACCAGAATAGACTTTCTTGGGAGAGCGGTCTCGCCGATCGCACCGATATTTCTTATTCGAAGGAGAGATTTCCTCCGGCTTGCGCTTCTTGTCCTGTATACCATGACGCGTTAAAGCAACTTCTTCTGCGTTGATATACTTCTGAGCTTTAGCTTAGAATTCTGTCATAATTTTAGGAGGATTCTTATCCAAAGCGAATCTGAATTTTTTGCTTGTGATCCCAGCTATTAGGGCGGTGAGACCTTTCTCTTCGGTATAACCTTCAGTTTGGATGGCTTTGAAAGTGAACCGCACTGTAAACTCCTTTATCGTTTCCCCATGCTGTTGTTTCAAATCCATTAGGTGAGATGCTGGTTTTTTGGTGCGGATGCGTCCCATGAATTGGGAGAGGAATAGCTCCATTAGTTGTGAAAAGGACCTGATGGATCGAGGTTTTAACCCACGAAACCATGTGCGAGCTGCCTCCTTTAAGGTTAGAGAAAAAGCTCTACACATGATTTCCGAACCATATCCCTCCAGCTCCATAAGAGACCTATACGTTTCCAGATGTTCAAGAGGATCGCCAGTACCCGTATATGGAGTGATGACGGGCATACGATGAAATTGCGGTTTTACCGCTTGTAGAGATACTCGGAGATATGTCTAAGGACCTAGAGGTGGGTGATTAGGACCTTTTTGAAATTCTTTTCGCCTACTTACACAATTCAACAAATTACACTAAGTAAGCAAGAACACTTCGGCTTTCAAGCCTAAGTGGGTCCAATCACAAGACTAGCATAAGGTTAATCAATAAGTGATCCTAGTCTAAAGCATGCATAGGTAAATAAATGATTCAACAATCAAGATCCTAACCTAAGCAACTTGGGTAGACTCATGAGAATGGATCAATGAGCTCAAGTCTACACAATTAGTGAAGGTACATCTTGTGTGTGGAAGAGCCTAGAAAGTGCCTAGCAATCATTCCTATCAAGCATGCATAATTAGACAATTAAACTAACAGTGCTTAAGATATAAATGAGCTCAAGAACAGTCACAAACACAAGGATGTATAGTGGTTCGACTACGTGTCTACTCCACTCCCGGTTCAAGTACTCAACCCCTTTGAGCACACCGGCATTCACTATTGGAGGTTTTAAATGAGGTTCACCTCTCAACCTTTACACGGAGGTTTTATCGGTTCACCTCTCAACCATACCCGGAGTTTTAGATATAGGCTAACTCTCAACCTAACGCACGTTTACTCCCGTGTCGGAGGCTCTCCCTTGTAGACTTAGTTTAGGCCCGGCAAATGGGCCAAGGAACGACTAACGTCCCTAGGTCGAGTTCAACAAACAAACTCTAAAATGGACTCTCAAATAAGACAACCTACTTGTCGGATGAGCCCCTTGTTTAGCGCCGGATTGGGTTGCTTGATCTCCGCTCTCCCATGCTTCAATCAACTTCCCTTGCTCCCTCGATCGTGTTACCGTTGCGTCGCCAATGCCTCAGCCACACTTGATCAAACACCTTGCATGCGATGCCTTTGAGATGCCCAAGGTGCTAGGAGAATAGGTTTGAGAACTCTACAACTAATGGAAAAGGGTTGCCTAAAGTCTCTTACCTACAATGATCTCATCTTAGAGTTTTGGACAAGAATTTGCCAATCAAGAAGCTTCCGAACTCTAGAAATCAAGAGGGGATGAAGGTCATCTTCTTCATGAGCTTGGAATGCTCTAATCTTGTGTTAAAGCACAAGGAAGATGCCTTGCATGGGTCAAGGAATGAGCCTCAAATGGTCTCCAATAATGGTGGCTTCACTCCTCAAAAATCCCTCTAACCATGCCCAAAAACGGAGCTCTATATGTAAGAAAAGAGAGCTCCAATGGTCATAAAACGTGCATAAAACGGCTCTGAGCCGACCTGTCCCGACCGGTCGAAACCCCTTGCTGAATGGCATACAAAGATACCCAGCCCGACCGGTCAAGACCGGTCGGACCCCTTTGCTGGACTGCCCTGAAAACTACAGGCCGACCGGTCAAGACCGGTCGGACCCCTTTGCTGGACATATGAGAACACCAGGCCGACTGGTCAAGACCGGTCGGCAGTGCCTGCTGACCTCCCTAATGTGAGAAGGCCCACCGGTCTTGACCGGTCGGCTGTCCATTTGCAAATGCAGCAAGGCTGCTGGCCGACCGGTCTTGACCGGTCGGACCAGCCTGGTTCTCCCCTCATATTGCTGAACTCATCATGCTTCAGCCTGTCCATTTTGGCCAAGGTTAGGGTGATCAATTTGGACACCTAGGGCCAATCTATGACGACAAAAAGATTCCTAATCTGGTCAAGGTCATCAGGGAAACAAAGGGGTAAGGTTTTGGTCAAGGTTAAGGCACCAAGGCATCACTTTTACCTGAATCTTTTTCCTTGATGCAGCCGGTCCGTCTTGAGTCTTCGGTCTTCGTCTTCATTGGGCTCAACCGACACTAGACGCACTGACGTAAGTGATTGACAAACAAGGTGCACTAGTATGCCACGGAAAAGTGCACTAACATACGATACTTTCTAAGTAAAGGTGCTTCCATGACCTCACAGGTGAAAGGAGACTCGGATCGATGTATTGATGCCACCACGGCAGATGGTCGATTCGCCTGATATCATTGCTCCATATCATCAAAATGATCATGGATTCTCTTGAGGTCTCCTTCCCATGGTAAAGTATAACCTGATGTTTCGACGGTGAACCCATGAGATTGCTATTGGCGGGAAGCACTGGAATGTACGGAATGTGGGGATAGTACAGGGGGTTGGTTGCTGATTGGCATTAGGTTCGACGGAGGATGATTTGGTTGGACCTGTGGTTCGTCCACAGAGTGTCTGGAAGCCATCGGTATGGGCTACGCCGGCAACCCTCCGGAAGGTATCTTCTGAGGCTCCAGGAAATGCTGATCAAGTCGGTTAGACAAAGCTTGAAACCCAGCATTGAGAGTTAGGAGTGTGTTTCCGAGGAAACGCATGGCATCTTCTTGACTTCCGGAAGCCTCAAATAACGGGTTTTGTAATGGCACGCTAGAATGTCCTTGAGGGATGCCCGTCGAAGTGGCTTGAGGGATGGGCCTTGGTTCTGCAACGTCAGGTGGAGGTAATGTCTGCCTTGAAGTGGAAGGATGAACTGTCTTTTTTGGAGGCATCGTGTTCGATGGTGGGAATGGCTAAATTTGGTGATCAAATTGCCTTCCCACAGACGGCGCCAATCTGTTTACGTCATATTTTGTAACAAGGTCCTCCAGACATTCACCTTTCCTTACTAACGATTTCCTCCTGACCTGAAAAGAGACAAAGGAAAACTATGGGTAGCCGGCGCCCAGCCGTTGGCCCTCCGATGTTTAAGTTAGATAGGATAGGATTGAAGGAAAAAAAATAGACGACTTGAGAGTGAATAATGTGTACCTTCTTATTGATGAAACCATCCATTTTATATAAATCTGAATGTCCCACTCTGTTACGCAAGTTCTCAAGATTATTACAGATTTCATGGGATAAGATGTTTATCCTTCTTATCCTTAGATAAAGGAATAATCTGATCCAACTACTCATCTAGTTAATTACGTTCCTTAATAATGATCCCTCGAAATACGGAACCGCAGGCGAAGATAAGCCTAAAACTGGCCTATACGGGTTGCTGATACTCTGAGACGAAGGATGTCCTTGCTAGAAACCAGATACCAAAACTGTTCATGTGTCGGGAGCTACTCATAGGAGGGAGCCACTCTTATCAGGAGTGCTCGCATTTTAGGATGCGACTACTCGCATTTTAAGATGCAACCCTTTTCGACGAGCACGAGCCGAGCTGCTTGCATTTTAAGATGCGACCCCTTTCGACGAGCACGAGCCGAGCTGCTCGCATTTTAGGATGCGACCCCTTTCGACGAGCACGAGCCGAGCTGCTCGCATTTTGGGATGCGGCCCCTTTCGACGAGCACGAGGCGGGCTGCACGCATTTCTTCGGAGGCCAAATTTATATATAACAATGGGGTGGATCTCCTTCTCCAAGCTCACTTTCTTCTCACAACTCTCTTTGCTATCTTACTTTTCTCTCTCTCTCTCTCTCTCTCTCTCTCTCTCTCTCAAATGGAGGTGGCTACGTATGGCCTTCTTGTGGTGGTAGGGGCTTGGGGCATAAGTGGTATATCAAAAAAAAATGATGATAGCAAGGGGATGGGGCAATTATAAGAGTGGATGGCTTAAGTATGGGCTTAAGTTGACTTGTGAGGAGAGAGAGAGATGTACTTGATGAGACACTTAATTGATTGATGCTTGATTGATTGATGAGATGTTGATTGATTGATGGGACAACCTAGGAATTTGTGCAAGTGGGGCCCACACCATGCATGTGTAATGTGGCCCGCCTTAATTGCGCACAAGTACGCATCTTTCAAACTAGGTATCGAAACGGAGCGTGCCACGCGGCGTTGGAGTCGTGGCGTCCGCGTGGTCGCCGGGGTACAAGTCTGGGGTCGTTGGGGTACTAAAATAGGGTGTCTGAATGAAACTCGCCGGTTTGGACTGTTCCGAATATGCCGAGTTCGGAAAAGAGGTGTACGGAGGGCTAATTAGGATACGGTTGTTACAACCTTCATACAAAAGGAATGGATGATTTAAAGGCACTTGTAAGCGGTTCCCATTCACCAAACATGTGTAATTTAAAAACACTCATTGAATCTAGTCATTCTCAATTATCCAAATTGTTTATATAATTTGACTCGTCATTTATCCCCCCCCCCCCCCCCCCCCCCCCCCCCTCCCAAAAAAAAAAAAAAAATCTTTGATTGGACTATTTCAAACCTTTGATCATTTAAATCTTCAAGGTCAGCCCCATACAACTAGGAACAAAGTTAGGGCTTAGGGGACTAGGCTAGGTGAGGGCCAATCTGGGCATGACCCTACCCTAGCCCACCGCCACTCCTGTGCATGCACAATCGGATGAGTGCATACATGATTGAATGCATGCTCATATGACTGTGCACCACATGTATCACATGCATGTTTAATCGCATTAAAAGTCTTTTAATATTTATTTTTTTTTTCTTAGTAAGTCGAGATTATGACTACGGTTGTCCATAGCTTGCAAATTGGGTGAGTTGACCAACAATTTGGCCAAGTCAACCCAGAATGGTCACTAGGCTGGTTATTGGTCCAAGAAAACTAGGCTAAGTTGAAACAAGTCAGGTGAGTCTTGTGGGGCGATTATGTACGTTTAAGATAGTAGTTGGATAAAAAAAATAAAAAAATGCATTCATTCCCCTCTAGGTTTTTAAGCTGCAGAGAGGAGGAGATGATGATGACAACGACAATGAATAATAATAATAATAAAATAAAAATCATAATTATTATTATTAGTATTCAATTATTTCTTTGTTTCTTCTACAAAAATGAAAATCATAATTATCACCCAAGCCTTCTCCCAATTACTTGGGGTATGCTACATGAATCTTGTTCCAACATTCCACTAAATCAAGGGCCATACTTTCAGTTGGACCATAGGTCATCAAGTCTTTTCTTATTACTTCCATCCACATCTATTTAGGCCTTCCCCTTGCCCCTTAGAGCCTTCAACTTGTATCAAAAGAAGAAGAAGAAGAACGACAACAGCAACAAATGTTTTCTATTTCATTTTCTATTCTTCTTTGTATTTTTAATAAAAATTAATTTTCTAAACTTTTGTCGGCCTACTTGACCCATCCATACTAAGTGACCAACTGAGTCCCAAGCATAGTCCCGGCCAGAAAATTATAAGCGTGGAAATGGGCTGGCTTTTGGCTGGGCCAGGCTAGGCATGGGCCTGCCCGAACTTAAGACCCAAGGCCCAGGTCCACCCAAGCCCAGAATATGCCTACACAGCACGCCCAAGCTTGAACCCAAAAAAAAAAAAAGTTGATTCTGCCTGGGGCCAGCCCGGCCAAAATTTTATAAAAATCCCTATTTCCAACATGAAATTTCCTCACATATCCATTGAACAAGTGGACCCCACATGCACAAAGAAATTGACATCTTCAAGGATTGAAACCAACTGTCCAGATTGAAGATAAGATCGGTTGCCTAACCGAGGATTTGAATGGCATATTTCTAGGATATAATACATGTAGATATAAAGTCAGGTCAGGTCAGCCAGGCCTGGCCAGACTAAAATGAATTGTGCCCAACCCCGATTCAAAAATTGATCACACCATGAACACAAGGGCCAAGCCCGGGCATGGGCCAAGCTACTAGGTCCAAACCTGACCCCAAGCGGTATCCAGCTTGTCAATTAGGATACCCGACCCATTAAAAAGAGAATAACCCATCCAGGGGGATGTTGTGGTTATATCAATTCAAATCAAGTTTTTCTTTGAAGAAGATTATTTTCTTCACACATTCACAGATTTGGTGGGAATATGAACGGTGGCAGATAAAGGGAGGTTTGTTTTGTTTGCAGTAGTACATTTGAGAGGGGAAATTATCTTTCTTTCATCATTGTCCTGCTAGTGATTTTTTTTTTTTTTTTTTCTAGTTTTGATTACCAACTATGAATTTATTAAGAATTGCCTTTCTGCTTGTGAATCTATATCGACAATCTTTCGATGCAAAAATCTGATACGTATATTCATAGCCTTGAAATTGATTTCTCTTTACAGCTTGGTCACCCTCCACATAAGATTCGGCCCATCAGTTCAACGGTCGGGATCACTGACCCAAAAAGGGAAACGTGTCCATCTGTTAGTCTCCACAATGTTCTAGGTGTCTAAAAAGAATGCTCCAAACCATAATTAAAGAAAAAAAGGGGGGAGATAAAACTCACCTTTTCTTCTTCAATGAGAAGGAAAGAGATGGGAGAGATACAAGAGATGTGAGAGGCGTGAAAGAGAGGAATCAGAAGGAATGAGAGAGGCAGTGAGAGTAGGGGTGTAGGAACCGGTTAAAATGCCCTTTTTCCGCCATAAGAGATTTGAGAGAGGGCTGGTAGATTGGAGAGAAAAAAGAGAGGAAGTTCAGATTTTATAGAAAAAATAAAACTTAACTTTGATGGTCTGGCAGGGTATGGTTGTTGATATGCGGGCACGAAAATATTGTGCGTACAACTAACTCAAAATAAACGGTCCAAATAATGGGAACTAATTTAGTCGGCTCTTAAACGATAATTAAATTAATTTAGTGTTCCATTTGGTTGATTGGTGGAACATTAATGAACAGTCAAATGATAATAATCTGAATTTAACAAACAAATGCTTATTAATCAGACATTAACATGGTAAAATCAATCAAATTCTTTGCGTTGCCCTATTTATATTCTAAAATGGGTGCCATGGCTTGGATGGTTTTACTGAGTTAATGTATGCTAACTGTATAATTTCAAGTGCTAAATGGGAGCAGATTAGGTGTTACGCGGTGTTACCCTTACCATGTGGGGCCCACTTTCATGAATGTGTTGTATATCTATGTTGACCATCTATTTTTCCGCTTATTTTAGGCTGTTATTCTAAAAGCTTAGCATATCTAAATCTTTGGTGGACCACACCACTGGAAAAGGGCTCTTATCATGCAGAGTAAACTCAGTTGAGACCACCTAGAATGTATGTGCTTTATCTATTCCGTCCATATGTTTTTCTAGCTCATTTTAGTGGTTGAGCCCAAAATTTAAGCATATCCAAATCTCAAGTGGAACATACCACAGAAACAGTGGGAATAATGATTTCCACCGTTGAAACCTTCCCAGGCCCTACAGTGATGTTTATTTGTGATCCAACCTGATCATAAGATCACATGGATATGGATGAAGGGAAAACACAAATATCAGCTTGATCCAAAACTTCCGTGTCCTCTAAGAATTTTTCAATGGTAGACATTTAGTTCACACTTTTCTTGTGATGTGTTCTACTTTAGATTTTGATATGCTTCAATTTTTGGCATCATACCTAAAATTTTCTGTTAAAATGGATGGATGGAGTGGATAAAATACGTAAATCACTGTGGGCCCCATAGTTTGCTCCGCACGCTAGCATACGGAGTTACCCAGTAGGCAGTCCGCTTCCATAGTAAATGACTATTAAAAACTTCCTGTAGCCCACAAAAGTTCAAGATCAAGCTGATCTTTGTATTTTCCCTTCATCCTGGTCTAGTTGACCTTATCAACAAGTTGGATGGAAAATAAACATTACATATCTACTTATGCTGGGCCTTGGGAAGTTATTAAATTTTGGGCATTCAATCATCATTTTTTTTTCTTGCGGTGTGATCCACCAGTGATCTAAATCATTTACTTAATTTCTGAGACCATATCCTAAAATGGGCTGGAAAAACAGATGGACGGCATAGATATACAACACATCATCAAGGTGGACCCCATGGTATGTTACCCCTTGTCAAGTTTCAACTGTCATAAGTTCTGTCTTTGATCTCTAGGTTCTTCTGGCAGCTAGTGGACTTGACAGCCATTTTCTATCTATGAAAAACTCATGTGCTACCATTAGTAGAGCGTGGCTATTGTTTCTATGAGGAAAACGAACTTAAGTGCTTGGATCCACCTCATCCATAGGTATAACACCCCTATCGCCCTATCCAAAAATTAGGTTGATTCAACAATAAGGATGCTTCACAGGGAACTATACGTAAAATTAAGTGTGTTGTCTACTTAAATTTTACAACAGGTGTTGTTATGGAATGCTTTCATCTGAAGAAGGGAAGTTAAATGAATGGATTAGGTCAAATATATACACAAACGATGGTGGCCGATCTAAACCAACTATTTACTTTGGTTGTGTAACACTTCGTATTTTTAGAATTTATTTGAAAATTTATTTTTATTTTATTTTAATTAATTATCGTACATTAACTTTGATTTACGAATAATGGGACATTTGTAAGAGATCTGATAGCGTACCCTTTATAAAAGTTGCTTAGAATGAACCCACGAACTGTTAGGAATTTCGGAAGTGTGGGCCACCAGGATCCGACGGTCTACACGATAAGAACCTTCGCAAAGCCGAGGATATGTGGTGCGATCCAGCGATCCGCCTATTTGCTACAGGAGCAAGTGGGTCTGATCACCCCTCTGATCCTACGGTGAAGATGGTCCCCGGATCAGATCTATGGCTCAGATCTGATGGATGGACCAGATAAACTCTAGAAGCCTATCCCTCTCTTTTCTCTCCGTATATAACTTATACTTTTCCTTTTTCTTCTTGTATTTGATTACGGAAAGAATCCTCTTATAAATAGAGGGAAAAAGAGATAAGGGATGAGATGAGATAAGATTGGTTTAACCTTATCTTATCCTATCTCATCTTCTTCCGAGGTTTTAAATTTCTAATTGAATTTCAAACTCTCGGAAAAAGGAGGATGCGGGAACATCCTTATGGGCCCCACCCACAAGTGGTTGTCCACTAGTGGGCCCCATGAGCCAACATCTCCCACTCAATCACATTGTGGGGTAGGCACATCATGAGTGTTCATCTAGCTCATCACATAATAATCAAAATCAAAGAATCACGATCAAAAGAATCAGAAGCGTGGGACCAGCTGGAACACCGTTATCTTCTCACAGGTGTTTGAGTACTAAGAGACCACCTATCTAGCACTCAATAACCCAAGCTTTGCATTGCCTGTCCTAGTCCGCATGACCACACCGGATAGAGTTAACTCCCAATCTGGAGTACTCGGCCAACATACGCACTTATCCTTATCGAGTTTATTCTAAAAAACTTGGTTTTCTACAAACATCAATTTGAATTCTTTTTAAAGTAATATATATACATATATATTTTGAAAAAGAATATCGTTTGTAAAAGTCTAAGAAAACTCGATACTGCCGGCGGATAAGTCTTCAAGTGCATATTTATAGTTCTAGAAACTTGGTGTAGCTGTCACGGGATCTTCCCCACGCAGGTGTGTAATTTGGAATTGATCAAGCCGCTTTCCTAGCATAACCGAGTCTGACCAATCAAGGGCCTTTCGTCATCGTATACTAAAGTAGCGACACTCAATCTCATCCTCCTGTACACAAGAGGAGGGTAGCTGAGAACACAAAAAGTCACCTACGGGACTGGCTCCTCGCATGTCGCAATGATTAGATCGAATTAAAGCAATCTGTAGGTAATAGGTCCAAGCACGTGGCTACAATCCACGCCGTAAAGTAGATAATACTAGGTATCTGTCGGGTCTACATTACGCAAGTCATCTCACATGAGGTATGACTCATTTCATAACCTCACGACTTAGCTGTGATTCAGGCCATAACATTATTCGCATTATGAGTAATGGTGCGACTATGTTATTCGACTTTGTCAGTCTCATTTTCAATCTTATAGGACCGAAGGCGGATACAACTCATTCGCATCCTCATCCTTTATTATTTTCAATAAAGGGTAGTTCATACCTCAGTGTATGAACATCACCCCAAGTGTACCTCTCTTGTACATTTAGGGTTGGTCAACCCGTGCGAGTGGGTAACCGGCCTGCCGATAATAGTTGAAATCCTACTTGATCTCAAAGAAAATGCTGATGATCTATATACCTAGTTTAACAAGTGCTCAATACTGAATAAAATGGAATTTATTATTCAAAGATACATGATACAAGCATATCAATCAAACTTTCCTCAATCTCATCTGCCTGACGTGAACCTGAAATAGATCTCTAGCTATAGGTTTCGTCATGGGATCAGCCATCATTTCCTTGGTAGAAATGTAGCTGAGGATAACCTTCTTATCTTTCACTTGATCACGAACGTAATGATACTTTATCTCAATGTGCTTCGATTTCTGGTGGTGTTTGGGATCCTTTGCCAAGTCTATGGCCGAGGTGTTGTCTATCCTCAACGATATAGGCTCATGTATGCCTGGAACAACACTCAATCCTTGTAGGAATCTGCGAACCCATACACACTCTTGAACTGCAGCACAACATGCAATGTATTCGGCCTCCATAGATGAAAGTGCCGTGGATGTCTGTTTCTTGCTCGACCAAGAGATAGCTCCCCTTTCGAGCAAGAAGACATATCCTGAAGTAGACTTTCCCTCGTCAGCGTCATTACCCCAGGCGGCATCTGAATATCCTTTGAGTTCGAGACTTGCGCCTTCATAACACAGCATCAAGTCCTTGGTTCCTCTGAGATAGCGGAATATACGTTTCAAGGCTTGCCAATGTGACTGTCCCGGGTTATTCTGGTAACGGCTGACTATGCCAACTGTATAGCTTATGTCTGGTCTGGTGCAAAGCATAGCATACATTAAGCTGCCTACTGCGCTCGCATAAGGTACTGAGGACATTGCCGATTTCTCAGCTTCTGTCTGGGGACACGATTTCCTGTCTAACTTGGTAGCTTTATCCATAGGGGTTTCAACAGCTTTTGAATTTTCCATCCTAAACCGCTCTAAGATCTTCTGTATGTAAGTGGCTTGTGACAAGCCTAAGAATCTCCTAGAACGGTTCCTGATGATTTTAACCCCTAGAATAAAGTTGGCTTCACCAAGATCTTTCATCTCAAAGTTTGAGAAAAGCCAATCTTTAGACATCATCAACAGTTGCATGTCATTACCAGCTAATAGGATATCGTCTACATATAGAGATAGTATCAGAAAAGATCTTCCAGACCGTTTCACGTATACACAATGATCTTCTTCACTCATTGTGAATCCAAAAGTGGTGATGGCTAAGTGGAACCTCATGTACCACTGCCTTGAAGATTGCTTCAACCCATAAATAGATCATAACAACTTGCAGACTTTCTTTGGATACTTTTTGTCCACATAACCTATGGGTTGTTGCATGTAAATATTTTCATCCAAATCACCATTTAAGAATGCAGTCTTTACATCCATCTGATATAACTCTAAGTCTAAACTTGCGACAATGGACAAGATCATGCGGATTGAGGAAAATTTTGCAACAGGTGAAAAAGTTTCCTCATAATCAACACCTTCTTTTTATGTAAAACCTTTTGCAACTAATCTTGCTTTGTACTTGTCCACTGTACCATCTGCCTTTCTTTTGATCTTAAGTACCCACTTGTTACCAATTGCTTTGCGATTGGAAGGCAGATCTACAGGTTCCCAGACTTTGTTTTTCTCCATGGAGGCAATCTCCTCGTCCATGGCAGTTACCCAATCAGTCGAATTCGGAGATAATAACGCATCCTGATAAGAATCAGGTTCATCATCTGGGAATCAAACCTCTTTCACTTCGACGTAACTCAGGAGTCTGCTGAGATGTACTCCCACTGTCCTGATGAACTATAGGAGTATCTCTATTTTCAGAAGCAGAACTCCCACTCTCCTGAGATACATCGGGAATTTCAAAAAGTTCGGTAGAAACCTTTTGTTTCTTTCGACTGGGGTATCTGTCTTCGACGAAGGTGACGTCCCTAGATTCAATCTCATTCCATCCTCCACGATCCTCATAAACTAAAACGTATCCCTTTGAGTGCATTGGGTACCTGATGAATACGCACTCAATAGCTATCAAGTTTACTTCTATGCTGAGTAGGCAATAAAACATATGCTAAAGATCCCCAAGGACGTAGGTCGGCTAGAGAAGGAATCCTCCCAGTCCACATCTCATATGGGGTCTTAGGAACGGATTTAGTTGGGACTCTATTTAGGACGTAGACAGCTGTAAGAAGCGCGTCTCCCCAGAATGTAGTAGAGAGATTTGCATGTGCCATCATCGATCTGACCATGTCCAATAGTGTCCTGTTCCTTCTCTCTGCAACTCCATTTTGCTGTGGAGTATAAGCCATAGTGTATTGCTTGATGATGCCAACGTTTGCACAGTATGATTTAAACGTTTCAGATGTATACTCGCCACCTCTATCAGATCTAAGAATTTTAATCTTTTTCTCAAGCTGATTTTCAACTTCAGCTTTGAATTTGAGAAAACAATCAAAAGCCTCAGATTTATGTGAGATGAGATACACATATCCATAGCGTGAGTAATCGTCAATAAATGTGACGAAGTATTGGCATCTATTTCTAACATGTACATTTAAGGGTCCACAGATATCCGTATGGATTATCTCTAGTAAACCCTTTGACCTAGTCGCTTTAGGGAATTGTTTCTTAGAAGTCTTTCCGGACACACATGTTCACAAAATGGCAAATCAACCTTGGATAATGAACCTAACAGACCAGATCTAGCTAGTCTTATCATACGGTCCTTTCCAATGTGACCTAACCTCGTGTGCCATTTTAAAGATTCAGATACTATATGTTCATTTGATGTAGCAGACAAAGCAAGAGGCGCATTATCATGTTCTACATCAAGAATAAATAAATCTGAAATCAAATTTCCCTATACAAAGATGAGGTTATTTAGTCTTAAATAAACTCTTATCCCGGAAAAACGAATGTCAAAACCATTAACTAACAATCTAGAAACAGAAATTAAATTCTGGCGCATGCCCGGTGCATAAAGAGTATCATGGAGGGTTATTGTGTGCCCTATGCGCGTACGGAGATGATAAACACCAATCCCTAGCACGTCTTCAGCAACGTTATTCCCCATATACACCCAGTAACTCCCTGTGGCTATAGGTCGAAATTCCTCGAGTCCTCGACGATCTCGTGTGACGTGCTTTGTTGCGCCTGAATCCAAAATCCACTCGTTAGATAGGATATCAACGGAAAGGATCTCAGAACAAACGCCTACAAACAAAGTATCTTGTGACTGAGGAATTACCGTCTTTTTCTGGGCACACTGGCGGGCATAATGGCCTGGATTTACGCAGACGAAACAAGTGATGTTTGTCTTTTTAGGTTTCCTCTTTCCTTTCCCCTTCTTGGGATTTGAAGGAGGCGTTGCGGTCTTCTGTTCCTGATTGTTCTTCTTCGCCTTCTTGCGAGCTTTGAACTTTCTCTTGTTAGCTTTCCGCTTGTGGGTTTCTGCTGCAAAAGCCTTGGCCGAACCTGGCTGAATTGCATTCATTTCAACCTCTCGTACCAGATGGCCACAAAAGTCTCTGAACGTTGTGATAGAATCAGTATGGTTCAGAATCGTTTTGATTTGGGCCCATGATTCGGGTAAGGAACAGTGCATAGCTATAATCTTTTGATTTTCAGTTAGTTTGCACCCTACATTCCTCAGGGCGCCTATCATCTGCTCCATCTTATGGATATTATCCTTGATGAGGCAACCTATAGGCATCCTGTATTCTTGGAACTCTAATTCCATAGTCTGAACCTTTGCATCTGACTTCTGCTTATAGGCATTAGCCAGTGCATCCCAGATCCCCTTAGCTGTTTCATGCACTTCATACGTGGGTATGAGTTCTTTGTGCATTGTGCTAATCAAAACATTACGGGCGGAGCGATTTTGTTTACGCCACTTGTTGTAGCGATTCATCGCGGCCCTATGTTCACCTAGATTTCCATTTTCAGCCAATATGGGTTCCTCTTGAACCCCATCCAGAGTGTGTGAAATGTCATCTTCATCCAGAAGGCTTCGTACTGCGTGGGACCAGTCTTCGTAATTGTTGCCGTCGAAATGTTGTCCTTTTAGTTGATCGGCGATCAATGCTTTAGAGGCCATCTCTACATCGCATCATGTATCACTACTTAGCTATGATCTAAAGTATTGGCACTAATCATCAGAATTTCTACTAGTTATTCAAACTTATAAGTTTATAAAAGTATGCAATCCATCTTATAAGGGATCTGAAAGCCTACATACCTATATGGGTGATGCAGATCAATCAAGTTCTCTAAATAAAATGAAATTGGTGCTTTTACGACTATCTATTTGTATAACCTACAACCCACCATTATGGGTTTATGCATCATTTAAGGAATGAATAAAACTCCCACTTAGGTTATGCACAACCTTAGGATATGAGATCTATATTCTAATGAAATGATGACTTAATTTTAATCATATAAAAATTAAAGTCAAAATGAATAAATCATTAGATTAATGAAAACTATCTTGATTATTGATCACATATAAGAAGTTCTACGATTAAAGGACAATATAATCACCCCATTGATCGTGTCCATTCATGATGGATCCGATCATTACTATTAATGTTCACCATTGATGATGGATCCTGTCATCAATGTTGATCATCATAGTTGATGATGGTTCCGTTCATTTGTGGACCCGTGATCAATAGTGATCTTATGGATATTTATCATGATCTTCATTCACTTTTACACATATTTAATAATGCATGCACATATACATTAAGTAATCAAAAGATGTTTTGAGACAGAAAAAAAAATCCATAATTTAAATCATATGCTTTTATTTTAACACATACATCGATCATCAGGTTAATTTTAGATCTAAACCGTTAATCACAAAAATGGACCATACCATCGGTTAGATCTTGCCGAAAAAACTTCAAGTCACTTCCCTTTACTTGGTCTAAATCAGTCCATAAATGGCTGATTAAAGGCCCTTATACAAGATACACTTAATCTTGATATTTAGTGATTTGGGCTTCCAGTTCGGCCTATTTAAATTTTGGTCATAATTTGTAGGGTCCATATGTGTTGTCCAATCAAGTGTGGTCCATATGGGCTTCTTATTTAGCCCAATTTAAAAATAAATAAATAAAATTTTGTGGGGCATATGATGGCTAACATGGATTGGACAGATGTGAGACATTATATGACAAGGCACATTTCTATTTCAAGAATAAACCCAAGTTTCATAACAAGGAACCTTCCTGTTAATAAAAAAATAATTGATGCTCTGGAAGGGTACAACAATTGAAGGGCGGGCACCCATAAAATGAACACGTGGCATCCATTAATCAAAATGTTGATCATCTACCATCATTAGTTATTTAATTTTCGTTTCATTATTCATCAGATGCAGAGAGAATATATTTTCATTATTCACAGTCAGTCTCCGTGGCAGCATACGCCAGACGCAACAATCTCATAGCCATAGATTTTGAATGGTTCCTCTTGATATACAAGTGTGCCACGCATACTACTTCTATGTAAACACTTCCGGCATCACTTTCCAGAGTTTGGAGAGTCCTAGTTCAATTAGGGACTTTCTCAATGACACGTGCTAAAACAGTTTGTATAAAGGACAAATCCTTTGGGTAGTGTCTTGGGGTCATGTATCAAAAATTTTATTTAAATAATCTAGAGAGATCCAATCTGTCCGTTTTAGTTGCTCCCATCCAGCATGAGTGACTTTAATACCACATGTGTACATCATGTGAGGTGGGCCTCTTACAAAGTGAATCCAGTAAGTGATCTTTGTTCACACCTGACCGTTGATTTCTCATGGAATGTCAGGTTTGCACAAGTGTACATAAGTTGGTTATGTCAGGTTTGCACAAGTGGTTATGCATAACATACGCAAATATGTCAAGTTTGCAAACTGATTAAATTTTGTGGGCCCCATCGTGATTTATTAATATCATCCACTCACCCATCACGTAGATTAGATCCCAGAAATCAACTCAATTCAAAATTACGCTGGGCCACACCAAAAATTATGATGGGAAGTCAAACCATTAAAAATTCTCCCAACTCATAAGGTTAGAGATAAATAAATAAACGGCTGGGCCCACAAAAATATCTGACATGATGCCCTCACAAAAGAAATGCTAAAGGAATTTGGTCGGACACCACTGGACCACCACTGGGCCACACCACAAAAGTAATGCCAAAAGAATATTCCCAACTCAAAGGAATATGCCAAAGGAATATGGTGGGATATCACTGCCCTCACAAAAATAATGCCAAAGGGAAAAGCCCAGCTCGACTACCACTTTTTATTTTAATTATTTTTCTTATTCTAAAATTTTTAATCTCCATACCTCAGAGAAAAAAAATAGAATAAATACAATAAATAAAAGGAATATTTAATGGTTATGATAATTTGATGATCGATTGTATTATTAAAATAAAATAAATAATTTATAATTTCTTAGATTAAGGCCACTTACCTCGATTGCGATTTATTCCTCTTTAAATCGGAGATCCGCCGTGCAATGCTCTGATACCACTGTTAGGAATTTCGGAAGTGTGGGCCACCAGGATCCGACGGTCTACACGATGAGAACCTTCGCAAAGCCGAGGATATGTGGTGCGATCCAGCGATCCGCGTATTTGCTACAGGAGCAAGTGGGTCTGATCACCCCTCTGATCCTACGGTGAAGATGGTCCCTGGATCAGATCTATGGCTCAGATCTGATGGATGGACCAGATAAACTCTAGAAGCCTATCCCTCTCTTTTCTCTCCGTATATAACTTATACTTTTCCTTTTTCTTCTTGTATTTGATTACGGAAAGAATCCTCTTATAAATAGAGGGAAAAAGAGATAAGGGATGAGATGAGATAAGGTTGGTTTAACCTTATCTTATCCTATCTCATCTTCTTCCGAAGTTTTAAATTTCTAATTGAATTTCAAACTCTCGGAAGAAGGAGGATGCGGGAACATCCTTATGGGCCCCACCCACAAGTGGTTGTCCACAAGTGGGCCCCATGGGCCAACACGAACAGCATAGAATGATTGGATTTTGTAAAACTCATATTTTTCAATAATTACGATAATGCCCTTGGATCCCCTAATTTATGATTTCTAATCAATCAGATGGGTAGTTTTCAAATCTATCCGAAAGCTAAGCGTAATTTTAGGTGTATAACAATGTTGTATAGATAGATTTTCAAATAGGGTCCATGATCATGGAGATATTAACTCAGGAGCATCCGTAGCCGTTGATCTAGGAATGTAGTTAAGAAAGCAACCATATCAAATTGATCGTCTTAGTGATAAATTCCTAACTTGGGATTTGAGTGGTTATCTAAGGTATATAAATATGAAATCTAGAGTGCCTAAAATGTGAATGACTCACATTAACCTAGACCCTTGATTTCTAGATCACATTGTTCCTATAGTCCATTTGACTTGAAATTTTATACCATGCCTAGTCATCATGAATTAACCATACACGTCAAATTTCAGCCCTTAAATCATAGTAGAAGTGGTCCAATTGTCAAATCAGCCCCTTAACCCTTAATTTTTTATGTCCATCGAGTGAGGAAATTAGATGGTTAGTCATAGTCGAATATTTTCCTTCATATGAGTGACTTGGATCATCTTTATCATGGACCAATAGTGTGATTTGAGTGCCCCACCTTGATAAGCCTCTTTGTTAAGCGCGAAGTTCTCCAGTTTTAGGAATTAATGAGTTATAACTCTTCTCAAATCTGGACCTTCCAATTTACCCACTTTCCACTATCAATCGCTTCTCAAATTTGGACCACCCATTTTACTCGTATGACTACGAGTTTATACATAATTTAGATCTATAATCTTACACCATTGAACCACAAAGTCAGTCCCTTCCTTTTCCGCTAAAAGTTAGAATTTCAAATCTAGATCATTCCCACCATCAATCACCAAACTTTGTACAATTTTTTGCCTATCATGACTACATATTTCTCCAAAATTTGGGCCCTGATCATCAAGTGTAGACCGTTAATTGAGATCAAGTCCATTTTAGCACCTGTCAGGCCATTTTCAAAGATCGGTCAATCTAGAATGTGGATCACCAAGAAATTTACGTATTCTGACTCTACTTTTCAATCTTGATAAGATAAACGGATTGAAATTGATCAAAGATCACCTAAATATTGAGATTTTAGAAACCCACCTCGATAGGTTATTTGACGCCCACAACTTATTGCCCATAAATACACGCCCTTCTTTTCTCTCCGCATATGCGCATATCCCTGTCCATATTCCTACTGCACATGTCCAAGCCCTTCTCCTAACCCTAGCCTTCATGCTCTAGAGAAAGAGAAGAGAGAGAGAGAGAAAGAAAGAAGAGAGAGAGAGAGAGAGAGAGAGAGAGAGAGAGAGAGAGAGAGAGAGTACATTCCTTCCATCCTACCCATCTACCTTAAGGATCCAACATGTGGCACCCATTTTGCTAAGCTTTTATTGTTTGTATTTTACTTAAACGCCACCTTTCTCGAGATTCTACATCTACAGTTTTATCTAAAGCCAAGGTGAGGATTATCCCCTTTAAGTCATTCATCAATATTGTGTAGATGTGTAGATTTTTTAAGCATTTTTTAAATAGTTTATGTTAGTTTTGAATGGTGTTGTTGGCTCATGTAATATGACGCTAATCATATGATTTGTATTGTAGTTTATAATATATTATCTTGCGGTTTATGCTTATGAATGTTTGGATGAGAAATTATAATTACTTTTTTATGGGAGAACCATGTGATGATTTATCTTGATTTATATTTTATTTATGATGATAATGGTTATTTCGTGAATTGTATGAACAATATCATTGATGTGAATGATGCATTAATGTGCACCCCTGTCCTTTTTTTTTTATGAAATTACATGACGTAAAGAGATAGAGCTATGAGAGACATCCATGATTCGAAAGATGATCTTGGTATGATCATGATTGTATATTGGATGATTGTCAAGGGATCCTAGTGATCACATTATGATTGAGATGGGTCCATGTGCTATACTAGTATGATTGATGATTTTGGCTGTGATGAACATTATTGATCATTATTGGAAACACAATTGGATGGTAGAACGGGACAAGGAGTGAACTTTGATGATATGTGAATTCTCATGAGCCTTGGTTGGTACTATGAATGCTAAGCCCGAGCTGTCGGCCCATGCTGGGCTACTTGCGAATCCCCATAGTGTCCATTGAGTTATTTAAAATGATTGTATGCAAAATACTTAATTAAAAGAGAAGTAAATTCATGCATGCACTGGACCCGACTTGGTGGGTTAGCCCCTTGGGCAATGAGAAAGTGTGTATAAGGCCATTTCTCTAGCTATCTAGTGAGAGTGTGTATAAGGCCGTTTCACTAGATGAGTTAAAGTGAGTGGGAAAAGTGACTAAGGTCCATCCTAGCAGGAACCTCTGGTGACTAGTGGCTAATGAGAAGAGTGACATATTCCCATCTCATTCAGTCAAGGTGCCTTAGCCAGAGCATGCATCTCATGCATCACATTAATAAGATTTTTCTTTGGATGTTTTGCTTTGAATCAAGATATTATCATGTTTGCGTTACTTTGAGATTTATTCATAATTAATCCTGATTGTCTTGGAGGGAATATTTCCCCTCTATGATAGCGATTAACGCTATCCCAAACACTTTAGACGTTGCAGGTGATGATCCAATAGGTGAACTCGATATCCATGAAGAAGAATATGAAGATTCATGGCGACTAATGACGAATGGCGAGGCCGAAGTAGTTTGAGGGTGGATTATGTTCATTGATTCCATTTATATAAGATATATTTATTTTTCACGTAAAGTTATAATAAGCCTCCCATGAAGACTAGAAAGTGGAATGTTATGTTTAGTTTGATTGTAAACCACTATATTTGAGAACATAGAATAGAAAAACTTAAAATAAGAACTTTAAATTTTCGTCAATATGCTACGAATGCCATGAAAACATGAAATAATGATAAATATGCGAAAATGTATCCCTAGCATATTCAGATTAACACCCGGGAACTTAGCCCATCATGTTATCCACGAGAGCTGAAATTTCGGGCGTTACAGTTGGTATCAGAGCACAATCGGGAACTTTGAGTGAGAAGCCCGACCTTTATCATAATAAACACATCTTATGGCTTAGGTCCCCATGAACTAGAAACAAAATACTTAAGTTCAACCCTTATTGGTTGCATGTGATGTTATGAACCTAGAAACTCAAACTTAGGCCCTTTGAAATCATTAGAGTAGCCGATAAATGTAGAAATCTGTAAACTTTAAGAATTTTAGGAAGTAAATTCTCACTTTTTGCTTAAAGTCTGGGTCTTTCATAAATTCCCTCTGTTTAGATCAACGTTTTGCTAAATTGTGTGAATTATCTTGCTCAAATCTTATGGCTATCTATTTTATTTAAAAAATTTCCTGTTAGGACAAATTTTCAAATCTAGCAAAAGTACTACCATTAAAAATGTACTTTCAGACTTACTAAATTTTTATAAAATTTTCAGGAGACTTTTAACTTATTTATCATAATCCCCATAAAATTTCAGATCATTTCGATATATATATAAATCAGGAAAATTCCAATAGTAGTGAAAATCTTGCTAACCTGTTACACTTTTTAGAATTAATTAGGACAAAAATATATGTTACCGTAAGAATCTTGGTCTGAGAAAAATTAAACATGTTCCACACCTAACTTACGGACTACCTTCCAAATTTTAGGAGAAACCGATCCCTGGTTTGAGAGAAATAATTCTAGGAGCGCTTGTAGGTCCTGCATTCCAGATTCAGCGCCACTCTAGTTCCCTTAGCTTTGAAACCTTGGAACCCCTTTGATTAGGATTGGTTTTCATAATCCTACACCTTTAGAAGTGTTCCCTGGCATTTTATCATACGTCCGTATGAATTTTGGGCCCAACTTAGTTACCTTATGTAGGTTACCATGACCATAGAATGCTCCTTACCAACCCCCACATAGACCTTTGACCATGACTAGTGACAGAAGTAAATAGGACCTCGTAAGGTTTGTGATTTTTGTATTTATGAATTTCTTTTGAATTTTATTTGTTGATGTTTGCTTTGTAGGAGACTGTATGAAGGTCCCTACAATGTTAGACTAAACCGGCCATATTGGAGGACAGAATTGTACCTTATGCGATGTGTAAGTGATTGGATCCAAGTTCAAATATCGAGGGGCGTCACTCGGAATTTCGAATGAATACTAAAGAACTCAATGCTCAAATGCAAGTAGAAGATCTAAGTATTGGATCTGAATCTACTTGAATCGTTCGCCCATGATGTCGACAATATACAAACCACATCTTTGTTCTAACTAGGGGACTTTTGTGCATTCTCTGAGAATGTGTGCGAGTGTTTTCTTTTGATGACTAGAGCGAAATAAACTTATAGACAACCCTAAGATGGAGAAATTTAGCTGCTTAGATTTTATTAAGAACTAGAATACAGTACCCCTAACCTCAATTTTTCGTCGCACCTTTAGCAGATAAAGGACCATCGATGATTTCTCATTCTCTTAGTGACGCGCTCGTTTATCTATTCGTTTACTTGACCATTTGATCATGCTGACCCAATCAAACTCAGATCTATTTTCTAAACTCTTGTTCAGTCATTTCATTAGTGATCAGACATCCTTGATAATTATCTAACCCTAATCATCCTAGATCCTTGACTATAAGAGCACCCACCCAAACCTGAGAAATATTATTGAATGATTTAAGAGACCTGTTAATATATTCAGAACCATCTAAGAATCAGAGTGCGTAGTGAAAGCATGCCTAGGACAAAAATTTGAGGGAGCTTGTAAAAATCGATGTCGAGTACGAAAATGTTTTCAAGGGGGGTGGAACATAATCACAACTAACCCGGAATAGGACAAGGATAGCTAGAGACACGAATTATACATTAGGGCCCACCTTAATTAAATACAATTATCAACATCGTCAATACCCTTTCTCAGGTCCTTGGTAATGGGTATAAAAATTAAGCTGATCCGAGTAAGGGTCCATACGAAGTGTCAAAAGTTGATAACTTTTTGGCCATTACAAGAAATCTATCTGGCGTGGTCCATGTAATCATTATATTAGGTTTATTTTTATAGGATTATCACATTATAACTTGTACATTGAAATGGACCACACAGATTAGCCTGATTACAATGGTGAACCATACTTTCGTTTATTACCATGGCTTGACGAGTTTGTTACAGGGAGGAGATCACGTGTTACTTGTGTAACACAATTGTTGGTGTGTCACTCCCCACCTATGGCCCATACTAATTATTTTGTATTACATCCACGTCATCCCACCAATTTTTCCTACTATTTTAGTTGTTGATCCCAACAACCTTATCATATCCAAATTTTCCATGGACCACACAATTGGAATCTGTGGAAAATGACCTTTAAAATATTTTTTTATGGGGAAAAAGAAAATTTGGATCAAGCCAATACCCATGTGGTCTCTTAGTCTAGGTCTCTGTTTCTTTATAAAACATGATTAACTTTGTGGATGTACGTCACATCCATCCCAATGGGCCCCACAGCCATGGTTCAACTTGGTGTGGGTTTGGACCCTTAGGAACCAACATAGTGAAACTGATTATTTTGTAGTGGAATCTGATCTTTGTGTCCTGCTATGTTCTATGTGATCCATGTCATCCATCCAGTTTTCCAGATCATTTAATCTCATTATATAAAACATGAGTTAGATCTAAGTCTTAGGTGCACCACACTATGTGGAAAAATAGTGATTTAAGTACAAAAAATCTTCCTTAGGCCCACGGTAGTGCTCACGTAATGTTTATATAGATCAGACCCATTGATAAGCTGAAGTAGACATGGATGAAGAGAGAATATACAGATGAAGCTAGATGGGGCTCGTTTGAGTCACTGAAACTTAGTTCACAATAATTCGGATGAGGATAGCTGAAGTGGGATCAATGAATCTTTTGTGAGCCCAACTTGTTTTGATTTGCCTTAAAAATTTTGAGGTTCCTCAGAACATGGCATGCTTGTAAGAGAAATTTTGTCCCAGATGGGTCCTATATGAGGCAGTAGATGGAGCTCATTCTAATCGAGCATGAGAGGAGTGAAGTGTGGTGATGTTATCTTATATGCCATTATCTTTGTCTGATATGGCTTGATACTATTGTGGTACTTACTCGAACCATTTCAGGCATGTCAGTAAAATTTTGGCTTAGACAGGGTCTGTTTGTGGAGCATAAAATGAGTTATATTTCTCTTTAGAGGGGTGCAATGTATTGAAGGTGGTTTAATGTCTACTTAACTTGTTTCGATTCCATTCAAAATTGGTGGGGAGCTCAATCAAAACATGGCTCGCGTGCAGGAGACATTTTTTCCTAGATGGGTTTTATATATGATGGTAGACCGAGCTCACTCTAATGGGGCTCGGGAGGAGTGAAGTGTGATGACTTTGTATGATGTGACATTTTTTTTATTCAATTCGGCTCAATACTAATGTGGAACTTACTCGGACCATCTTAGGAGTGGCTATAAAATTTTGGCCTGGGTGGGGTCCGTTTGTGGCGCATAAATCGAGGTCACACAACTTTTACTTCAAGTAGGGATAAGTGTGTTAACGTGGTCTGATTTGAGCCTAAGTTGTTTAGATTCGGCTACAAACTAGTTTGGAGCTTAATTAGAACATGACAGGCTTGCCAGAGAAATTTTATCTAGGATGGGTCCTTTTTGAGGTACGAAAAGAAGTCGAGTCATCTTTTAACTTTAGACATTTGTTTTCTTAATTTTCCTTCTCATGTGGCCTAATTGATTTTTGGATCTACCTTATTTTTTTTTTTTTCTAAATGTCTAAAAAAGAGCTCACAAATCGGATGGAAGGAGTGGATCTGTGAAAAAATAACATGTAGTGACCCTTGTACCATTACAAGTGGTCAGTGCATAAGCAACAGATTAGTTGTTACTTGAGTAACACCGTAGTGGGTGTTACACTACATGTTGGGCCCACCTTGATATTTTTGAGAAATTTACCTCGTCCATATGTCTTTACATATTCATTTAAGGGTAGAGTAAAAAAGAAAGCAGATCCAAAGCTTAAAATGTGCCCCACGATTGCCTGAAGTGGTTTCAACTGTGGACATTCTTTCCTATTGTTTCCTGTCGTATGGACCGGTGATGCTTCGAATCTATCTCATATTTTCACACATTCCCTAAAATGAGTTGTGGTTGAAGAAATCGACGATATGGATTTGTTACACCAAAGTTGTGGCCCCTTGAATGTTTCAATGGTCAATGTTCAATCCCCAATATTTCTTATTTATATGGCCCACTTGAACTATGTATCAGGCACATTTTTAGGCCAATGCCCTAAAAGAAGATGAGAAATCCGATGGATGGGGTGTATTTTTCAAAGGGTGGACCCCACGTACTTTCTTCCACCCATAGCCTGAAATTACATCAACTCTTATCTAAGTAGAGATAGACGCTTAAGTGTGCAGAAGCGATTGGAGCAACTAGAATTATGACCAAGCCCTTGGGGGGGGGGGGGGGGGGGGGGGGGCAATTAATACTTTTTTTAAAATTATTTTCGCCGACATAAATTATTCTACAATTTAAGCTAAGTAAGCAAGAATACTTTGGCTTCCAAGCCTAAGTGGGTCCAATCACAAGACTAACATATGATAAGCATCAAGCATCCTAGTCTAAGCATGCATAGATTATCAAATGATTTAACTAATCAAACACCTAATCTATGCAACCTAAGTAGACTCTATGAGAGTGGATCATATAAGCTCAAGTAATTAGTGAAAAAATATCTTGTGTGTGAATGTGCCTATCTAGTGCCTAGCATACATTCTAATCAAGCATTCATAATTAAGTAATTAAAACATACAATGCTAGATTAATAATGTGCTTAAATACATCACAAACACAATCATATATAGTAGTTCGACTATGTGTCTACTCCACTCCCAGTTGTCGTTCCCAACCTATGAAAATACCAGATTTCACTAAGGAGAGTTTAAATCAGGTTCCTCCCAACCTAGGTATTTTCACTCGGATACACCCTGCCAGGGAGTTTACAGGTTCCTCTTAACTTACATGTATACACCCGTGTTGGTGGCTCCACTTGGAGACTTGTTTAGGCCCGACAAACGTGTCAAGGATTGATAAACGACCCTAAGATTTAGGCTCAACTAATGAGCCAAGGTCCTGCAACCGAACCTCAAGTTAGACTCAACACATGAGTTAAGGTCCTACAACCGAACCTTAATGCTTTTAGGCTTTACATCCGAGCCAAGGATCGACAAACGATCCTAAGATTTAGGCTCAACAAATGAGTCAAGGATCGACGAACGACCCTAGTTTGAGTTTGAAACCAAACTCCACACTCAAGCTAATAAATGAAAAGAGTGCAACAGACTCTTACAATTGACAACTTACTTACCGGATTGAGCCCCTTTTGATGCACATCTTCAAGTTGCTTCTTCTTGCTCTCCTGTGCTCGAATCAGTTCCCCTTTGCTCCCCAGATCATTAATGCCGATGCGTCGCCACTGCTTCAGCTCCAAGATCACCTTGCATATGATGCTCCGATGGAGATTCCCAAGGTCCTAGGAGGTGGTGAATTCTCTACAAATGGTAGGAAATGAGTTTTCTAAAGGAATACACCTAAAGGTATTCCTAGATGGTTGTACCTATGATCATAGTGTCTAAACTCCTGGGAATCAAGAGAGAGCAAGTCCATTCTCATTACATCTTTGAATGTTCCAAGCTTGTGATAAATCACAAGGAGAATGGCTTGGATGGATAAGGATTAGAGCTCCTAATGGTCTTCAACAATGATGGCTTCTAAATCCACAAAATCCCTCTCTCAAGCCCAAATACGAACTTTCCCGCTTTTATAAATAAATCTCCAATGATAAAAAAATGGGCAGATTTGTAAATCTTCGATTGATCAAAATTACCATTCAATTGATCAAAGGTATCTTCAATTGATCAAAGTGGAACTTCGATCGATCGAAAAACTATCCAGAGAGTTTTTTTCAAATGTTTCTGGACATATTCTCAATTGATCGAACTTATCTTCGATCAATCAAAACATTAATTTTGATGTATCAAAATTATGTCTCGATTGATCGAAAAACTGTCCAGAGAGTTTAGCAAGTTGCTTGTTGAGCTCTTAATTTATACATATTTAACCCCGTTTCATCACATTTCATGCATGATTTCTATGATTAAAGGACTAATCTAATGCATGTTTGTGATTGTAGGGAATAAAAGAGAAGTTATGAATTTGATATTAAAAGGGTCCTTTAAAACTACATTGGAGATACTGAAAAGAAGCCTTGAAGAATTAAGTCAGAAAGACCTGGATCGGCCAGAAGAAAAGAAGAAATCAACAATCATATCAGACGGCCACCGGGCACCTTACCATCGCCATGTCGGGTGCCCGAAATTGGAAGAAATTCTGCTGAAACTGCTGGATATTTTTGGACCTAACTGGGCGCCCGACCAAAACATGGTTGGGCGCTCGATATTTAAAGTGGATTTTATCAAAACACGCTAGACTGATTGAAGCATGGTTGGGCGCCCGACCAACACTTGACCGGGCACCCGACGACCGGCGTAAGTGCGTAAAGTTTTACGCAATTTGAGGCAATGCATGGTTTTCTTATAAAAGGACACCTTGGCATCCTTGCTAAGGTATCCTGGAAGAGTTCTAAATTCGTGGGGAAAAGGGAGATCATCATGGAGCGATCGCAACTCCTCCACCTAGGTTTTTTCTAGTTTTCTATGCTTTTGATTAATTTTTCTTTTGTTTTTAGTTCAAGTATGACAATGCTTAGCTAAAACCTCTTAGCTAAGGCTAAGAGGTAAAACTTATAGCTAGTTTTCATGAAGAATTTGTTTATTTCAAGTACCTTTACTTAAAGTTTGGATTTTTAAGTTCTAGTTTGAATAAAGTTGGTATTTTTGGATGTTTTATGAGAGTTCATGTACTTCAGACATGGGTTCTTTGCAATTCTCTGAGATTATCATGTTTGGATTGATTAGATTCAAATTGTAGTAACCCTAGAGCATACCATAGTTTCCTGGCATGGTTGTTACTTCGAAGGCTACATGGTTGAATTCGATGTGCTTCATTAGAACTAGAATCTTAATTTCTAACTTAAGTGGGATTGTTTGTGTTTGAATGCTTAGTCTTCCAACTAGATGAGAGATAGAATTTCGAATCCAGTTGTGTTTATGCTTGGATGAATGAATTCACATTGAACTACTACAAGTGGATCCTTAAGGCGTTAGTTCCATTAATTAATAAATTTTTACAAAAGTTACTGTTTTTATTTAGTTAATGAAATCAAACTTTAAAATTGCTTGATTCAAAGTTGCTAGAATAGTTTGAATTGGTTTATCCTAATTTCCTGTTGTAGACACCACACCTTCGGCTACAACGTTAGTAAAGATAGCTGAATGAATGAAGGGCCATACCCCTAGACCCCATGTCCAAACCCAGCCAAACTCACCATTATAAGCCCCAATTCATAGCCTAGCTCAAGCTTGAACCTAGTCGACTCACCTCTAAACATTAGCTTGAAAAACCCTCATAAGAAAAACCAGTCCAAAAATCCCAAAAAAAGTCAAACGTGGTGAGTCAATCCGCTGAGTCAAATCACCGAGTCAACTCACCGGCTCAGTCTGGCCCCTGCACCCAGTCAACTCACCTTGTTAGTCCATCTTTCAAACCCAGTCAACTCACCTAGTTCTGAGCCATAGCTTCGGAACAGCTCCGAATCTCGAACCTCGGACTTTTCTACTTAAGGTTCAAAGGCCGTACGTTGCGAAGCTAGATCAGAACGTCCATACGGGCTGCCCAAACATATTTACGAGGTGTGCCATCCTCCGTAGTTATAAATATCCCCACCCCTTCTCATTCATAGCATCCACTTCCCCTCTCTTCAGCTCGAGAGTTTCGAGTCCATCTCCACCCTCCTTAGCCCATTTCTCCACCAAGGAGAGCTCGAGTGAGTGAAGTCTGTCCAGCCCAGCCTGACCCTGGTCCAAGTCTTCCAAGCTATCTAAGTCTCAATCTTAGCCGCTCAAAGCAAATTCTTGTGATACCTCCGTCCATCCAGCTATTCTTATATCAGCATCATTTCATTTACATCTAGCATAAGTGCAACATTTATTATTCTTCCAATCCCTTGCTTATCATTTCACTATAAACATTTGATCAGATCTTAGCGTATGCTCTGAAGTTTGCCAATTTGCCCGAAATTCATTCATCAGAAACTTTGATCGATCAAACACATAGCATGCATCTCGCATAAAACACATGTCAGTTCAAGCGTATGCTCTGGGCTTGCCTGTTAATGGAAACCTGCCCATTAGAAACTCTTACTGTTCAGACCTACATTAATGCATCATATCATTCATGAGAATATCTGAGGATTAAATCAGACTTTCAAGTATTAGTTCGATTCTGTGAAGTAGAGACTATACTTCGATAAAAAGCAGAGTGGGTGCTAACACCTTCCCACCTTATAACCGTGATCCCTTACCTCGAATCTCTGGTCGTAGATCAAAAGGAGTCATCTTAGAGGAAGGAATCTTCGGATTCTCTTCTCTAACATTTTATAGGGTTTAGCCAACTGTAGATTCGAAGTAACTGGCTAGTGGCGACTCTGGTCTTATACGAACTCATCTAATATATCCAGTTTAACCCAACGATAACACTACAACCGAAAAGCTCTCGAGAACAAGGCAAGCCAGTGGCATAATGCTGATTCGGGCATACCCCCTTTTTGAAAGGGAGGGCCGGGAACGTGGAAAGGACGAGTGTCCACAGAATGATGACTCTGCTCGGGATATGCTAGTCTCAGTAGTCGTGATCTAACTAAAAAAATAGAATCCTTCTTGTACTTAAAAGTCAATAGTCCTCTACAATCTCATCTGCATAGCATTCCACCCATAAACAAAAAATATAGAAAATCCGAAAACTCAAAAAAGAGTAAAACATATCCCTCACCATTGCACCTCCTTCGGCTTAACGTTCTCGGAAACAACTTCCCTTCCGCAGCATAATCTGCACCAGAGCTTAGTAAGCCATGTCCGACCACGAAGAAGAAGCTCACCTCTTCCCTGCTCTTGACATGGGTAAAGCGCAACCTCCAGCACAATAACCGATTGAGAATACGTCAATCATGCAAGAATTGGCACAAGGAATGAGAGCGATGCAATAAATATTCTTGCAATTCATGTAAGCACAAGCTACCGCAGCAGCCAACAATTAAGTTGGCCCAGTTCAGCAATCTCAACAACCATGCCAGGGCCCTTCCGACCTCCAGTTCAATTCAATCACAACCGTCAGAGTCTGTTCAAGACTACCAACAACAACCATCTGTTATGGGGCATCCTTCTCAATACCTTCCTGCGACGACAAGACCATCTTAGAGCATTCCCGTCGCAGGGACTTCTAGTCAACTTCCAGTTAATCTCGCAAGCAACATCTCAGTAGATTCTAGCACGTCCCCACCGATGGGACCCCTTTTCTTTCTCAGCATGTCCCCACCGATGAAACCTTTACTCAATTTCAGCACATCCCTACTGATGGGATTTCAATTCAATTTCCAGCAGTAGGGACAGCTCTGGCGAATGCCCACAATGGGGGTCAATGTCAAGCCCACATCAATCAACGAACAGTGGAGAATACCCAGCAAGGGGGTCACTTCCTAACATTTCAGCCTCCTACAAACAGGAGCACTTTTCAATTCCAACACATCCCCGCCGATGGGATTCCAGTTAATTTTTAGCAATCTTCAATTCAGTAAACTCTAGTTAATTTCCAGCAATCTTCAATTCAGCAGTCTCCAGTTAATTTCTAGTAAAGTCCAGTTCAACCTTTAGTTCAATCTCCAGCTCAATTATAGTCATTTCAAGCGCAAGTTCGTCAGAATCCAATTCAATCATCGAATCAAATTTAGTAACCCACGGTTGCTTTCTAGCAAGCTCATAGGGTCGAAGACATTGGCCATTATGCCGAAGAAGAACGTGCCTTGCTACGAGAGGCACCAACTGCTCGAGTGGACCATGCAGGGACTGGACAAGTTGTGGGAGCAGTTCCGGACCTTGCAAAATCAACTGCAACAACAGGGAATCGATCTACCCTCGACCAAGTTCAGAGACTTGTGTCCATTTGCAGATGCTCAGATACCTCAAAACTTTAAGGTACAAAAATTCAAAAGATACGACGGCAGCGGCTGCTCCACAGCACACCTCAAGGCTTTCTGTGGAGAGTTGAGTACAATCGCAGGGAATGAAGGAGCTCTCATTTGCTTGTTCCAAAAATCTCTGAAGGGCGACGCCCTAGACTAGTATACATCATTGGACTGTCATCGTATCAGGACTTGGGAGCAACTTTCCTAGGCTTTTGTCAACGAGTTCGCATACAATGTTAACATAGCACCCAGGAGAGCAGACCTGGCAGCTCTCAGGTAAAGGAGTGACAAAACGTTGTCAGCTTGTGTAGGGCGTTGGTGAGCTATGGTAGCCAGAATGCGGACACCCATTGACAACGAAGAATAAATCTCCATGATTGTTCATTCAACATATCTTGGCATATCTGGATATCTCATCTCGCATCTATATGCGAATTTCTCTCAATTGATCCGTGCCGGAGAGTAAGTTGAAGCAGGGATTTACGCAAGGATAATCTCCCCATGGCCTCATCAAGCCACCCCAGTCAAACGAAATAGAATAGAAGGAAGACCTAATGGATATGGGAATGGAAATCGCAGCGGTTCTCCTCCTCGCCCGACAGAGCTAAACAACATCATCGCCACTACTCAAGGCAACCAATATGCTTCCTCACAGGGATGTCAACCATATCAGCAGAATCAGGCTTAGCATTAACCTTGGAGGTACCAACCACAGCCGCCCCCACCACAACCAAATCCTAAACCACAACCACCTCGACAACAGCAGCAGTTCAGGGGGAATGGCCATTACTCATATTAGAACAGGTAGAATTACAAGAAGTTCAAGAAATTCACTCCTCTCATTTAGCCACTCAGTTAAGTCATGAATATCTTAGTACAAAAGCAGTTACTCACTTTGATAGCACCCAGGCCCCCTCTAAATCCTCTACCTCCGAACTACCGATAAAATGAATATTGTACCTACCATTAAGGGTGTGCCCACATTACTGATCGATGCATGACTCTGAAGAATGCCATACAAAATCTAATTGACAACCGTAAAATCGTCATCTCAGTCCCTGGAACTCCTCTAGCCGCTCCTACCAACATCCTTCAGAATCCTCTGCCTAAACATTCGACGGACCCCAGTTCATCTCGCAGCCCTGCTGTCAACAACATAGAAGAGGGAGAGCGCCTTGACCGCTTCTTCTCCCCTATCCAGTCTATTCATGGCTACACTTATGGACCAACAAATTCTCCTCCTATCGTGCAAGGGGTAAATCCCTTTCTTCCTTCGGTCTTCGAACCATTGGTACTCAAAGGAGCACCTCCATATGATGCACCAGTCGTCCAAGGGCTTATCCCTTTGCAAGAGGCACCTTACAATCATTCATGTTGCGAGCCAGTCATTCTGGAAGGATCATAATCATACATCGAGCCCGCATACGAACCTGTCGTTTTGCAAGGGGCAACTTCAGCTCGGGAACAATGGAGGGATTATACTTATCAGCAACAAGAACCCATTTTCTTATAAGGGGCTCCCCCATTTGAGCCGGTCATATTGCAAGGGGCAATCCTTGCCCCCAAGCCACAAAGACATCCTAGAGGTGTGTCAATTATGCTACAGCAGCTGGGCTGAATAGAGAGACCCCTCGCCATATCAAGAGGACTAATGTTCATCCTATGGGAACCTCTGGCTCCAGGAACAGTCAAGCCAGGACCACGACCTTATGTGATTTATGAAGACAAGCCTCGATATTACCCCTTCAGCACAGGCAACAATGTAGTCCTCAAGGCAAAAGCTCCATATGAGGAAGACCTGGTACCCACACCAGCACAATTACAAGAACTCGTGGTCCTGGAAAACAAAGGAGAGGAAAATTATAAAGAAGTCCCGTGACACTATCCAGAATGTGCAGAGGTAGGGAACATGAATCCCAATGGGCATTGCATCCAAAGAGATAATCAAAATAAAGGAGATCCCAAAAGCACTCTCTCAAGCCTCAGCAACAAAAGCGAAGCTACATATGATGTTGTGACTTAGTTCAAGTCAATCCCTACCCAAATCTCAGTACGGGAGCTACTTTTCACGTCTCACATACACTGAGAAATGTTCGCCAAGACCCTGAGCAATGCTCACGTCTCCTCTGATACAACACCTGAAATGATAGCATTGATGATCGGACAACTCCTGGCTCCGCACGCCATCACCTTCACTGATAATGAGTTGCCACCAGAAGGACACAACCATGGGCGGTCCCTCACATAGCCTTACGATATAAAGACCTCTGTGTCCCGTTGGTCCTTATCGAAAATGACTCAAGTTTAAATGCCTGCCCGCTCAAGACTGCGGAACGCCTGGGAATCAGTCCCTCTTCATTTCAACCCAGCACCATGTATGTCAGAGCATTCGACAACACCCGCCAATCAGTGGAAGGAGAAGTTGACATAGAGGTACAGATAGGTCAAAAAATCTTCACTATCACATTCCAAATCTTAGACATGTCAGCCTCTTTCAACATGTTGCTCAGACGACCTTGACTGCATAAGGTCGAGGTTATATCATCAACTTTGCATCAACAGGTGAAGTATATCTGTGGGAACCAAGTGATCTTTATCCATGTAGAGAAGGAGTAATCATTCCTTCCAATGTTGCTGCCACTGAACCAGATATCCCCGTCATCGACATCCAACATTCTAGAGAAGACGTCCCATTTCATAGTTTCGAGTTTGAGACTGTGAATGTTATTGCCAATCCAGAATTGATAAGGGTGGATCGTGTTTTCTCACCAGCAGAACGTCTGAGTCTTAAGTACCGTATGAAGAATCATTTCAAGTTCAGAAAGATGCCGCTGGTATATAATCAACGCAAATGGGGACTCGGGTACAAGTTAGTCATCATGGACAAAAGAAAAAAGAAGTTTCAGTGCTCACCCATCCAATTCATAAAGCCAAGAGAACCTTGTAGAGATCAAAGAAGAAATCTACCGACTGCTCTACATAAAGGCCTTTCGATGAGCCTAGCTTGGGCCATGTGGCCTCCCATTTGATGGGACTGAATTCTCGAACCATCTAAGCCTCTAGAAGAAGAAGAAGAGGATATAGGTGAAGGAGAAGATCAAATATAGTAGCTTCAGGACCAAGGGCATAACCTGCCCACTTTAATTCCAATCAACCAGGGGCACAATGTGCCCACTTCAATTCTAGTTAACCGGGGGCACAACCTGCCCACTCTAATTCTAATCAACCAGGAGCACAACCTGCCCACTTCAATTCCAGTCAACTAGGGGCACAACCTGCCCACTTCAATTCCAGCTAACCAGGGGCACAACTTGCCCATCTCAGCATCAATCAACAAGAGGCACAACCTGCCCATCTCTATGGAATCAACGCCATCAATCATCAGCCAGGGGTAAAAGCAACCCATACATTGGACCAAGAAAGGGAAGTGACCAGCCCTAGATTGGTCCGATGTCTAGATTCCAAGCCTGTGTCTCGCCATGGAACCAGACGAACTGCAATGCGAGGTAAGTGATCCAGAAAGGACTGAGTACGACTCAGATCTCGAACCCAACCAGCGAGAAATCATGGTCATTGGGTCAGATTGTGATTCTCCGCCCAAATCATCAACCCCCACCTCTCCAAGGGAAGGAGTATGGGGTCCTGAATGGTCATCTATTCCCTTAACTTCTGAATTAGCCGGAGAGTCATCCGAAGACTCTGGCTTCTAAGAAAAAAACGCTGGTTTAAGTAACGAGTGGTATCCTGGTACAAGCTGGGATCAATAATGGTTTGCAATGCTCACTTGTTTAGGGTCCCGTGAAATTCAAAAATCCAAAAAAAAAAAAAACTTTTAAAAGCCAAAAACATTTAACATTTCAAAAAATTCTCAAAAACCAAAAAGCATTTCATTTCCTGCATTCAATAATGTGCCAAGGTTGTCTGAAGAGTCGCATGAGTTTGAAGTCGAATCATATGATTTTGATATCGAATTAGACTTTGGACTCATGGGTTTGGATGAAATTTGAGATGGGGAAGATGATGACCCGACTCCCGAACTAAAGACCTCCTCAAAAGTTCGAATCTAAAGCCAATGTTGTAGCTGATGATTTTGAGGTAGTAAACTTGGGGACACCTGAAATCCCTAGGGAAGTACGCATTGGGAAATCATTGCCACCAGGGATGAAATAGAGGATGATAGAGTTCCTAACTCCAAGACTGTCCAACTTTGCGTTCTAGTATGAAGATATGTCGGGACTCGATGAAGAGTTCATTGTACATCATCTGCCAACCAAGCCAGATATGAAGCCAGTAAAGTAGAAACTCCGAAGAATGAAGCCAGAATGGGCCTTGAAGTTCGTGATGAAGTCATCAAACAGTACAATGCAGGATTCTTGGTCGTCTCCAACTACCCTGAATGGCTCGCCAATATCGTACCAGTACCGAAGAAGGATGACAAGGTTCGAATGTGCATTGACTTCCGAGATCTCAACAAAGCCAGTCTTAAAGACAATTTCCCTCTGCCACATATCGACACTCTGGTTGACAACATCGCAGGATATAAGATCTTCTCATTCATGGACGAATTCTCAAGTTACGATCAGATTAAGATGGCTATTGAAGATCGAGAGAAGACATCATTTATCACTTTATGGGAAACCTTCTGTTACAGGGTAATGCCGTTCGGTTTGAAGAACACAGGAGTAACATATTAGTGAGCAATGACAGCATTATTCCATGATATGATGAACAAAGAGCTTGAAGTATATGTGGACGATATGTCGTCAAATCTCGCATGATTGAAGGACACTTTGAAGATCTGAAGAAGTTATTCAATAGGTTAGAAAAGTACAAGCTCCGTCTCAACCCTTAGAAATGTGTCTTCGGTGCAACTGGAGGCAAACTTCTTGGCTTTATGGTGAGCGAGGATGGCATTAGGGTCAACGAGATCAAAACCAGAGCAATCATCGAGATGCCCCCTCCAAGAACTGAGAAAGAAATTTGCGGCTTCCTCGGCAGAATTCAATACATCAGTCGCTTCATCGCGTAGCTCACACCTATCTGCGAGTCCATATTCAAGCTCCTTCGGAAGAACGTTCCAAAAGAATGGAATGACGATTGCCAAGTCACCTTCAACCGCATCAAGAAATATCTCATAAATCCTCCAGTTCTAGTGTCACCCACTCCCGGATGACCATTATTGGTATACATCTCGGTAGCAGCAGAAGTCATTCGCTATGTCCTCGGTCAGCACGATGAGACCGGGAAGAAGGAACAAGCAATATACTATTTGAGTCGAAATTTCACCGACTATGAGACCAGGTATTCCCCAATTGAGAAGACTTGCCTCACCCTAGTCTGAACAACTAAGCGACTCCGACAATACATGATTGTGTTCCCTATTCTTCACCTCCCTCGCATGGATCTGCTTAAATACCTGTTCGAGAAACCAGCACTCACTGGAAGGATAGCTAAATGGCAACTACTCCTGTTTGAATTCGACATCACCTATGTCACTCAGAAGGCAATCAAAGGGCAGGCCCTTGCCGATCATCTCACTGCTCATGCTCTCTTGGATTATCAACCGCTCGAAACGTTCTTCCCTGATGAAGATCTCTTGCTCATTGAAGGTGAAGAGAAGAGGAAGAAAGATGAGTGGACATTATTCTTTGACGGCACAGTAAACTCTAAAGGAAGTGGACTCAGAGTAATCCTCTACTCTCCGAACGACGTCCCTATTCCAATCTTAAGGCGTATAGCATTAAAATGCACCAACAACATGGTAGAGTATGAAGCATGCATCACTGGTCTAAAGAAAGCCATAATCTTGGGCGTCAAGAAGCTACAAGTATTTAGAGACTCACAGCTTCTCATCAATCAGACCAATGGCGAATGGAAAACCAAGGATGAGAAGTTGATACCATATCATGTGTACCTTGAAAATCTAGTCGTAGAATTCAAAGAAATCACCTTTTCATACATGCCCAGGGCCAAGAATCAGTTTGCAGATGCTCTCACTACCCTTACATCAATGCTCAGGATCTCGAAAGGAGCTTTAGAATGGGAGCTCACAATCGAAACTTAAGATGAACCTGCCTTCTGCCTGCAGATAGAAGAGGCCAAAGCCGCCCTCAACAAACATTGGTATGCCAACATCAAGCAATAACTCGAAACTCGGGAATATTCGGAAGCAGCAACAACAACAGATCGTCGAACCGTCCAGCGTTTGGCCGGCCAGGTTCACCATCAGTGGTGAAATTCTTTACAAGCGATCCTATAATTAAGTCCTCCTTCGATGTGTCCATGAAATAGAAGCTGTAAAAATCATGAAAGAAATACACGAAGGAACCTGTGGCCCACACATGAACGGGCGCATGATGGTGAAGAAGATTCTACGACTCGGCTACTATTGGCTCACCATGGAGATAGACTACTGCCAGCACATCAAAAAATGCTTCATGTGTCAGGAGCATGCGAATCAAATCCATGCCCCCTCATCAGAACTGTACAACCTGACAACTCCCTGGCCTTTCTGTATGTGGGGTCTCGACATCATTGGGAAGGTGAATCCAAAAGCATCAAACGGTCATGAGTATATACTTGTGGCAGTCGACTACTTCACCAAGTGGGTAGAGACAACTTCTTACACCATGATAGTAGCACCCCAAGTGATCAAATTCATGAAGAACAACATCATATGCCGGTGTGAAATCCCTAACACTATCATTACAGATAATGGGACCCTGTTCGTCAACAAGAAGATGTATGACTTCCTCAGCAAGTTTAAGATTCAATGTCATCGATCAAGCCATTACCGACCCTAGATGAATGGTGGGGTAGAAGCCGCAAACAAGACGATCGTCAGGATACTCAAGAAGATGGTCGTGACTTATCGAGATTGGTCAGACATGCTCCCATATGCACTTTGGGCCTATTGAATGTCTGTACAGTCTGCTACAAGCATTACTCCTTTTGAACTCACTTACAAAATGGAAGCAGTTCTACCAGTCGAGGTGAAAATACCGTCACTACCGGACTTACTGAAAAACATAATCAAAGAAGGAGAATGGCAACAGGCCAGATTCGATCAGTTACAGCTACCAGATGAAAAGCGTATGCGTACGCTAAGTCATTCCCAGTGTTATCAGAAAAGGATCGCTCGGGCTTATAATAAGAGAGTTCGAAAAAGAAGTTTCAAGATGGGCGACATGGTCATGAAGAAGATTTTACCCTCACACCTCCCGGATCCCAGAGGAAAGTTCAAACCATCATGAGACAGACCACTGATCATGATACCAACCTGTAACGCCCCGAATTTCAGAGTTTGAGTATGACCTCAATCTCCCAATTTTTGAGTACCACTTTTGAAGCGGAAGCGTGATTAGTAGTTTGATTAATGACACCAAAGCTAAAGCACAGAATAAAACTAAGCAGTGTATATATATAACTGGATATAAGAGGTGAAGTACTGTATCATTATGTCCGAAATACACAAACACCCAAAATACTAGCCACACAACTGGGGCTCAGATACAAATCCAAAAATATATGGTACATGCCAAAGTCTTTAGCCAACAACTGTCCCCATAACTGACTAAGGCACCAACGCCTAGTCCTGACCCTCGGTCAACCAAAAGTAGGAGAACTCCTCAACTTGGTCCTCGTATGCCTCCTCCACGTCAAACATCTCTAGGGTACCTACGTTAATAGATTTTGGTTGGTGTTTTTAAAACACCGTCCTAGGTGGGAGTGAGTAGCTAATCCAGTATTACTATTTCTCTAAGTTAGCATGTTATCAACATAAGCAAGTTCAAGTAATGACGCAAACACCAGACAAACAATTTATATATGAAGTAATAAAAAAATGTATAAGTCTAATCAATGTGTGATTTGTGTGGTTTGGCCCAAACCTTCCATAATTAGTGATTTCCAAGCAACAGTATTCGTGAAACCCGAATACCACCCTCATACCAAGAGTCCTGTGATAAGCGCGATTGGCTCGTCACCAATGCCCTATGTCCACTGGCTATCTCGCCTCCAGACACGAAAAGTCATAGCCAACTTTAGACATCTTTGGAACATATTCAGGGCTGTGCACCCATAATAATATTTTAGAATGTATCTAGGGCTGTGCACCCACAATAACATTTTAGGATCGCCAGGACTGCACCCAATAAACATTTTAGAAACATCTAGGGTTATGCAACCAAAAGCGACATTTTAGGATGGTCAGGACTATGTACCTAAATATGCCCAACGGAACACTGCGGGGGCTCATCACTTGTGTAGGCCGACAACACAGACACAGTATCCCATACCACCATACCTGGCTCATTGAGACTTTGTGGACGGTGTTCCTGCTAACGATTATAAGTAGACTGTGTAGTATCGAAGATTGTGGTATTCCAGGTTCCATCTTTAAGTGTGTAGTATCCATTTCACACAATACAAATCGACTCAGGCTAATCCGATGGATTTAGCGAACCTCGGCGTGACTGGCCTTGGGAGAAATCACCCTGGTAGCCCTAGCTGTGCTGGTTAGCCCGGTTCTGTCTCAGTCGACCGGATGAGTCAATGAATACCAACCTAAAGTAGGTTGTTTCATACATGCGGTTTTGGGTTGTCAATCCGAGCTAAACGTTCACAATTCATGTTATTCAAGTATGGCGTAAATGTAACATATCACCCTTACAATAATACAAAAGCAATTCCGCTTTACAATTCAATATTTTGAATATCATTTAACATGATCCTACCTTTCAGGCATTTCACTAAACACTTGATATGCATTTTGGGCATACAACCCATTTCGCCGGATTTCCATATGAATATTGAATTTAACATGCATGAAATTTCTATAACAGTTATATTAAATAAAGCAATAAATACATGCTTATCAATTAAATAAAAAAACATACATTTATAACTACCTGATTCATTAATTGAAACTAATTTAGGTGGATAAATCCTAACTTGGAAGAAATAGTCCCCACCTTTACGTGAGATTCTACGTATCAAACTCGCCTATGATACGTTTTTGAAACTTCATGAAACCCTAAACCTATATCACAAACATATGTGATTTAGGACGGAGAGAATGCATGGAAAATCGGTTTTCATCTACACAGTAGGTAGTCTTACCTCCAGGCTACTGTATGTAGCAATCGGAATTGAATTCTGGTTGCGGGTCGTCGATTTACGAAGAAAACGGCTTAGTGACCCTAGAGAAAATCCAAAACTAAGGTTTTAAAAATTTGATTTCTAAATTCCAAATGAATTTCTGTTTATAGACTTTTTGGATCAAAATTGAGGCGGAGCTCACAAACGCATGCTCTTAGCCTCAGGGATAAGTTGTGCATTTCGGAGCGTCGCTTTGACAATCTGATTTACACAATTTGACAAGTCCACTACGTCAACTGTAATGCTATAACTTCTTAATCATTGGTCCCATAACGAATGGTCTAGAGTCATTTTAAGAGTTTTAGCCATGAATGGTCCGATTTCAGGTAATCAGTTCTGTACATCGGATTATCTAGTTGGTAGCATATATTATTGTGTCTTATTTGGATTTGATCAATAGTATTTATTTTTCTACTAACCGTAGTTAATTAATCAAGTTTAGTTAATTAGCGCTAAACTCAAGTACCTATTTGAGTTTCGTATGATTCAAAAATTCGGGTTGTTACAAGACTTATACTAGCCTTTATTTTATCCACAACACCGTGGAATACACTGAACCACGTGGTGGTCCACTGAACCATTTTGTGGTAGTATCTGACGAAATTTCCTTATGTTTTGGTTCTATATGCAAACAAATTTAAATTCCATACATCTGCAGACTATGAATTATTCATAAACTGTGGTGGTGAGGCACAGAGTGTTGATGGACGAAACTACCGAGTTGATGCACAAGGGAGTGGGATGTCCACATTTGACATTTTATGCCAATGATACATGGGCATATCTGTATACACGTGTGTGTTGGTCTATTGAGCTATTTACTAATTTTATTTTGCTTCTAGCTTTTTCATTTTTTATGCCTAGATTTATTAAAATGTTTTTGAAATGGTTTTGTTGCACCCTATATTGGTAGGGAAGTAATTTTTGTCTCTATGGGAGCATTTTAGTTACAGCTCATGGTTGTTATAACAGAGAAGATACAACAGGACCTACACGTCTTTTCCAAATGTGATGAATATGGTGGTATTCTAAAAGTCTGGAGAACTTAAGCCTTCATTTGTAGCTCGAATTGGTAAAGTCTACTTTCATGGGTAAGAATAAGATTTTCTTGCATTGGATTTTAAAGATTACAAATTCTTTTTCATTATAGAGTGATTTCTTTTATTGTGGACATATTAGTGATTGCTTGACCTGGAAGTAAACGTGTGTAGTTTTGATGGTATTTGAAAAACAGGAAATAAGTGACAGGGAAAAGGATGTAGAACTACTGGCTTTTTGGTGAAAAAAAGCTCATTTAACGGCGTGTAATGCCAGCCGTGTATGAATTTTAACAGTGTGCCCATAAATGCCATGAAAAGTAATTAGCAACTTGTAATGAACATACACAATGTGCAATACATGTCGTGTATGATTTTCAACAGCGTGCAATACGTCCGTTAAAAGTCATTAGTGTCATGTAAAAACCATATAGAATGTGCATAGGATGCTGTTAATAACTTTTGACGGCATTCATGTGAACTTTTTACTGCAGGTAGAACACGCCGTCTATATATATTGACTTTTTACGACATCGCACTAGACGACGTGCACCTGAACGATATAAAAAGTCATTTACAGCAACCATTGAACGCCGTTAAAAGGCATTTTTCTTGTAGTGTTGATTCTGACTGAGATCCAAATATTCAAGGGTGTGTGTCCAGAGGAGGAATACTCCCTTCAAATTGATTCTGACAGAGATCCAACTATTCAAGGGAGTGCATGTTACTAATACATGAATGAATTCTTCCTTCGATTGTGTTATTTAGCTTCCTCAATTCACAAATATCTGTGGGAAGAGAAGAAAGTAAAAGGGAAAAGTGAGCCCACATACTTTGCCAAATTAGAGTAAGGTATCAGTTTAATTGATGACCATTTATAATATGCTCCCTGCACGATGTGGTACCCATCATTTGGATGGCGAGATTGACTTGCATTTATGCCACATGTATGGTGCACCAGCCACCAACATTTAATAAGTGTCATCTTACAAGTGGGTAAAGACTACAATTGTAGTTCACCACCATTTTAAAATCATTTGTGAATCAATCCAAACCTCCCAACTCGTGAGCACCATTGTTGAGCAGATGCCAAAAATCACATTCATTGGACGAATCAGATCATCCAAAGCCATAAGCATTATTTCAAACTCTACAGTCGTTGGAATATCCCAATCATTCAATTGGCGGCCATGCAATGGACAACCAAAAAGGAAATACTAGCCAGTCCAAATCCAACATCCAAACGCCAATGGTTATGATCTTCTGATCTATGTGAATCTCAGCGCATGCTCGTCCTACAACTGGGGCCTTGGATGGGGACTCAGATTTGGTAGTCACCCCTCTAGTACCAGCAGTGGTCGGTGCTGGAAAAAGCCGTTTGGGCTCACCATGACGTATTTGTTTTATCCATGCCGTCCATCAAGTTTCCAAATCATTTTTGGGCGGATCAAAATCTCAGGTGGACCACACCATAAGAAACAGTGGTGATTGAATGGCAATCATTAAAAACTTCCTGGGACACAAAAGCTTTGGAACAAGCTGAGATTTGTTTTTTCCCATCATTTAGGATTTGTGACCTAATCAACCGGCTGGATGGCAAATAAACATTACAGTAGCCCTAGGAAGTTGTTAATGGTGAGCGTTCAATCACCACTGTTTCCTATGGTGTAGTCCACCTGAGATTTGGATCTACCTCATTTTGGTCTGATGTCCTAAAATGAGATGAAAAAATGGTTGATGGTATGGATAAGACACATATATTATGGTGGGCCCACTACTGAGTTCGGTACTGGAGGAGTCGCTGCTGAAGTTGATTCCAAGTCTCGGGCTGTCAATTGGCCGGGCCTTGGGTCGGTCTTGGCCCAGATTTTGAACTGTTTCATGCTGAGCTCTCGGCCTGCCCTAATCAAAATATTGATTTTTGTAGGCCCAACCCTGGCCCATTGACGCTCCCAAATCATAGTCCAACCTACAATAAACTCAACATCGCCTCCTGCAAAACCAGAGTGGATTATTGGGTCCCTGCTCAAGGCTTGATAGACTCTGTGGGTTTCAGCATTGAGGTCATGAGTTGGGTTCGAGTACCCTGCTTATAGCTTGGTAGGCATTGTGGGTTTTAACATTGAGGTCATGGTTTCGAGTACCCATGCACGTGTGTAGGTGTGAAGGTACATGTAAAACAAAAGGTAAAAATAAAAAAGAAAAAGAAAAAAAAGTACTACCCTTGCTGTGTGGAGTGATAATTGATATTGATGAGTGTTTTGTATATACACGTGGCCCATCTGTTTTTTCAACTCATTTTAAGACATTATCCCAGAAAATGAAGCAGATCCAACTTTCCAATGGACCACATCACTCAAAAAAGTGGTGAATGACCATTAAAATCCTTTTGTAGGCCACAAAAATTTTGGATCAAGCTGAACTATGTATTTTATCCTTAACAGGTCTATTTGACCTTATCAAGGGGTTGGATGGAAAATAAAATTATGGATCTTCTTACAGTTTCCCCTCCAAAGATTTTAATGTTGGGCATTCAATGACCATTGTTTCCTGTGGTGTAGTCCACCTGAAATTTGGATCTACTTAAGTTTTCTGATCATGTCTAAAATAAGCTGAAAAAATGTTGGATGTCATCGACGTCATCAAGGTAGGCCCCATAGTACATGTAACATGAACGCAAATTGGTTGGTGCTTTGTGGGCCTCACCATAATGTATGTGTTTCCTCCATGTTGTTCATCCATTTTTTTTCAAATTATTTTATGGCATGAGCTAAAAAAAATAGGTAGATCCAAATCTCAAGTGGATTAGGTCACGAAAAACATTGTTGATTGAACGCTCAACCATTAAAAACTTTTTGGGGGCTGTTGAGGCATAGAAAAATGCAAAGAAGAATTATCATAAGAAAATTCGAGAAAAGAGATAGAAGAAAGAAAGAAGAAATATCGAAGAAGAACGAAGGAAAAAGAAAGAAAAGTCTACGAGAAGGCCCGTTACGCGACCGCATAATGGACCAGGTGTGTTACGCGACTGTGTAACGACCAGATTGGTTACGCGGGTCGGTTTTAGGTCCATAGGTGCCTCCGTTACGCGACTCACCGAACTTCAAACATGCGGAGGCCTATAAATACCCTCCCCGGGGTCCTCATTTGGTCATTCATTCAATCTCTAAAGCTTCAGAGGTTCTTCCAGAGGTCCCCAAAGCTCTACCTTCAGAGGCATGAGGAGAAGACTCGTGTATATTCTCTATCCTGGGTTGAATGCACTTGATGCGATCCTCGGGCTCGGAAAGAATGACTGGGGGATGCAGAAGCACTGTCGAAATGAGCGGTGAAGAAGGCCAAAGGGCCTGTGCCTTGAGTGGCCCGCGTAGTAGCTATGAGCTACATTACGCAGCCGCATAAAGGACCGCCGAACCTTTGCCCGTTTTGTTTAAACAGCCAAACCTCTAGCTATTTGTTCCTCTTGAAGTCTTGTGGAAGCGAAGCTAGTTAAAAGTTGACTCATATTCTCTCTTCGGCTATCTTGTGAAAGTGTGGGGATTGTTTAGAGGGCGGTTCTGCCATGAAGAACCCACACAACCCTTTTGCAACTTCGGTGGATCTCAAACAGAGACGTAATGCTGCTGAAATTTCTTTATGAACTTCCCGGTGTGGTTGGATTCTATTCAACAGCCCAAAGACTTGGAGCACATCTTTTGTTGTTTCCATTGCTTGAAATGATTGTTACGACCATGAAGAAATGATGAATCCCAACTACGGATATATAAGGGCCAGAACTGCTAAGGGCATTCCATCCAGCGTAAGCATCTGGATAATCTGGAATGCGACGTGGCATACCCGAAAGCCCTAAGAAATGCATGGGAAAGAGGGTCGGATTAACCCCGAAAGAAGTGATCCAAAAATGGATTTGACCTAGAGTTTCAGGGTATGTCCGACCAAAGATTTTACCCACCCAATAGTGAAATCCTGCAAATAAAGCAAGAACGGCTCCCATAGAAAGTACATAATGGAAATGTGCAACCGCATAATAAGTATCATGTAGAGCAATGTCTAGCCTAGAATTTGCTGGGACTATTCTAGTGAATCCTCCTACGGTGAACAAAAAGATGGAGCCTACAACAAATAACATGGGTTTTTTGTATTGTATCGAACCTCCCCACATAGTAGCGATCTGTACTTCACATACATGTATTCCATTTTAGAATCAAGGGATGTAATCACATAATGTAAAAGAACTCTCTTCAAAAATAAAGATGATGAATGGTTTTCCTTGCTGGGCCCACTATCCAAATACTTAGTGATTAGTGTTAACAAAGGTGAAAACTCGAGAACTCTTGATCCCAACCACCAATGCTTTCATTACTAGGAGAAATGACTTAATGTACATGAAATCCATACCATCAATCACCTGCACCACCCCTTGTTCGGCATTTATCCTAAGATTCAGCATGATTCAACTCTCTGGTGGCTACCCCAAAAACTTATAATTAAAAGTTTTGGAATACTATGATTTTTGGCTAATTCTTTTATCCCATGAGGCACTTTAGGCAAACTAACTAGATGACATATATGTTGGGTGTGCTGCACAAAACCTTAGGATCTCGCCCCCCAACTACGTGAATTACATGATATGATAATGCAATAAATAAGATCAAATCATTAACCACATGAACAAGATATTTTTACGTGGAAAACCCTTTAAGAGGTAAAAACCACAAGACCTCGTCCAGATAAATAATCCACTATGTAGAAAACTGTTACAACCTCAATCTCAAGTAGAACCCACTTTGATCTAACCTTCTTCACCCACGCAGAGATGGATAAACAATAAAAGAAAACTAAAAACTGAGAGATCTCACGAGCACGAGCACAGTCGAAGAGCCGAGACATCGATTGTACTACGAATCACCTTCACAAGCAAAGATCTCCTCTACCAACAAGCTTCCTCTCTTTCTTTCTCTTCCTCTCTTCCTATTTTTCTCTCTCTCACCTTGGATGTGTAAACCTCCGAATTGGATACCTAAATCTCGAATTATAAGCTCTCTTATAGCTTAGTGTAAGAGTTCTAGCCCATATAGGAAACTAAGGATCTCAGTCCGCACACACCAACGACTGGTCAGCCAAATCCGTCGACCGGTTGGATACAACACCCGACTCTCTAAAGAGTAGAAATTATAAATCGACCTATCTGCTGAACGACCGGTCATGGACACAAACTATCCAGCGTGCAACTAAATTCCCTGGTCATAATTTGATCGGTTGGCCAATGTGGTCTGACTGGTCATGAGACCCTATTCTGCACACTCTTCTCCTCAGTCCTGAGGAGAAAAACCCTATTAAATCTTTGCCTTTCCAACTCAGGAGAAGTTCATCTTCTTTAAGCCATCTTGGCTTCTATAAACCTCAAATTTTTCCTTGAGCAAAGCCTTGGTCATCATGTCTGACCTGTTATCGTCTGTATGGACCTTCTCAAGCTGTAACATATTCTGTTCCAAAGTATCCTTGATCCAGTGATACCGAACCTCTATGTGCTTCGACTTGAAATGCTGACCTGGATTCTTGCTCAAGTGTATCGTACTCTGGTTATCACAATAGACCACGTGCTTATCCTACTTCGAGCAAAGTTCTTGTAGGAACCTCTTTATCCAAAGTATCTCCTTACATGCTTCTGTGACTATAATATACTCGGCCTCTGTCATGGACAACGCTACAACCTTCTATAACTTACTCTGCCAAGAGACCGCTCTCCCTGCAAACGTGAACAGAATCTTGAAGTAGATATCCTGGAGTAGATGTTATATACCTACCATATTTGTATCTGTGTAGCCTTCTAACATAGGTTTTTCGTCACCATAGGATATGCTCAACCTAGATGAGTCCCTTAGATATTGTAGTATCCATTTCACTGTTGCCCAATGCTTCTTGCCAGGATTGATAAAATATCGGCTGACAACCCCAATCGCATATGCTATGTCTAGCACATACACACCATAGCGTACATCAAACTTCCTACCGCTGATGCGTAGGGTATCTTCTACATCTCATCCACATCTGTCTTTGTCTTGGCTTGTCGCTCAATCTGAAGTGACCATCAGTGGAGTACTGACTCACTTCGCTGCATTCATATTGAACCACTCTTGTGACATCCAAAGCTTCCCGCTGCTTCTGTAACGTGTTATCTCCATTCCTAAGATCTGTCTAGCCGGCCCAAGTTTTTCATCGCAAACGACTTTCCTAACTCCTGTTTCAGTTTGTCAATTTTCTTGATATATTTTTCCATGATGAGCATGTCGTCAACATATAATAGCAGAACTAAGAAATCACCATCTGAGAACCTGCAGGTGAACACACAGTGGTCCGACTCTATTCTGTCATATCCATGCTTTAACATGAACGAGTCAAACTTCTTGTATCATTGCCTCGGAGCTTACTTCAGCCCATATAAGCTCTTCTTAAGGCTACACACCATATGTTCCTTGCCCTTGACCTTGAACCCCTCTGCTTGGCGCATATGGATCTCTTCTTCTAGGTAGAGGTGAGCAACGATCCGGGCCGAGCCAAGTTAGCCCTAATTTGGGTTGGCTTATTTTTGTGCCACCCTAGTTTGTGGATGGGCCTGATTTGGGTTACGGGCTGACCCATGCGGCTCGAGTTTGGTTTGCTCTAAAAAAAATCTGGTTCGAGCTGGGATTGGTTTGGTAAAAAATTTTGAACCGGGCCAGGTTGAGTTCGAACAGGTGGCGACTCTTTTTTTTTTTTGTTTAAATAGAAAAGAATTTAAAAAGTTAAAAATATATTTTTGTTTGAATAGAAAAGAATTTAAAAAGTTAAAAATATATTTTTGTTTGAATAGAAAAGAATTTAAAAAGTTATACCCACACACACACACACACACACACACACACACACACAAAAAAAAAAAAATTATCTTACTACATGATGTTTAACATCCTCCAAAGGAGGAGTGCAACTTCAAAATAGTCATGTAAGAGCCTTTTCCAAACAAAAGTACACAAGCATAATTTTACAAGTGCAAGGAAACAGTGTGTATTCATGTATATGTATTATGAATTATCCACATCATCATGTATATGTATTATCCACTCCGTCCATCTGTTTTTACATATCATTTTTGGACATGATCCCAAAATGAAATCATATCCAAAGCTCAAGTTGATCACACCACAGGAAATAGTGTGCTTACAATCTACGAGCCGAATCAAACTGAATCAAACCAAGCTTTGAGCCGAATCGAGCCGGTACTGCCCTAGTTTGAGCTTGGTTTTTTTCTTAAACAAGCTTGACTCCAAGGCTTGGTTTGGTTTGAATTTTTATTCGAACCAATCCAAGACGAGCTTTTTCAAACCAATCTGAGCCGAGCTTTCGAGCTGGCTTGTTTGTGCCCAGCTCTACTTTCAGGTCACCATGGAGAAAGGCAGTTTTAACGTCTAACTGCTCTATCTCTATATCCATGCTTGCCGTCAACCTAATCAACATCTTGATGGACGTCATATTTACGAAGTCGATTCCTTTCTTCTGACCAAACCCTTTCACCACAAGTTTGGCCTTGAACCTCGTCTGTGAATTCTTCTGCTCAACCTTCTTTCTAAACACTCACTTGTTGTTTAGAACTTTCTTTCCCTTAGGCAATTTCACCAAATCGTAGGTGTGGTTCTTATGCAAGGATTCCATCTCTTCTGGTATAGCTCTCAGCCATTCCCCTTTATGCATGTCGGATAGGACCTTAGAGTAATCATCTGGCTCTCCCCCATCGGTAAGCATAATGTACTCATGCGGCGAGTGTCGCTTAGACGGGTGTCTGTCCCTAGATGACTTCTTCACCTGTAGCTTTACAGGTGGATCATGTGGGGGTAGCTCCTCCGGTTCATCTGCTTTAGGAACTCCCTCATCTCCAATACCTTGCTGCACTCCCGTATCATCAGGCACCACAAGAGGAGTAATCTGATCCATGTCTTCCGGCTCACCTAAACTGGGTCGTGTCTTCTCTGGCTTTCCAATGTCTTCAATACACTGTTCTTCAAAGAAAATCGCATCTCTACTCCTAACGAGCTTCTTCTCAATCGAATCCCACAATCTATAATCGAATTTATCATTACCGTACCTCAAGAACATACACTATCTGGTCTTTGTGTCGAGCTTGGACCTCTAATCATTGGGTACGTGAACGAATGGTTGGCATCCAAACACCCTGAGATGACTGTACGAAGGATTGTGTCCATTCTACACCTTCTGAGGTACTTCTCCATTTAACGGGGCTGATGGAGATTTGTTTATCAAATACACCGCCGTGTACATTGCTTCTTACCAAAATATCTTGGGCAACTTTGCATGAGAAAACATGCATCTATTTCTCTCTATAATTGTGCGATTCATACGCTCAGCTATACTATTGTGTTGGGGGGTCTTGGGTACTGTCTATTCATGACGTATACCTAGAGACTTATAATATTCATGAAATGCCCCAACGTATTCACCTCCATTATCAGTGCGGATGCACTTCAATGGTCTACTTGTATCTCTTTCAACCATAACATGAAACACCTTAAACACACCAAAGACCTCGTCCTTGGACTTCAATGCGTAAACTCAAACCTCCAAGATGCATCATCTATAAATGTAACAAAATACAGAGCCCAACCAAGGATTTTGTCCTCATCGGACCACATACATAAGAATAAACCAAATCTAATGCATGATCTTTATTAACATAAGAAGCAATTTTAACAAAAGAAACTCTATGTCGTTTCTTAGATAAACAGTCTATGCATGTTTTGAGAGGTATACCTACCAACTCTGGAAGGAGGTGCTTCTTCGCTAGTAGCTGAAGCCATTTTTCGCTCATGTGGTTGAGCCACCTATGCCACATGTCAGTCACTGAATCTTTCGCTACATTCAACTCACTCTTGCATACACTGACACTCATCTTGTATAGGGTGCAACGCATCTTCCTCTAGCTGCGATCATAGAACCCTTGATGGGCTTCCAGTGCCCACCAACAAACCAACTCTCATAGCTGGCTATATCCAATCTTCCCGTCGATATCAAGTTGAGACGAAGGTCAGGAATATGTCTCACATCTTTCAGAACCAACATGCAGCTCACATCGGTCTTCAAATATCACCAACTCCTATAATTTGGGATATTCTAGAGTTTCCCATTTTCACTGTACCAAGGCTGCTTGTCTTGTATCTTGTGAAGAAATCTCCACATGGAGTTGCGTAAAATGGTGCTCCCAAATCGATCACCCAATCGGTGTCCTGATTCAAAGCCGTGAGACAAACATCATGATCTACCGAGAGAATAATAACCATGTCGCCATCTGATGCGACCGCAGTAGAAATCGATTCATCATCTTTGTCCTTCCCTTTACCCTTACGACATTCATACTGGTAATGACCCATTTTGCCACAATGCCAACATTCAAATTATTTCTTGGATCTGGTTGTCTTCCTCTCATACAACCTTTCCAATTTATGCCATAAGCTAGCGGCTGAGGTCTCTGTGAACACGTGGTGGAACACCATGTCATCCAACCATTGTCGAATAAATCCCACCGCCTTATGGTCCAATATCTTCCACTCATCAGCAGACGTCTTTGTCAGTTTCGAACTTTTACCTATGATTAGCGCATACATGTCTTTGTTATAAAGAAGATCTTCCATCTTTGTCTTCTATATGGGTCAATTAGACCCATTGAGGCTAATCATCCTTGATGAGTCACCTTCCATAATTCACATGGATCCCATTGTCCAATTACACAACCTAGACTCTTTGATACCACTTTTGTTGGGTGAGTTGCACAAAACCTTAGGATCTCGCCCCCCAAACTACATAAATTATGTGATATGATAATGCAATAAACAAAATCAAATCATGAACCACACGAACACAAGAGATTTTTATGTCGAAAACCCTCTAAAAGGTAAAAAACAACGGGACCTTGTCCAAACAAACAATCCACTATGCAGAGAACTGTTACAACCTCGATCTCAAGCACAACCCGCTTGGATCTAACCTTCTTCACCCATGCAGGGATGGATAAATAATAAAAGGAAAACAGAAACCGAGAGATCTCACCAAGCACGAGGACGTCGAAAAGCCGAGACAGTCGATTGCACTACGAATCACCTTCAAAAGCAAAGATCTCCTCTACTAACAAGCTTCCTCTCTCTCTCTCTCTCTCTCTCTCTCTCTCTCTCTCTCTCTCTCTCTCTCTCTCACCTTGGACATGTAAACCTCCTAATTGGATACCTAAATATCGAAATAGAAGCTTTCTTATAGCTTCGATCAAGAGTTCTAGCCGAAATAGAAAACTGTGGATCCTGGTCCGCGCACACCACCGACCGGTTGGCCAAAGCCGACTGACTGGTTGAATATAACACCTGACTGCCCAGAGAGTAGAAACCATAAAGCGACCTGTCTGCTGACCTTTCGGCCAAGACCCCAGACCGGTCGGACGACCGGTCGGAATGGACACAAACTGTCCAGTGTGCAACTAAACTCCCTTGTCATAATTCGACCGGTCGGCCAATGTGGTCCTGCACAATCTTCTCCTCAGAGGAGGAAGAACACCCCATCAATATAAACACCATTGTTGGCCTTACATAACCATTTCCTCTGGTCTAGCCTACCTGAAATTTGTCACCAGCACTTTCAGAAGTTAAAAATTTTTCCAAACGCTTCCATCTGCATGCAATTGAGCTCTGCCTCATAGGGCAACTTTCCCAACTCAAGAGTGCCTCAACATGAACATCCATCAGTTTGAATTTGCAGGTGAAAAGAGGATGGTTGGATTGAGCCATTTAAGCTGTCTAACTGCATGACTCCATCCAATGGTTGACGTTGCACCTGCGGAGGTGAATCAACGGTTGTAGATGTGGAGGAACAAAATTTTCATGCCTGCAGGACGTATCAAATTATTTATCATTTCAAATAGCTACATAAAATTGATATTTTCCTTGATTTTTTTAGGTTTTTGTAGATCTGATTACAGTTTTGCCCAGTCGGAACGTCTGGTCGGGATTATAGCCAGCCCTTGACTCCTACTTGTTTCATCAAAGCCGCTCGAGGTGGAAGACTTTTTCCAATGTGCATGGATTTCAGAATTCCCAAAAATTACATAAATAAATAAATTTTATAATAATATGATATTATAAATAATCACAATCTATTTACCAATCCAAGTCTAAAGTCAATCATCCATACTATTTAAGTAATTTAGTTGTCTTGGAAGTAGTAACTCCAATCAATGCAGGGGAGATGATCTCCCCTCAACTTCAAGTGAAAGCCACCCTTATCATCCAGTTGTACATGTAATTCATACAAATAAGGTGTAAGCGCGATACAGTTTTTTGCATTATTGATACACACCAATTTCTAATTCAGCTTAGTAGTGATGAGATTTTGATCACACGTACCCATATAATCGGTCCACAGGTGAAATTGCGTCGGGTAGCCTAACACGACACCCTACGCATACGCGTGCGGAAGATTGAGGAGCAACTAGAATTATGGCTGAACCTATAGGAGGGGGGTGAATAGGACCTATTTCAATATCTTTTCGCCTACTTAACAAATTCAACAAATTATACTACGTAAGCGATTAACACTTCGGCTTCCAAGCCTAAGTGGGTCCAATTAAAAGACTAGCAAAAGATAAGAGCAATCAGCAACCTAGTCTAAACAACTCATGTGGACTATAGAGAATGGATCAAGAAAGGCTCCAGTCAACATGAGGTAGTGAAAGTACATCTTGTGAGTGTGGATGTGCCTATCAAGTGCCTAGCATACATTCCTAACTAAGCATTCATAATTAACCAATTAAACTCAATGCATTAAAGAGAAAGGTGCTCAAGATCAATCACAAACACAAGGATGTATAGTGGTTCGACTACTTGTCTACTCCACTCCCGGTTCAAGTACTCAACCCCTTTGAGCACACCGGCATTCACTGGGGAGTTTAAATCTGGTTCCTCCCAACCAAGGTGTTTTAACTCGGATCCACCCAACCGGGGAGTTTACAGGTTCCTCCCAACCTACACGTTTGCACCCGTGTTGGTGGATCCCCCTTGGAGACTTTGTTTTAGGCCCGACTAACGTGCCAAGGAACGGCTGACGTCCCTAGATTTTAGGCCCAACTAATAGGCCAAGGATCGGCTAACGACCTCGGGGCGAGTTTGTCAAACAAACTCTACACTCAACCCCCACAGGGAATTGAGTGGATGGACTCCTAACAAGACAACCTTACTTGTCGGATTGAGCCCCTTTGTAGCGCCGCTTTGGTTTGCTTCTTCTCGCTCTCCCGTGTTTGAATCAGCTCCCCTTGTGCTCCCCCGATCTTTGACACCGCTGCTTTGCCAAGGCTTCAGCTCCAAGATCAGCTACCTTGCATGTGATGCTCCATTGGAGATGCCCAAGGTGCTAGGGAATGGTGAAACCTCTATAAATGGTAGGAAATGGGTTTCCTAGAGGAATGCACCTATATGGACTCCTAGGTAGTGTTTAGACAAAGGGTTTAACTATCATCAAGGTGTCCAAACCCTAGGAATCAAGAGGGAACAAGTCCTATTCTCAAGATGCCATTGAATGGCCCAAGCTTGTGATGAAAACACAAGGAGAATGGCTTGCTATGTGTTTGGGATAGAGCCTCTAATGGTCTCTAGCAATGGTGGCTTCTATCTCCTCAAAATCCCCTCCTTTTTGCTCAAAAACGAATCCCCCATCTTAAATAGATTTTCTTCCAACGGTAAAAAAACGGGCAGATTCGCGCATCTCCGATTGATCGAAAGAAGGTCCGATGGATCGGAGACCTGTCCGATTGATCGGAGACAAGTCCGATTGATCGAAAATCTATCCAGTGAAGTCTTTGGAAGATATTCTGATTGATCGTAACACTGTCCGATTGATCGGACGGACCCCTTCCGATGGATTGGAAGACTGTCCGATTGATCGGAAATATGTCCAGTGGATTTTCAAGGTTGCTGGAAAAATTTTCGATTGATCGGAGCTTCTGTCCGATTGATCGGAGTCCTATCGAAGCCAACGTCCGATTGATCGGAGATCAATCGGAAACTGCTGTTTTGAGCTGTTTTGTTTACAGCAGCTTCCACCTCTTAAATTAGTCTAACTTATCATGTTTTTCATGGATTTCTAAGGCTAATGATGATGACTAAAGGTATACCTAGGTGGTGCAAGTCATCTAAGAGGTTATGGGTTAGGTTTTGGTCAAGGCAAGGCACACCAAGGCATTTCTTTTACCTGTTCCTTCTTCCTTGATGCAGCCGGTCCGTCTTGAGTCTTCGTTCTTCGTCTTCATTAAGCTCAACCGACACTAGACCTAATGACCTAAGTAATTGACAAACAAGGTGCACTAGTATGCCACAGAAAAGTACACTAACAATCTCCCCCTTTGTCAATTACTTACAAAAACCTAACCTACCAAAACAAATACATGTACAAGAGATTACATTGATATAAAAAAAATGAAATACAGGACTCTTGACATGCCTAATCTAAGCAGCTCCTCTTCAGTTTGCTTCCCCATAACCTGTCAATCCCTGCATCACAAAACATAGCAAACTAGTTTTGGTGGGACTTGATCTTTCTCCCCCTTTTTGTCAGCAATTGACAAACTATTCTCTCCCCCTTAATGATATATCCATAAGGTTAAGGTAAGAGAAGATAGTATTTCGCAGTTATAACTATAAGCACATGCTAACTAGAGAGAGTATAGGGTGCATGATCATATAAAACATGGAGCATGCTAAGGAACATGATTAACAAGAAAAAGTAACTATCTAAGCATAGTTCATCATGCATAATTGGTCATCTATGATATACATTAAGCATTAAAGCTCAAGGGCATATAGCCCAATCAACCAACCTCCCCTATTGGTATATCAAGACCAATACTAAGCAAAGATTAGTATACAATGAAGCATAAAACTCAAGATGATTAACTAATCTAAGCATGGTGATAATCTAGCAAGCAAATGTATCAAATAAAAGCAAGGCTAAATTACCAAAATTTGGGCTCATGAGGCTTGAATCCTCTGATTTGCCCATACACACATAAATGAGGCTGAAATCCTCAGATTTTCCTATTGAAGCACTTCTAACTACCCTTACTAACTATGTTTAGTTTGATTTGCCTAAGGGTAACTAATTTCCACAACACCCTCATAAAATGTAGCATGAGGTGAGGGGTTGGGAACTCCTTCTACTCCTAGAAGGGATAGCGGTTGGGATCCCCTCTTAGATAAGCGGGAAGAGGGGTAGTGGTGGAAGCCGAGAGAGCTAGATCATTATGTTGGCTCCCATCACTAGCAGATTCATCGGATTTGGAGTCCGACTCCTCCGTATTATCCCACGTGGCAGCCATCGCCTTTTTACCTTTCGGTTTAGGCGTTTCCGGACAGTCCGGGGCAATATGGCCACGTTGACCGCAACCGTAACATCGGACGGATGAAGGTTTGGATGATTTCCCTTTATATTTATCACCCTTCTTGTCCTTCTTGTTACGGCTATTCCCTCTATCAAATTTGAGGAATCTCTTGAATTTTTTGTTTAATTTTTCTTCCTCATCATCCTCATCATCGCTATCTTCCTCCGACTCACTCTTAATTTTCTTATTTTTGTGAGAGGATTTTAGGGCGATGTTTTTCTTCCTAGAGGGGGCCTTAAAGTGTAGTTCATGAGTTTGTAGGGAACCTATGAGTTCTTCTACTTTCATGTTATCTATGTCTCTACACTCCTCTAAGGCAACTATCTTGGAGTCAAATCTTCCCGGGAGGGACCTAAGTATTTTTCTACAAATCCTTCCTTCCGGAACCCGATCCCCCAAGACAAACACGGAGTTGCAAATATCTGACAATTTAGTATAAAACTCCATGAAAGTTTCAGTCTTTTTCATCCTAATATTTTCAAATTTGGTGGTTAAGAGCTGAAGCTTCGAGCGTCTTACTGTGCTAGTTCCCTCGTGGGTAACCTCAAGTATATCCCACGCTTCTTTTGCAGTTGTGCATGTGAGAATGCGCTGAAATTCATCCGGGAAAACCGCACAGCAAATCGCATTGAGAGCTTTGGCATTTGCCATGTATTGAGCTCTCTCTATGTCATCCCATTTGGAATCATCTTTGGGAATGACAATGTTTTTCCCATCAACCTCCACTTGCTCGGTGGGCAAGGTATATCCAGTTTGTGTGCTAAGCCACACCGGACGGTCCATGGATTGGAGAAAAATTCTCATTCTCGCTTTCCAATAAGCATAGTTGGACCCGTCAAAGAAAGGTGGACGGTTGGTGGCACTCCCATCTCGGTTAGACATGATGCTAGTGCTCCGGTATCGGATCTTACTCTAGACGGTTACGTCCTTGAAGAGCAACCTGGCTCTGATACCAATTGAAATTGCGTCAGGTAGCCTAACACGACACCCTACGCATACGCGTGCGGAAGCTTGAGGAGCAACTAGAATTATGGCTGAACCTATAGGAGGGGGGTGAATAGGACCTATTTCAATATCTTTTCGCCTACTTAACAAATTCAACAAATTATACTACGTAAGCGATTAACACTTCGGCTTCCAAGCCTAAGTGGGTCCAATTAAAAGACTAGCAAAAGATAAGAGCAATCAGCAACCTAGTCTAAACAACTCATGTGGACTATAGAGAATGGATCAAGAAAGGCTCAAGTCAACATGAGGTAGTGAAAGTACATCTTGTGAGTGTGGATGTGCCTATCAAGTGCCTAGCATACATTCCTAACTAAGCATTCATAATTAACCAATTAAACTCAATGCATTAAAGAGAAATGTGCTCAAGATCAATCACAAACACAAGGATGTATAGTGGTTCGACTACTTGTCTACTCCACTCCCGGTTCAAGTACTCAACCCCTTTGAGCACACCGGCATTCACTGGGGAGTTTAAATCTGGTTCCTCCCAACCAAGGTGTTTTAACTCGGATCCACCCAACCGGGGAGTTTACAGGTTCCTCCCAACCTACACGTTTGCACCCGTGTTGGTGGCTCCCCCTTAGAGACTTTGTTTTAGGCCCGACTAACGTGCCAAGGAACGGCTGACGTCCCTAGATTTTAGGCCCAACTAATAGGCCAAGGATCGGCTAACGACCCCGGGGCGAGTTTGTCAAACAAACTCTACACTCAACCCCCACAGGGAATTGAGTGGATGGACTCCTAACAAGACAACCTTACTTGTCGGATTGAGCCCCTTTGTAGCGCCGCTTTGGGTTGCTTCTTCTCGCTCTCCCGTGCTTGAATCAGCTCCCCTTGTGCTCCCCCGATCTTTGACGCCGCTGCTTTGCCAAGGCTTCAGCTCCAAGATCAGCTACCTTGCATGTGATGCTCCATTGGAGATGCCCAAGGTGCTAGGGAATGGTGAAACCTCTATAAATGGTAGGAAATGGGTTTCCTAGAGGAATGCACCTATATGGACTCATAGGTAGTGTTTAGACAAAGGGTTTAACTATCATCAAGGTGTCCAAACCCTAGGAATCAAGAGGGAACAAGTCCTATTCTCAAGATGCCATTGAATGGCCCAAGCTTGTGATGAAAACACAAGGAGAATGGCTTGCTATGTGTTTAGGATAGAGCCTCTAATGGTCTCTAGCAATGGTGGCTTCTATCTCCTCAAAATCCCCTCCTTTTTGCTCAAAAACGAATCCCCCATCTTAAATAGATTTTCTTCCAACGGTAAAAAAACGGGCAGATTCGCGCATCTCCGATTGATCGGAAGAAGGTCCGATGGATCGGAGACCTGTCCGATTGATCGGAGACAAGTCCGATTGATCGAAAATCTATCCAGTGAAGTCTCTGGAAGATATTCCGATTGATCGTAACACTGTCCGATTGATCGGACGGACCCCTTCCGATGGATTGGAAGACTGTCCGATTGATCGGAAATATGTCCAGTGGATTTTCAAGGTTGCTGGAAAAATTTTCGATTGATCGGAGCTTCTGTCCGATTGATCGGAGTCCTATCGGAGCCAACGTCCGATTGATCGGAGATCAATCGGAAACTGCTGTTTTGAAGCTGTTTTGTTTACAGCAGCTTCCACCTCTTAAATTAGTCTAACTTATCATGTTTTTCATGGATTTCTAAGACTAATGATGATGACTAAAGGTATACCTAGGTGGTGCAAGTCATCTAAGAGGTTATGGGTTAGGTTTTGGTCAAGGCAAGGCACACCAAGGCATCTCTTTTACCTGTTCCTTCTTCCTTGATGCAGCCGGTCCGTCTTGAGTCTTCGTTCTTCGTCTTCATTAAGCTCAACCGACACTAGACCTAATGACCTAAGTAATTGACAAACAAGGTGCACTAGTATGCCACAGAAAAGTGCACTAACACACGGCTCTGAAGAACTTGAACCTCCATCCCTTGTTGAAGACAAGAAGTCCAATAAAGATCCAGAATCCTAATGCATGTGCCATCGCCACACATGAGTAGAAAAACCCTGGATTATCAACGATTCCTGATTCTTCTTTTCCTTCTTCTATGCTTTCACCTTCGGGCTGTGATGGAATTGCAGACGAGCATCTTCTTTTTAGAGGTTCCCCGCAGAGGCCCGGATTACCAGCATAGCTACTCTCATTGAATGTGGAGAATTGGTTCTTCAAATCTGGTAAAGCACCGGAGAGATTGTTGAAGCTGACATTGAAAATAGCCAGGGTTGTGAGTTGAGTTATTTGCGGAGGGATTTCCCCTGTCAGCTTGTTATATGAGAGATCCAAGCTTTCTATCTTCTCCAAGTTCTTTAAAGATTCTGGAAATGGACCTGTTAGAAGGTTGTGCGATAAGTTCATTGAGCGGAGAACTCTCAAATATCCCATATCTGATGGAATATTACCCGTCAGTTGGTTCAAAGAAAAATCAATTCCGGTCATCAAGGAAAGGGAAGTTCCCTTGTAAGTGTACAAGTTTCCCTTTGTCGTGAATTCGGTCCTCATACGATTCGTGATTATATAGCGATTTGCTTCAATAGCAGTGGAGACAGGAAGTTCATTCATCCAAGCAGAGATATTGGTGAAGCAGGAAGGTAAGATGCCCGAAAGTCTGTTTTTTGAGAAATCCAGCAGATGCAGATTTCGCATTTGACACAAGTCTGTAGGAATGTCACCTACAAAATTGTTGTCTCCTAAGAGGAGTGTTGCTAGTCTCGAGAGCGTGGGCAACCAACTTGGAATAGTGCCATTCAATGAGTTCCTCCTAACATCGAGCCTTAATAAACTAGTGCTGTTAGATAGTCCATGTGAGATTGTCCCTGTGAAACCATTTCCATCAAGCTATAGATTCTCCAAGTTAGGCATATTGCAATGTCTAGGCAGGACATCTCCATGCAATTTGTTGTTTGACAAGCTTAGTTATGCCAACGAACTTGTATTTGCTAGCAAATCATCAGGTCTTTTTCCTGATAATTCATTATCAGAAAGGTCTACAACTGCCAGAGTGTGAGCATTACTAGCGTCCAATGGAATGTTTCCTTGCAAAGCATTTCTAGACATGTTAAGGTACACTAATTGAGGAAGAAACACGTGTATGTCAGAGGGAAATGGGTTCAGGATGTGATTTTCAGAAATATCGAGAAAACGAATGCTTGAATTCTGTTGGTAAGGTCGAGGGAATGAGCTGCCCAGTGAGTTGCCACTTAACATCAGAGTATCCAAACTCGTATAGTTGTAGAGTAACCAAGAAGGAATTCCGCCACCAAGGTTGTTGAAAAGAACAATTTCTTCCAACTTGTATTGAGTAGACAGGAAACTTGGAATGCCTCCACCACTGCGTTGGTTCGACTGACCGGATAGATCAATTCCGACAAGGATGGAACCCATGTCGGAGATTCTGTTTCTACTTGCAATTGGGGATTGTTTGCAAGGTAAAGAACCGAGAGCTTGGACAAATTGGCCAAAGTGGAAAATGTAAAGACACCATCCAAGTCATTATTTTGAAAGCGAACCTCACTCAATGAAGTAAGGTTTTCCAGAGGAGGAATGCTCCCTTCAAATCGATTCTGACTGAGATCCAAATATTCAAGGGAGTACATGCTACTAATACATGGATGTATTCTTCCTTCGATAGTGTTATTACTCAGGTCCAAGTACTTTAGTTTCCTCAATTCACAAATATCTGCGGGAAAAGAAAAATGCAAATGGGAAAAGTGAGCCAAATTAGAGTAAGGTATCATTTGGGTATCATTTTTAATTGATGACCATTTATAAAAAGCCATTTGGGCTCAGCATGATGTATTTGTTTTATCCATGCTGTCCATCAATTTTCCAGGTCATTTTAGGGCAAAAGCCCAAAAATGAGCGGATCCAAATCTCAGGTGGACCACACCATAAGAAATAGTGGTGATTGAATGGCAACCATTAAAAACTTCCAGGGTCCACAAAAGCTTTGGATAAAGCTAAGATTTATTTTATCCCTTCATCTAGGATTTTGTGACCTAATCAACAGGCTGGATCCTGGATGGCAAATATACATTACAGTGGGCCCCAGGAATTTGTTTATCGTGAGCGTTCAATCACTACTATTTCCTATGGTGTGGTCCACCTGAGATTTGGATCTACCTCATTTTGGTCTGATGCCCTAAAATAAGATGAAAAAATGGATGATGGTATGGATAAGACACATACATCATGGTGGGGCCCACTACTAAGCACAGTGCTGGAGGGGCTGCTGCTGAAGTAGAGTCCGAGTCTCGGGCTATCAACGGCCGGGCCTTGGGTTGGTCTCAGCCAGGATTTTAAGCTGTTTCGAGCCAAATTTTGATTTATGTAGGCCCAACCCCACCCATTAACACTCCTAAGTCTGACTGACTGACGCAAACCATATTCCAACCTACTCAAATAAACTCCACATCCTCCTCCAAACCCGGAGTGGATTATTGGGTCCCTGCTTATGGCTGTTGCGCAGCACGTCAACAACACCAGTGAACCGAGATCCAATCTCCGGTCTCACCCACAAACGATAAACAGGAAGAAATAATAACTAGAAGAGGAATCGAAATAAACCAATAATCCACAAGACAAATTTTATGTGGAAAAACCCCAAACAAGGGTAAAAAACCACGGTGCAAAACTCCATTATGAAAAAAAAAAAAAACAAAGTTACAAGCAATACACTCACCTTCTCTTATGCGCCCATGCACAGAGATGGCCCTTTTGCTAATCCTCTCACCTATTTTTCACATTGGACGTATAGAAACCCTAATCCCATAGCCTAATCCCAGATTACACCCCTTTGTATAGTAAAACCCAAAATTACAACTCAAAATAGGAAACCCCGCACTTTAGTTCGCGGCCGGTCAGGCGCTTGGTCAGACTTGGTTGGGCGCCCGCCCAATACAACATATGTCTAGCGAGTTACAGGCCAAAACAGACAATTATCGAGCACCTGGTCAGTTTGACCATCGGGTGCCCGACTGTTCACAGAACAATCTAGAGACTTATGTCTCAAAACACATGAATATTGGGCGCCCAGTTCACAGACTGTCCGGGCACCCGACCACATACAGATGTGATTGGATCCAAATCTCAACAATCTCCCACTTGGAGACACATCACCATAGTCTTTCGTCTTCTACATCCAGAGTGCACCACCTCCCCGTCTTCAAGCTTGAAGACCAATCAAAGCTTGATAGAGCTTCAGCTTCTCCTGTGTAACCGCCTTGGTCAACATATCTGCAGGATTCTCAGTTGTATGGATCTTCTCCAAAGTAATTGGTCCATCTTCCAGTAACGAACGTATGAAGTGATATCTGATGTCAATATGCTTGGTCCTCGAATAAAGGGCTAAATTCTTAGCCAAGTGTATTACACTCTGACTGTCACTATACAACTTACAATCTGCTTGCTTCTTCCCCAACTCTTCCATAAAACCTTGCATCCATACCATCTCCTTGCACGCTTCTGTAACTGCAACATATTCTGCTTCCGTTGTACTGATGGATACTATCTTCTATAACTGAGATACTCAACTGACTGCAGCACTACCCAAGGTAAAGACATACCCTGTAGTGCTCCTTCCGCTGTCGATATCCCCTACCAAATCTGAGTCAATGTAGCCTTGTAACTTGATTTTCGATCCTCCATAACACTGCCCTACATCTACAGTACCTATCAGGTATCTAAGGATCCACTTCACAGCTTCCCAATGTTCCTTCCCAGGGTTGTTCATGAACCTGCTAACAACTCACACTGCTTGAGCAATATCTGGCCCTGTGCTAACCATAGCATACACGAGGCTCCCTATAGCTAACGCATAAGGGACTTTAGCCATGTAGTCTCGTTCTTCCTGCGTCTTAGCTCCTTGCTCCTTAGAAAGCTGGAAGTGGTTGGCTAATAGAGTGCTAACTAGCTTAGCATCTCTCATGCTGAATCAATCAAGTACTTTGGCTATGTACTCTGCCTATGATAAAACTAGCTTCTTGTTTTCTCTGTTACACTTTATCCTCATGCCTAGGATTATTTTTTGCAGCTCCTAAATCCTTCATGGCAAACTCTCTAGACAGTTGCCTTTTGAGATCTGAGATGTCTTTCATGCTTGATCCAGCCACAAGCATTGTAATACCCCAAAAATTTGGACACACGAGTAAGTACACGAATTTGTGTTCACACGTAAGAAATTAAATGCCAAGCTATGTTTTTCACATGCATACACACACGTGTACACTCTTGTATGTATTCCGACAACTTTTAAGACCTCTGAAAACTTAGTATACTTAGTTAAGTAATAGACTGACCGTTAGAATGATCTGTCGTTGCTAGATTGACATATCTAATTGGCCACTTCGATTTTGAACTACGCGATCAACTTAAATCCGCCGTACGGTCTCCACATCGTCCTGTACATATGTCTGTCCATAAATCTGATCCGTACACCTTATCCATCATCAAGCATATACTTAGATCATTCATTCTCCGGCCCTATGAACCTGTTCAGACATGTTTATAACACCCCAAGTTCTTGGAATCATTTAAATCGTAATTTAATTAATTATTTAATAACTTAAATAACTTTTAATATTGATAAATTAATAATAAATAATTCGTAGGAATTTAGGGTATGGTCCCTTTATTAAAGTTTCTTAGAATAAGCCCTAGAATAGTGTAGAAGCATTAGATTTCACAAAACTTATAAATTTACACTAATTACAAAAATGACATTAGTTAATCTTAAGTTAAACCGACACTTTTAAGTAATATGATTTTTTACAATCACTTTCACGCAAAACTTTATATACCAGCTATTGGGAATATTTTAACTAGACACGTCGAATTTCAGTCCTCCGATCATCTTACAAATACCCCAATCAGAAATCAGTCAATATATGGCCCACCTTTACTCGGATCTACCTCATTTTTCTCGTTGACGGCTAACTTTATGTTGCCTACCTGTTGGACGGAGGAGATGGTCCCAATCCACTACAAGTGGACCCCACTTGCAAGTGGAGCACCAATTTTATATTGCGTGTGGCGAATAAAAAAAATAACTTCTTCTTCACGACCTTTCTAGCGGACGCTGCCATCGGTGGGCCTCCACTTGACCTTCACATGGGCCCCATATTTTATATCCATGCCATTCATCAGAACCCCATCGCACCTAACATCAGTCTATCCAAAAATCTCTGCCGATAATTGATCGTGCGGCCCACTTAAATTAACTGTTTGGAAACCAAGAAAACCAAGATCATGTCGGATCCGGTCCGTTGCTTCGCATGGGTCCCTGAAATTTTTGGGGATTGTTTTCATGGACCCCACCTACTATTTGAATGGTCTACATGTGATTAAGTGCAAGAAGGTCGGGCGAGATGAGTGCCAGGCGGTGCCAACACCAAACCGGTCAGGAGTTTACCGCACCGACCCACCGACTTTAGGAGTCTTTAAAAGACCTCCTTAGATGCATCTCCCTCTTCACAGGCGTCCGACCAAGAGAGGGAGAGAGAGGAAGAGAGAGAGAGAGAGAGAGAGAGAGAGAGAGAGAGAGAAGTAGCTTGTTGTTGCTGGGGCAAAATCCCAGGCAAAGAGAAAGAAAGAAGAAAGAAAGAGAAAGAAGAAGAATGAAGAGGAAAGAAAGAAGAAGAAGGAACGATGAGTGAGCCGATCTGACTGGCTGAGTCGACTCATTGACAAGTTTCCAATCCAATTCAAGTATGTTTGTGGCACAGACAATCATCGACAATCTATGAGTGATTCTTCTAATGATCTTTCCATTGATTTTTCCAATCTTTCTCTTCTAGTTAGTTGAGTATTGAATTAGGTTCTAGCTTCCTAAAATTTTGGTCTTGAGCTCCTTTTTAAATTCTTGCATTAAAGAATCTTAGGTAAGGGGATCCATCTCTTGTTTAGTTCTAAAATTTCATATCTCAATGTCTTGTTGTATTTCTTTTCCTTAGTCTTTCCTTCATGTAGAGATGAGTTATCCTTTCTTCAATTTTCCTTCTTAGTTGCACGCATCAAAGTTTTAGACAAACCTTAAATTAGGCTTAGATCACGTGCACGACATCACCTCTAAAATAATGCTAAAAATTTACACGTCATTCTCTAGTTTCACATTTACAACAAACTAAGGTTAGATGAGGAATTACTTAAATAAAGATAATGCATGCATGGTGTGATTGGAATTTGATTTTGATATACATTGTATACTTGAAAAGTGCTCTCACAACTCATGACACTTATGTGCATTCTTTTATATATATGTTTTATTTGTTTTGGACGACGAAACATGAGCATGGTTGATTTGACTCCTGGCGTGCATGGTTGATTTGCCACCTCGCTGTACTCTGGGTTAGGTGAGCATGGGTGAATACTTGCAATAGGTACCCTAACATCCAAGGGCAGAGGGATCTGTTCGTTGGGCATGGTTGATTTGCCCAAGGCATAATTGATTTGCCTGATTGGATATGTTGAGCATGGTTAATTTGCTCGGTTGAAGATGGGGGACATGGTTGATTTGCCAATATATATATTTATTGCATCATACATTGAACATGCACATCCATGACATCATAATACTCACAGGCGTCATTCAAGAACACAACTCATAAAATTATTTAGATCTAACATGATAATAACTCTCCATATTTAGCATTGTGTAGGATCTTATCTTGAATCAATTGAAATTTTCTTATGTTGAAAATGATCTCACTGGGCTTTTAGCTCACCAAAATCACCATAGTTTCTTGCAGGTCTCTAGGATGAAATAGTCGGGTAGAGAAGAGTACTCAGAGGGTCACATATCACACGAGCGTCTATTGTAATAGATTTGTTTTAATTTTGTAAAATTTAATGTAATAAGACATTAATGGAAAAGAAACTTTATATTTGGGATTTATTTTAGTTATGCGATGTGTGGAATGGAATCTCAAGGAATCTATGCTCAAATTTTAAATTTACACCCTGGAACTCGGGCTTTGGGTTGTTGTACTCGAGTCTCGAATTTCAGGGCGTGATAAGCATATCATCAACATACAGAAGAAGAATGATGTACGAAGTATCAAACTTCTTCAAGTAACAATAGTGGTCTGCATGACATCTCCTGTACCTGTTTCCCGACATAAAACTGTCGAACTTCTTGTACCACTACCTTAAGGCCTGCTTCAGGCCATATAAACTCTTCTTCAGTCTACACACCTTGTTCTCCTTTCCTGGTGCCACGTATCTTATCGGCTGATGCATATATATCTCTTCTTCAAGGTTTCCATGAAGAAAGACAGTCTTAACATCTAGCTGCTCTAGATGTAAGTCCTTTGTAGCCACTATACTCAAGACCATGCGAATCGTAGACATCTTCACCACTGGTGAAAATATTTCAGTGAAGTCGATACCTGTCTTTTGTTGGAACCCTTTCACAACCAATTTAGCCTTGTAACGCTTCGAACCATCGTGTTCCTCCTTCAATATGTAAACCCACTTGTTATGAAGAGCTTTCTTACCCTTAGGTAGAGCGACTAGCTCCCACGTACGATTAGACTCAAGAAAGTTTATCTCATCATCCATGGCTTGCTCCCACTTAACCTGCATATCTGATCGTAACGCCTCTTCAAAATACTCTGGCTTACCATTATCTATCAGCAGTAGATAATGTAAGGAGGGTGAGTATCGGACCTTGGGTCTCCTCTCCTGAGTAGACCTCCTCACGACCAGTGTCTACGGCTTTGCCTCATCATGCTCCTGTGCATGCTCATCCTGTGGCAGGGTTCGGAGCCTTTACCTCGTTGGAAGACTCTGAGGAGTTTCAATAAGAGATCTAGGTATCGAAACCCATAGGGTGAAACTCCCACTGCTAACCGCACTAGTAGGTGCGACGTATGACTGACCGGGTGGGTGTGTACCACAATTAACTGGGTGGGTGCATTGCATGACTAACAAAAAAAAATGCTCATCCTGTGGCACTGTAACACCTGCATTTGGTAATTCTTCCAACTCTACAAATTCTTTCTTATCGGCCTTATTCTGTTTTTGCTGCAAACTGTCTTTATGCATCACTTTTTCATTGAAGACTACGTCCTTGCTTCTTATAATTTTTCGGTTCTTTGTGTCCCAAAATCGGTAGCCAAAATCATTCTGCCCGTAGCATATAAACGTGCACCTTTTGGATTTCGCATCCAGCTTGTTTCTGTGCTCTGCATCAATGTGAACATAAGAAGTGCAATTAAACACTCTGAGATGTGCAAGGTTCACCTCTTTTCCAGTCCACGTTTCTTCTAGTAGCCCACCATCCAATGATGCTGAGGGACTTCTATTGATGAGATATACGGCAGTATTCACAACATCTACCCAAAAGGTCTTCGGCAACCCTGCATATAACCCCATGCTCCTAGCGCACTCAAGGATGGTCCTGTTAATGCGCTCGGCCACACCGTTCTGCTACGGTGTCCTTGGAATCATTTTCTGATGTTTAATCCCATTTGCTGCACAATACTCCTCAAACCGCTTATCACAGTACTCTCCCTCATTATCTGATCTGAGACACTTCACAGTTTTACCTGTCTCATTTTCTACCATAACCTTCTACTTCTTAAATACATCAAATACATCAGACTTGTGCTTTAAGAAATAAACCCGCAGTTTTCTACTGGCATCATCAATGAAAGAAACAAAATAACGTGAACCACTAAGAGATGCTACATGTGCTGGTCCCCACACATCAGTGTGTACAAGCTCCAATAGATGCGTCTTTGGAGCGCGTCCTATTTTCTTGAAACTTACCCTCTTCTGTTGCCATACACGCAGTCCTCGCAGAATTTCAGATCGATTGCTTTCAATCCTGGTAGCTTCCCCTTTGACAATAGCACTTTCATCCATTTCTCACTCATATGTCACAACCTCTGATGCCATAACTGCACATTCACTCCAGTTGATGCGACTGTGAGTGAACTATATAATCCAGACGTCACGTATAAGGTACCTTCCTTCTTGCCTCGATATATTACCAAGACACCTTTTGTGACCTTCTATGCATCACTCGTGAATGTCGTCACATATCCGGTATCGGCCAACTGCCCCACTAAGATCAAATTCCATCTCAAACTCAGTACATATTTGACATCCTTCAACTTCAAGACTGTTCTGTCTTTCTGACTTAAGTGAACGTCTCCCTTGCCAACAATACTGCATAACTCATCATCACCCAAGTAGACTCTTCCGAAGTTACCTGACACATAATCACGAAGAACTTCTTTTGACGAAGTGGCATGAAACGAAGCACCTGAGTCTATAACCTAAGACTCATTTCACGGATCAAGAGACAAGATCAACGCCTTCATATCACTCTCTTCAAATAGATTCACTGAATCCTTCCCACCTTGAGATCTTCCTTCTTGTTTCTTAAGCGCCCTGCAATCACGCTTCATATGACCCTTCTTCCCGCAATGCCAACACCCGTCCTTGTCTTTCGGTCCCTTGGACTTATTCCTCGACTTAGAACGATCATATTTATTGCCTCCTTTGTTCGAAGATCTTCCTCTTCCTTCAACATTTAGAGCATTCCCTGAATCCCCTGAATCTCCCGATGCCTTCCTTCTAGATTCTTCACTTATCCCGGCCACATCATAGAATTTCAACTTCGTAGACCCCGAGGAATTGTTCACGACAATCACTAAACCATCCCAACTGTCTGGCAAACTGGACAAGATCGATAGTGCCCTGACCTCATTATCAAAAGTGATGCCAACGGATTCCAATTGGCTCGTGACTGTATTGAACTCATTTAGATGTTCAGCCACGCCCCCACCATCTGACATTTTCATGTAGAATAGCCGTTTCATAAGATGAACCTTATTGGACGCCGAGGGTTTCTCATACATCGTAGCCAAAGCCTGCATTAATTCTTTTGTGGTCTTTACTTTGGATATATTGAAGGCGCTGCTTTTAAACAAAGAAAGTCGGATCGTTCCTAAAGTCTTCCGATCTATTAAAGCTCATTCATCATCTGTCATCTTCTTTGATTTCTTCTCTTTTCCTTTTAGAGGAATATAGATGTCATTCTGATACAGATAATCCTCCATCTGCATCTTCCAGAAGGCAAAGTTTGAACCATCAAACTTCTCAATTCTAGTTTTCCCTTCTTCCGTCATCGTTCCCACTTGAACTAAACCAATAGCTCTAATACCAGTTGTTGCGCAACACGTCAACAACGCTGGTGAACCGAGATCCAATCTCCGGTCTCACCCTCAAACGATAAACAGGAAGAAATAATAATTAGAAAAGGAATCGAAACAAACCAATAATCTACAAGACAGATTTTACGTGGAAAAACCCAAAACAAGGGTAAAAAAACCACGGTGCAAAACTCCACTATGAAGAAAAAGAAATTACAAGCAATACACTTATCTTCTCCTATGCTCCCATGCACAGAGATGGCCCTTTTACTAATCCTCTCACCTGTTTCTCACCTTGGACGTATAGAAACCCTAATCACATAGCCGAATCTCGGATTACACCCCTTTATATAGTAAAACTCGAAATTACAACTCAAAATAGGAAACCCTGCACTTTAGTTCGTGGCCGGTCGGGCGCCCGGTCAGACTCAGTCGGGCCCGCCCAATGCAACATATGTCCAGCGAGCTACAAGCCAAAATAGACTATTATCGGGAGCCCGTCAATTTGACTATCGGGCGCTCGACTGTTCACAGAACAGTCCAGAGACTTATGTCTCAAAACACATAAATATCGGGCGCCCGGTCCATAGACCGTCCGGGCGCCCGACCACATACAGATGTGATTGGATCCACATCTCTACAATGGCTTGGTAGACTCTATGGGTTTCAACATTAAGGTCATGGGATCGAGTACCCTGCTCATTGCTTGGTAGACTTTGTGGGTTTCGGCATTGAGGTCATGAGTTTGAGTACCCATGCGTTGTGTGGGTGTGTGTAAAACAAAAAACTAAAAATTAAAAAGAAAAAGAAAAAAAATATGCTAAAAGTGCTATCCTTATTGTGTGGGCCCATGTTGATGAATGTTTTGTAAATCCATGCTGCCAATCTGTTTTTTCAACTCATTTTAGGACATTATTAAAAAAAAATGAAGCAGATTCAAATTTCCAGCGGACCACATCACTGAAAAAGGTGATGAATGACCATTAAAATCATTTTGTAGGCCACAAAAATTTTGGATCAAGCTGATCTCTGTATTTTACCTTCATCCAGGTCTGTTTGACCTTATCAAGGGGCTGGATGGAAAATAAACATTATGTATCTTCTTACAGTTTGCCCACGGAAGATTTTAATGTTAGGCATTCAATGACAATTGTTTCCTGTGGTGTGGTCCACTTGAGATTTGGATCTACTTAAGTTTTGTTACCATGTCTAAAATAAGCTGAAAAATGATAAGACGGCGTTGACATCATCAAGGTGGGCCCCACAGTAAGGGTAACACCGGCTAACGTGTTACCGGTGTAACGCCTAATCCGCTCCCAGCCAACACAAAAAAAAAAAAAAAACAAAAAATCATCTACCTGAATACGGATGCAGATTGGCTAACTGGCTGGTGCTTTGTGGGCTCGACCATGATGTATGTGTTTCATCCATGCTGTCCATTCATTTTTTCCCATCGTTTTATGGCATGAGCTAAAAAATGAGGTAGATCCAAATCTCAAGTGGATCACATCACAGGAAACATTGCTGATTGAATGCCCAACCATTAAAACTTTTTGAGGGCCACAAAAAATTTGCATCACACTGTTATTTGATTTTTCCCCCCTCATCGAGGTCTGTATGACCTAATCAACAGGTTGGATGTCAAATAAACATTACAGTGGGCACTAGGAGGATTTTAATGGTGGACATTCAATCACTATTGTTTTCCTTTGGTGTGGTCCACCTTAGAGTCAGATTTGTCTCAGTTTTTGGATCCAGCCTTAAAATAATCTGGAAAAATGGATGGACAGAGTGGATAAAACACATATATCATGGTGGAGCCCACAGATCACCGACCAATAGCCACCTGGCTCGTAGCAGCATCAGTAGCCAATCCACGTCTCCTGAATACTACTATTCTCCGACATAATACTAATCGAACGTCTTCAGCCATCCGGCATCATAGTGTGGTAGCAGGATGAGATGAACATTCAATTTCCCCTCCACAGGCCCCGCTCCTGTCTCATATTTCAAAAGCCCTCCCCAAACCCAACCCGCTAGAGACGAAATGATCACGAGAGCAAATAGAATTTTTTCATTCAAGCTCGCCATTCTCCGAATTAGATTATGCTATGATCGTATTTGGAGAATTTATAGATTTTAGATTGATTTTAAAGGAAAAGAGGGGATGACTGGTGATGATTATGTCAGTCTGTGGATATGCAGACCAAGTAGCATTAGGCCTGTGCATGCTAAGCCCACCTTGGTTTACAATATAATGGACAAGGCCTGAGCCTAGCACAACCCAGTGCGATGAAATTGATCAAATCCTAATACATCTGTTGATTCGGTGGGAGCACATGCACAGTGGCAAATGCATTTAGAATTCTGAAAACCTAAGATTCATTTCCTGCCTAAACAATGGTTGGGACAGTGTTTAGCCCAAAAATGAAGTCTAGTCGTTAGCCGACATAGTTAGTCTAGTCCAACGATAAACAATGTTGTCATTACAATTATCATTGTCTACGTCTTGGATTCCTTGTATCCAAACAAGCCCCTAGAGTAATGTGCTAATATACCACCATTAAGTTCTATTATCTGGTCCACTGTACACATTGTTGACTAGTCTGAAATCTAGACTACCCAAATCTTGTGCTCATCCTAGATTGAACAAAGTCCAAATTGGTTTAACATTCTTAACCATTTGATTTTCTTCATTCTTTTTGTAGCATTCACTATTTTTCTCAATAGTCTATTTGAAAAGCACCAATTGAATGACTTAATCAGAAGAAGATTGAGAAATTCATAGATAATAGGGTAAATGGGATGGTTAGGGTTCAAGTAGACAGTGAAATGGATTTAAAAAATGCCCCAATTACCCCAATCTTTGCTTTGAATTGAGGGTTGTGTGCTTCGTCATGAGCATGCGCCCTTCTGATGTTCAATATTGGACGTTTATGGTGGAAGCTAAAGTATAGTTATATATGAATTTTCTTATAAAAGCCTCAAGAGATTTCTCTTATTCATAACATTAAGCTTATATAAAAACAAGGCGCTTCGAAGCTAGTAAATTGGAAAGGTCATCTAAATATTTTCATGGGAAAACTCCAAGTAAGGGGAAGTACCTTTTATAGGCAAATTCTTTTAAAGACAAAGAAGCTTAATTTTTTTAAAGATTTTCCTAAGAATTCCCATGTTATTGCAATCAAATATGCAAACCAAGAATTAAGACTAAAGGACGTCACCTCCTAGTGGGCACCTGACGTAGGGAGGACATGGTAGGTCGATCACCGTCTCCCTGACCGATTGTTTCTCGAATCCACGAGAAAAAATAAAAGGATAAAAGAGGAAATTAATTCCGAATAATTGTTTATTTGATAATTGAATGAATAATTTCAGAATTACAATGCATATAAATAGGAAACTAAACCCTAGGTAAATTATCAGACTCCAACTCAAACTCAAACTCCTAGAAAATGCAACTTACTATTTATAGAAGTCGTTCAATCCTACTAGAACTCTTGGTTTTCAACTAAAAATAGAAAGTTATTAAACAGGCCCAACCATGTTGTTCTACTAAATATTCTAAGCCCTTTCCATGTTGGGCACTAACTCTAAAACCCTACAGATCCAAAGTTATGATCGAATTAAAACTTACTATAAATAGTAAAACTGAAAATAAACTAGCCTAATGACCATCGATATGGTTGAATCTCGCGATTCCAGCATAGGCAACCCAGTGTAGCGGGGTTGTTTGGCTAAAGTAGCTCGAGTTACCACAAAATGATATATTATATGTCCAGAAACTCATTCCAAATTGTGAGATACGGCCGGTTTACGGTCTTGACGATCTGGATCACTTTCGAACCCGACCGGTCTTCTTTTGGTCCATCTGGGTTATGAAATAATCAGCGACCCATTCTACATCAGTCTCCTCCACTTCGAAAGAACTCGACCCTGAGTTCTCGTCCAGCTTTGGTTCATGATATTCGTACAGATTTGCTACGTTGAAAGTCCTTGAAATCTCTATGTCATCCGGAAGATCAACAACGTAGGCATTGTTATTGATCTTGCGAATGATCGGTACCGGTCCAATTTTTTTGTGTTTCGACTTGTTGTAGATTCCAGTGGGAAATCGCTCTTTACGTAGATGAACCATCACCTGATCACCTATTTCGAACACTTTGGCACGCCAATGCTTGTCGGCCGCTTCTTTGTATTTCTCGTTCGAAGTCTGTAATTTGTTGCGCACGTCTGTATGTATGTCCATGATTCGGTCCTGTCATATGTTCAGCTGTAACGCTCATGCTCGGAAGCTTGGGTAAGGGAACCAAATCGAGTGTGTGACGAGGCACGCACCCATAAACAATCTGGAACGGGGATTTTCCTATCGATCGGTTTACCATATTGTTGAAGGAAAACTCCGCTTGAGCCTAGGGCCATGTCCCACTGCTTTGGCTTATCACCTGAAAGGCAACAGATGAGATTCCTCAATGTGCGGTTTACGACCTCAGTCTGCCCATCTGTTTGCGGATGGTAAGCACTGCTGAATTGAAGTCGCGTACCGAACCGATTCCACAAGCCAAAAATGGCTAACGAACTTTGCGTCCTGGTCTGAAGTGATCGTCTTAGGAATCCCATGTAGAGAAAAGGTTCACAACGTATACCGCATCAAAGGTCTTCTTGCACGGAATGAAATGTACCATCTTGGAGAATCGGTCTACCACCACGAACACTGAGTCCATGCTGCGTTGTGTTCGTGGGAGCCCTAATACAAAATCCATAGATAAATCCTCCCAAGGGGCATCCGGCACGGGTAATAGCGTGTAAAGACCTGTATTTTAAGATTGCCCCTTAGCGGTCTGACAAATATGACATTGTTGTACCGCCCTGCCAACATCACGAGTAAGTTGTGGTCAGTAATACTGCTCTTCCACCACCGTTCGAGTATTTTCTCATCCTAGATGACCGCCGAGGCCACCGCCATGTAGCTCGATAATAATTTTGTCCCGTAACGAACTCTTCGGAGTACAAAGTCGATGCCCTTTGAAGAGGAAACCATCTTAAATTAGAATGTCAGTCGGGTGACCCTCTTGACACTTTTTCCATGCATCTGTAAAATCCCCATCATCGGCATAAAGTTCCTTGAGACAGTCGAATCTGACCACCTCACTGCTCATGGTAATAAGAAGGGATGCACGTTGGCTAAGTGCATTTGCTACCTTGTTCTGCTGCCCTGATTTGTGTTTCAAAACGAACGTGAATTCCTGTAAAAATGAAATCCATTTAGGGTGTATATGATTCACATTAGTCTGAGTATTGACAAATTTTAAGGCCTGATGATCAGTGTAGAGTATAAATTCCCTTTAAAGAAGAAGTGGCGCCAATGGCGCATTGCTTGAACCCTGCATATAATTCAAGCTCATAGGTTGACCACTTCTGTCGTGCGTCGTTGAGTTTCTCACTGTAAGGCAATTGGCCTGCCCTCCTGAGAAAGGACTCCCCCAATGCCGATAATAGATGTGTCACATTCTACCTCAAACAACTTATCGAAATTGGAGAGTACCAAGACCGGTGTAGTGGACAACCGATGTTTGATTTCTGCAAAACTCTTCTCTGCCCCTTCGGTCCACTGAAGCAGACCCTTCTTCATACAGTGGGTAATCGACACGACGATACTGCTGAAGTTCCGCACAAATCGACGAGAGAAGGTCATCAACCCATAGAAACTTCGTACCTCATGAATGTTCGTCGGAGTCGGCCAATCCCGAAATGCTCGAACTTTCTCTTCATCCACTCGAATACCTGTGGATGACATAATGAACCCCATAAACAATAATCGATCAATTAAGAAGCTACACTTTTCAGATTTAAGTATAGTTTGTTGTTGGCCAACACTTGTAGCACTTTTTTGAGGTAGGTCATGTGCTTCGTTTCATCCTGACTGTATATTAAGATGTTATCAAAGTAAATGACAATAAAATAGCGAATGAACGGCTTCAACACTTGGTTCATTAAACGCATGAAGGTTCTTGGTGCGTTGGTTAGACCAAAGGGCATAACTAGCCACTCATATAGCCCTTCCTTGGTATTGAAGGCCGTTTTCCACTCATCACTTGGCCGAATAAGGATTTGATAGTATCCACTCCATAAGTCCAGTTTAGAGAACACCTTACAGCTCTCGAGCATGCCAAGCATGTCATCCAACCACGGTATAGGAAATCGATATTTAACTATTATTTTATTGATCGTGCGGCTATCGATATACATGCGCTAAGTTTCATCTTTCTTTGGGGTAAGGAGTGCTGGAACGGCACATGGGCTCATGCTCTCTTTAATGAGACCTTCACGGATCAGTTCCTCCACTTGTCCCTATAGAATTTCACACTTTTTCGGACTCATCCGATAGTGCGGTCGGTTGGGCAAACTGGACCCTAGGACAAGGTCGATGTGATGTTGTATGTCTCGCATGGGAGGCAACTCATCAAGTAAATCTCCAGGCCAAATACTTCGGAATTCGTCTAGCAATAGTTTAAGGCGTTGAGGAATATTAGAGAATCCTGACTCCTCGCCTTTTACCATAACGGCATATATTTCGCCCGTTTCCTTTTATTCTTTAACAAACTCACGAATGGTAAGGAGAGTGTTCCCCTTCATTTTAGAAGCTTTAGGGTGTTTCTCTGGTGTCATAGGGGCCAAAATAATTTTTTGACCATCCTTGGTGAACATGTATATGTTTTCCTGTCTACCGTGTGTCACATCTCGATCCGATTGCCATGGCCACCTAAGTAACATATGGTAAGCTTCCATGTCAACCACATCACAGAGGACCTCTTCCTTATAGCTTTTACCAATGGAAAATGAGATAATGCATTGATGAGTTATCTTTGTCTCGTTCACCTTCTTGATCCAACCGGTCGAGTAAGGGGTAGGGTGCTTCGTCATAGGCAGATGTAACTTATCTACCATAATTTTCGAGACAATATTTTTGATACTACAACTGTCTATGATCACATCACAGATTTTTCCCTACACAATGCACTTTGTGCAGAAGATATTATGTCGTTGTGGGTGCACTTCCTTCTTGGGAACAGTAAAGTAGTCGTCTCACAACTAGCAATTCCCCATGATCTTCAGTCAGCCAATCTACATCTTCTGTGTCCCCCCCTTCAGTCTGTTCCAATTCAAGATTGTCTTCCGTTACTTCACCTTCTGCACCACATTCATTCGTAGTTAAGTGGGCTGCAGGGCGTTGAGGGCAAATGTTCGACCAGTGACCTGATTGGTCACAGCAGAGACAATGGTCTAGCCTTGGCTGACCATATGGGTTGAGGATCCTGCTAGGACCCGCTATAGTGAGAGTTGCACAGTTGAGGTCTTGAGGGACTGCTTCCCCAATCCCGGTTCGTGACCGTATGAGGTTGAGGACGCCCTCCTATAGGTTCCTTGCCTTTGGCCAACGTTGTATCCTAAGTAGGTCCGGTGATGGGATTCCATGTTGCCTAATAGGGTCGAGCAGGGGGCCGCGACAACTTTGTTTCTGCCCGGGTGGCCAATTGGTTGGCTTCACTCAATGTCCAGACTGGATGCATCTGGACCCGATCCTGGATTGCAAATCGCAACCCACCAATGAATCGTGATACTTGTTATGCCTCTGATTCCGATAAATTATTCCGTGTAGCCAATCGCTGGAATTCTTTAGGATATTCAGCTACGGTTTGATTTCCCTGACGACAATTTTGATATTGTTGGAACAAAATTTGTTCATAGTCGCTAGGGAGGAATCGAGCTATAAGAAGCTATCTCATCTGAGGCCATGTTCGGATGGGTGTCTTATTCTGACTGGCTTAGAAAACCTGTATGTTTTTCCACCATGCTGAAGCACCGAATTTAAATTTATACTGCAATTAATTTTACCTTCTTGTCGTCCGGCACTTCCATATAGTCGAAGTATCGTTCGACCTCTACCAGCCAGTCGAGGAACTCCTCTATTCGAAGTAGGCCATTCAAGCTGGGAAGATCAACTTTGCCCCGATAATCTCATTCTGCTTGTTCCACACGCTTATTCCCTAGCGCAGGTCGTCGTACCAAAATATCTTCGACCTTGTCATTGCTTGGTTCTGATTCGTCTGATGTAGCCCTACAATTATCCACCTGGTATGCTCTACGGACTACAGGACTGTCCCGTATAAAAACTGTTGGTGGTTGTTAGTCGCCTTGGGCTCGAAGCGGAGCTAGCGATGCTGCAATCTGGTCGAGGGTAGCCTGTATACCTTGCAGGATCAACCGGCTCTCCCATTGTGCTGCTTCAAAAGTTGTCGCCGTTAAATAATCGATTGGAAGCATTGTCCTTAGGATGAGGATCCAAACCTTCATTAGAGGTCATTGTCCTGAGGAAAGAACCTCTCTAATACTAATGACACAGGGAGGACGTGGTAGGTCAATCACCGTCTCCCTAACTGATTGTTTCTCAAATCCACGAGAAGAAATAAAAGGATAAAAGAGGAAATTAATTCCGAATAATTGTTTTTTTGATAATTGAATGAATAATTTTAGAATCAAAATGCATATAAATGGGAAAATAAACCCTAGGTAAAGTATCAGACTCCAACTCAAACTCAAACTCCTAGAAAACACAACTTACTATTTATAGAAGTCGTTCAATCCTACTAGAACTCTTGGTTTTCAGCCAAAAATAGAAAGTTATCAAATAGGCCTAACCATGTTTTTTTACTAAATATTCTAAGCCCTTTCCATGTTGGGAACTAACTTTAAAATCCTACAGATCCAAAGTTTTGATCGAATTAAAACTTACTATAAATAGTAAAACTAAAAATAAACTATCCTACTGACCATCAATACAAACGAATCTCATGATTCTGGCATGGGCAACCCAGCGTAGCAGGGTTGGTTGGCTAAAGTAGCTCGAGCTACCCCAAAATGATATATTATATGTCCAGAAACTCATTCCGGATTGCGAGATACGGCCAGTTTACGGTCCTGACGATCCGGATCACTTTCAACCCCGACTGGTCTTCTTTTGGTCCATCTGGGCCATGAAATAATCAGCGACCCGTTCTACATTAGCACCACCTACATTTCACATGTGGTTAACATTTGACATGTGATTGTAGGGGGGTTTAATGATTGGTAACAACCAACTCATTTAATGGAGTTATAACAACTGCCATTACTCATCTCTATAAAATGAAATGGCTGAGAGAATTTTGGATAAGAGATCGAAAGTCGACCACACGATTTTCAGTGTGGATTCCAGTAAGGAGGGAAGGTTTTCAGTAAATTTATCATTTCATCGGTGAAGAGAGAAAACCTATTTTCCAGCAATGTGAGATGCATCCGGCAAAGATCTAACAGAACTTCCACCACCTTCCACTGTGGGTGGATTGACCGTTCATCATCCGTCAAATATAACATTGGTATCAGAGCTAGAGAGGTATGTTTTCGCCGCCTTAAACCAAGTATACTATGTCTATGATAACATGCCCATTTGAGAATCACAGTGACCAATACATGACCATTCAAACATGTGTGAACAGAATCTGAAACATGGTATACACATAGCGATTATACAATTGCTCCATGTATCCATTCTATGGTATAGTCAGGCTGTATCATGAATAGTGTGTAATGGATATGGTAAATGTAATTGATGTATACTTATCAGGCCATAATTGCTGACTTCATTGACTTGCCGTTGTTAGTGCACTTTTCTGTGACATACTAGTGCACCTTATTTGTCAATCACGTGAGTCCATATGTTGTAATGTCGGTTGAGCCTTGGCAAGCTGAACACTGAAGATTCAAGTGGACTAGAAGCATTAAGGAAGAAGAACAGGTAAATGAGATGCCTTTGTGACCCTAACCACTTCGACCAAAATACCCAAAACCTCTTAAATGACTTAAACCAATCAGGAATAACTTTAGTCATCATCATTAGTCTTATAAGACGTTGAAAAATATGATAAGTTAAACTAATTAAAGAGGTGAAAGTTATTGTAAACAAAACTGCCAAAAAATAATAATTTTCGATTGGAACTCCGATCAATCGGAAATGATTTTCCGATCGATCAGAACACTATTCGATCGATCGGATATCCTGTCCAGCAACCTGATGAAATCACTAGACTGATATTCCGATCGATTAGAATAGTCATTTTCTACCTGTTATTTGACCGTTGGGAGAAAATCTATATATACGGGAGATGCGATTTTTAAGCCAAGAGAGGGAATTTTGAGGATTTAGAAGCCACCACCATTGTTTATCATTTGGAAGTCTAATCCTAACCCATACAAGTCATTCTCCTTGTGATTCATCACAAGCTTAGGGCATTCAATGCTAAAATGAGAATGGGCTTATTCTCTCTTGATTCCTAGGAGTTTAGACACTTTGATCATAGTTATATCCCTTGTCTGAACACCACCTAGGAGTCCAAATAGGTGTATCCCTCTAAAAAATCCATTTCCTACCATTTGTAGATGTTACACCATTCCCTAGTACCTTAGGCATCTCCAATGGAGTATCATATGCAAGGGAGCTGATCTTGGAGCTGAAGCTTTGGCAAAGCAGCCGCATCAAAGATTGGGGGAGCACAAGGGGAGCTGATTCGAGTATGGGAGAGCAAGAAGAAGGAACCCGAAGCGGCGGAACAAAGGGGCTCAATCAGACAAGTAAGTTGTCATTTGTAAGAGTCTGGTTCCACTCTCTTCCCATGGGGAATTGAGTGTAGAGTTTGTCTTCAAACTTGATAGGTTCGGTTGTAGAACCTATACCCAGTTGTAGGGTCGAATTGAGTCTCCAAGGGGGAGCCTCTGGCGGGAGTAAACGCTAGGTTCGGTAGTACAACTTTGGCTTGATTATAGAGCCTTAAACTATTGAGGTTCGGTTGTAGGACCTTAGCTCGATTATAGAGCCTAAAACCATTGAGGTTCGGTTGTCAGATCTTGACTCACGAGTGTTGTAATGACCCAAATTTTAGAATAATTTAAATAATAAATTAATTTATTATTTAATAAATTAAGTAACTTATTATATTGAGAAATTAATGATAAATAATTCGTAAGGAATTAAGATAGGATCCCTTTATTAAAGTTGCTCAAAATGAGCCTTAGAACAGCGTGGATGTGTCAGACTTCACAAAACTCACAAATTTACAATAATTACGAAAATGCCATCACTCAAACTTAAGTTAAACCGACACATTTAAGTATTCTAGTGTCTGACGATCCGTTTCATACCAAACTTCATATATTATCTTTTGGCCACAGTTTAGCCATACACGTCAAATTTCAGCCCTCCAATTATGCTACAAATGCCCTAATTATAAATTGGGCCATAAGTGGGCCACCGTAGCTCGGATCTGCCTCATTTTTCTCGTTGACGGCTAATTTATTGTTGGCCACCTGTTGAATGAAGGAGACTATCTCAGAGCATTGCAAGTGGGCCCCACGTGCAAGTGGAGCACGAAAAGTGCATTACGTGCAGCGCACGTAATCAACAAAATAAGGAAGAACCTCTTCCTATGAAACCTCCAGCGGACGCTGTTACAGCGTCCTCCCGCTGTCGACGGGGGGATCCATTGGATCATCATGGTGGGCCCCACGTGCAAGTGGAGCAAGGAAAGTGCATTACGTGCAGCGCACGTAATCAACAAAATAAGGAAGAACCTCTTCCTATGAAACCTCCAGCGGACGCTGTTACAGCGTCCTCCCGCTGTCGAAGGGGGGATCCATTGGATCATCATGGTGGGCCCCATTAGTCGATCCACACAGTCCACTTGTTTTCTTTGTCCCACGCAACCAATCCTCTCAAGTTTCTCTCTGGTCAACCGAGCAACGAGTCTACCTCAAATCGCCGTCCAAAAACAAAGAGACCAAAATCCAGGTTGCTGCTTTGCATGGAAGGTTGGGATTGGTTCCATTATAGTCGTGTGTAGCCCACCTAGGTTTCCAACGGACCTTACGCCAAGAAACTCCGGAAGAAAGAAGATATTTCCTTCTCCAACACAAATTATGTCCATAAGACGTATCACAAACGCCAACCATCCAAGCCTATCTGGGGCCGTCCAAACCTATCTAGGGTGTTATATAAACTCCCCTAGGTGTCTCTTCTCTTTCCAGAGAAATGTAAAGAGAGAGAGAGAGAGAGAGAGAGAGAGAGAGAGAGAGAGAGAGACATGTCCCTGTCTCTCCAAAGAACCATAGAGAGTAAAAGAGAAGAAGAAGGAAGGAGGTTAGTTATATCTCATATATTTTCACATGTAGTTCTAGCTTTGAATTTTCTTTATTTATATTTTAAATTTCCCATTTTAGAAGTTCGATTTGGTTTTGTATTGGTTTGATTTATGATCTATATCAATGTTATATGAAATTTTTTATTTGTTTACAAACTATGTTTCATATGAATTTGATACCGGTTAAGGTTGTACATGTGTGAGCCGATTTTGAATTATCCTGGAAAAATATTTGAAATATTGATTTGATTCATGCATAGCACGATTTGAGAACTCCAGTTATTACCATAGGGTGAGCACCCTGGTGTGTGCAATAAACCCATTGATGATTGTTTGGGTGAGCGCCCAAGTGTGTGCAACAGTCCCTGGTTGAGCGCTCTGTGTGTGCAATATACCGTTCTGATAGTTCATCAATTTTGGATGGGTTGGTTGAGCTCCTCGTGTGTGCAAGATACCATACTAGCTACCCGGTGGATATCAGATGATTTTGGCAGGTTGGGTGAGTTCCTTGGTGTGTACAAGAGACTAACTCTGCAGGCTTGATGATTCTCTATGAGATAGTGTTGGCCCGACTGTATAAACTGGCCCTGGATGTTCTACTGATAACCGTACTGAGATTGATGAGACATACTTGCATACCATGCATCATATGCATGTTTAAGAGATTTTGGTTTGATGAAATTACCATTGGATTTGTGATGATTTGTATTTTAATGGTCAAGTGATTTTTTATATTGAATTACATGTGCTAAACTATATAAGAATACTCACCGGCTTTTATAGCTGATGTAATGTTATGTGATTAACCGTAGTGACATGTTATGGTTTAGAAGACTTTGAGGAAGCGATTCCAGATGAGGAAATACTATAAAGATTTTTTAGAATTGATTTATTTTAATTTTAGTTTAAAAGCGTTGATGTAATAAGGCCTATTAGATGGCCATTAGTTTAGACGATTGGAAAAAAAAATTAGTAGACTTTATATTTGAAGGTTTAATTTCAAAGTTTAATTTATTTCAGTTCTATGAATACTATGTGAATGTGAATGAAAAAGAGAAAAATTATATCGAGGATGGAAGTATTCATTATTAACACCCTTGATTTCAGAATTTGAGTGTATATACTCGAGTATCGAATTTTTGGGGCGTTACAAGTGGAGTCTAAATTGAGGTTCGGTTGTAGGACATTGGCTTGGTTGTAAAGCCTAAACTAGTCTCCAAGGGGAGCCACCAATATGAGTGTGTACGTGTAGGTTGGAAGGAACCTATAAACTTCTCGGTTAGGTGGATCCGATTTAAAACACCTTGGTTGGGAGGAACTAGATTTAAACTCCCTAGTGAATGTCGGTGTGCTCAAAGGAATTGAGTACTTGATCCAGGAGTGGAGTAGACCCGAAGTTGAACCACTATATATGCTTGTGTTTATGATTGATTTGAGCACATTGTTATCTTAGCATTGTATGTTTAATTGTTTAATTATAAATGCTTGATAGGAATGTATGCTCGGCACTAGATAGGCACATCCACACACAAGATGTACTTTCACTTAGTAATATAGACTTGAGCTCATTGATCCATTCTCATAAGTTTACATAGGTTTCATAGATTAGGCGCTTCATTAATTTAATCATATGTTAATCTATGCATGATTAGACTAGGTAGCTTATTGCTTAACCTTATGCTAGTATATTGATTGGACCCACTGTTAAGCTCTGAATTGTGCACATTCTAACTCCATTTCATCACTCATTATGCATGGTTTGCATGTTTAAAAGACTAATCTAATGTATGCTTTGTGGTTGTAGGAATGAGAGAAGGACTTCACCAATTTGAAGGTTAAAAGACCACCTTTGAAGCCCCTTAATGATCATCTAATGTGGGCCAAAGAAAGAAGAAAGAAGGAGAGAAGAGAAGAAAGAAAGAAATAAAAAATCAATGGAAGAATGGCTAAACCGATCAAGACTGGTCGGCCAAACAGGCTCCGACCGGTTAAGATCAGTCGACGATGTGGCAGCCCCTCCCTCAAGTTGTTGGACAAAGGACCAGACGGGTCACGACCTGTCATGACCGGTCGGCCATTCATTGTCAACACATGTAGATTTTCTACATTTGAAATTCAAGCTTCCTAGTGCAGCTAGGACACGCGATTTTGCGATTTTCTCACGCGGTGGAGCTCCAAATCTATAAAAGGATACCTAGGGTCTCTTCTTAAGATATCATAGAAGGCTTGGGAAGCCGTGGGAGGTGGAGAGGAGCATCGTGGAGCGTTTGCAACTCCTCTGAATCGGGTTTTTTTTATGTTTTTAGTAGTTTTTTCCTTTGAGCATTAGTTTAATCTATTAATGGTTGGCTAAACCTCTTAGCTAGGGCTAAGAGGTGAATCTTTTAGTTGTTTGCAATGTCTAATTCGAATTAGTTCAAGTACTTTTAGGTTTTGTAAGGAACACTTTTAGTTCTAGTTTGAAATAAAGTTAGTATTTTTAGTTAATCTTCTATCTCTTGTGATTGCTCTTACATGGGATGTTTTGTTTACTGAGATTGCTTAATGGGGGTGTTGATTGATAGGATTTTAAGTTGTAGAGATCTTAGATCCATCATGATATATTGGATGCTAGGAGATCTTACAAACTAAGTTTCCTAAGTGCTTATCTAGAACTAAACTAGAAGAAGTTCTTATCTTTGATATTAATCTGAGATAGGTGTTTATGTATTGATTTTGGTTCAATAGAAGTTCAATTCATGCTTCTAAATCAAGTATAGTGACAAGGCTTGAGGAAGAATCATAAATGTGATCTTGCTTGTTTTATGAAGGAGTGGGTTGTGTGATTGAATACACCCAATGCCTTAGTTGTTTATGAGAGAACCATATCAGTGGATGATCCATCTATGTTAGATGCATTATGATGATTTGATTGCTCTATATTCCGGTTGGATAAGGATAGAACTCCGATTTCAATTGAGTTATTGGTTTGAATGATTTGAATTGACATTGTGAATGATTATAAGTGGATCATTGGCGCTCTAGTGTTTATTTCCCTGATTTTATTATAAAATAGATAGATTTATGTTCTTAATTTCCATCCATCATTACAAATCCGAATTTAGCCTATCTCAGTTATAAAATTTAGAATTGTTACGACAATCCCTGATGATCGACCTTGGTCTTATCAAGAATTATTACTACATCGCAGCCTTGCACTTGAGGCGAGCGAATAAGTTTTTGGCGCCGTTGTCGGGGATTAGGTTAACGGTTCTAAATTTTGTAATTATGGTATAGTTAGGTTAGATAGGTTAGGTTAGGATTTATTGCTTTAGTATGTTTTTATCAGAAATTTTCTACTACCAAATTTTGTTTGTTTTGTAGGATTTTCTTCTCCAACATAGTTCTTACATCCGGCAACACCATTCTAACTTAGACTCTTTTATTTTTTTTTAGTTTTTATTTTTGTTTTTCTAATTTTTAGATTTTTTTTTTTAAAGTTTAGTTTAGTTTTTGTGTGGTTTATTCCCCATTGGGAGCGTGATCATATATCGTGACTTTTAAGTGAGGAAGGTTTAATTGAAGGCCTAATTTATCACAGACGAGTAAGAAAACGTCAAACCGGGAATTATCAAATTACTTCTAAAATTTTATGGCCTCAATTCCAAATGTCACATGCACACCTAAGAAAATTTGAGGAGATCCCCAATAACTTTCAATTTAATGATGTCTCCCAAGATGTAATCAAACTGAAATTGTTCCCTTTCTCTCTAAAGGACAAAGCCAAAGCATGGTTTCAATCACTTAAATCTAGAAGCATCAGGACATGGCTGAGATAACCCAGGAGTTCCTTAAAAAGTACTTCTCGATTCATAAAACCAACGCACTAAGGCGGACCATCATGAATTTCTCCCAAAAATTAAATGAAACATTTTTTCAATGTTGGGAGAGGTTCAAAGTTATTTTATTGGAGTGCCCACATCATGGTTATGAAAAGTGGTGCTTGATTGACTTCTTCTATGATGGATTGAGTTCAAACATGCGTTAATTTGTCCAAATGATGTGTAATGATGAGTTTTTGAACAAAGCTCCCGATGATGCTTGGGATTATTATAATATGCTAGCTGAGAATGCCCAATCTTGGGACATCTCCAATCCGACTAGTGATCCCAAGTCAGCCCTAAGAGAGAAAGGAGTACATGTATTAGATATGGAGGATGATTTAAATTCAAAGGTAGTAGGTCTCACAAAGAAGGTTGAGGTCATAGAATTGAGGAGTGTTAACATGATAACCACCGGTGAGGCCGTTGAGAATGTATTTGTGAGAGTGATATTCACTTAACAAAGAATTGTCCAATAATCCCTGCATTTCAAGACATCTTGCAAACTCAATCGAATGCCATAAATGCTTATAACGCCCCTTTAGTGGACCAAATTATAATTTGAATAGTCCTGATTAGCAGTGTAAATCAAATCTTAATGGGAGAATTGGACCCATGGTAAATACAAACAATGCTTCCCAAGGGCCTCCTCAAAAGAGCACTCTTGAGGATACATTGAACGCATTCATGATTGGACAAACTCAGATAAATCAGTCCAACATACAAGCCTATGAATGAACATAAAATCTCAGTTGAAAAAATTGAGACACACCTAGGAGTTAGAGAGAAAGTGATTGTTTTGACCCAATCTCATCCTAACCCCAAGGAATAATTGAAAATAAACACCAATTCTTCAATCCATCCTCATATGGAATATGTTCAAGCGATCACCACTCTTAGAAGTGGAAAAACAATTGAAAAATCTGAACCGGTGAATGCCACAAAGCCTAATGATCTAGTTGATTCTAAGAGCAATGGTGAATTGAGCAATGCTCCACGAGATGAAGAGCCAGAGCTTATGTATAAACCTGTGGCCCCATTCCTCCAACGTTAATAATTCTCAGTAAGACCGAGGTCGATCCACAGGGAAAGAGGTAAACAATTCCAACTACTCTAATAACTAGAATCTAAGAAGTTTAGGAAAATAGTTTTTCACATAAAATAAGAAAATCTGAAATTAAGAAGAACTAGAGCATCAAGGATCCACTTGTAGTAGTCCAATGCCAATCCATTCATCCAAGCACAACACAATTAGAATCAAAGTCCTATCTCTCATCTAATTGGAGGATATAACATTCAAGCACAAACAATCCCACTTAAATCTGGAAATCAGATTTCTAGTTCTAATGAAGCATATAGAACTTGAACTTGTAGCCTTCAGAGTAACAGCCATGCCAAGAGACTATGGCATGCTCAAGGGTTACTACAATTCGAATTCAAACAACCCAATCATGATAATCTCAGAGAATTACAAGGAACTCATGTCCAGAGCACACAAACTCTCACAAAACTTCTAAAAAATCAAACTTTATTCAAACTAGAACTTGAAAATCTAAAATTAAAGTAAAGGGTACTTGAAGGAACGAATTAAAGCATTGAAGCAAACTATAAACTTCACCTCTTAGCTCTAGCTAAGAGGTTAGCTAAAAGAAAACATTAAAAACTAAAAACTAGAACTAGAAGAAGAAGAAAACTAGTTATAGGAGGTTAGGAAGCCTCCTAGGTCTTGATCTCTTTGCTCCCCACATTGCTAGATGGGTTAGGAAGAGGTTGTAGGTGTCATTTTATAGCTTGGAGGCATCACCTACTTGGAACAATCGCGAAACTACGGAGTCTTCTCGCACTTAGGAAATTCAAAAATCGAAATAGGAAACTGCAACTCTTTGTCTGCATATGGCCGACCGGTCGGACCTGTTTGGGAAAGCGTCCAGGGAGTGCAGAGGGGGGGCCGACCTGTTGGCCAACCGGTCTTAATCGGTCGGGCCAAACTGGACTCGGTTCCAGTGGCTTCACAATGAGGGCAACAGGGTGGCCGACCGGTCTTGACCGATTGTAGCCCTCTTGGCTGACCGGTCATGACCGGTCGGACCTCCCCTTTTTACGTTTTCTTTTTTTCTTTCTTCTCATCTCTTCTCTTCTTGCTTTCTTCTTTCTTTGGGCCACCTTGGGTCTTTATCCAAGGCTCCTAATTGTGGTCTTGTAGTCATCAATTGAGTGAACTCTCTCTCATTCATTTTGGCACTTGTTCTATTGATCTTCAATGCATACAAAGTGACTCTTTTAACCATGAATTGGTGAAATCTTCCTCTCATTCCTATAATTACAAAAACATGTATTAGATTAGTCTTTAAACATGAAAACTAGGCATATAATGTGATGTAATGGGTTGGCAAATGTATAAATTGGAGGCTCAACACACCTCCCAACCAGCATTTTGCTAGTCCTGAGCAAAACATACGTGAAATAAGTTTAATTCTCCAAGATCCAACTCTCCTAAAAAAACTATACTTCTATCCGTTCCAAGACATACAAGTGCAAAAATCAAAGAAATTGGGTGATAGAAGCTAAAACCTTAAAACTTCTCAAAACATAATAAGTGTTCATATAGAATTTTCGCTGATCGATTGATAAATAGAAAAACTTGAACAAATTCAACATAGTGTGTATAGTGAATGTTCATCTCATGGGTTTCCGGGATTATCTTTTTCATAGATCAACTACACTATGGATCTCAAGGTGTACAGATCAACGATAAGCCTATGACAGGAATTTGCCTTACCGTCCTTCCGACGACTTTCACACTGCGTCTCATTTTTTGCTTTGGTTATGGGTAGACCATCCCCCGGTTGGTAATAGGTAGCCCTTTTCAGAATTTTCCACCATATTCTCCATCATTCCCATGTTTTCATCCTTCCTTTCCCTTTTTGTTTTATATATTAGATAGGATTTTTAGAAATCCATATCTTTCATTATTTTCCCATGGACAAGGATGGACAAAGTACCCCAGCTTGGTTCCTCAACACCTCAAATCTAAGTCTAGCCAATCCACAAAGTTACATAATCCTTTCAAACCATGAAAATCGTGTAATGTGAACTAGGTGTAAAAGTGTTCAAATTTTCTATCAATCATATAAATAGGGGAATTCACATATAAAACCATTATATTAAAAGTAGTTCAAGACTTGCAACATCACTCACTTCGTATCTCCTTTTCTTATAATCGTATCATCCCGAATGCATAGAAACAAAGTTGCCCAAAAGAGTTTTGAATTTTAGAAAAATCGAAAATTTTCTATATAATTGCTTGAAATGTCACAAAAGCTAGGTAGATTCATCTAAGGAATCTCACCCCCCAACCAAAATCTTACATTGTCCTCAATGTAACAAGATATACAATAAGCATGACCTGAGAGTAATGACATAAAATAAAGGAGAGTGAGAACGAGAGTACCTGGGGTTGCAAGTTGATCAATTCTAGAATCTTCCATTGTCTCGATGAGACTTATTCAATCCTAATTGCAGAAAAATAAATCGTAACCTATCTACCTACCTTTGATTAGTCCGATCAACTACATGATCAAATTTGAGCAGGATCTTCATGAATTTTAATAAATTTCTCATGAGGACCATCCAAAGTCCTGCTCAATAGTAGACATGAGTGCTTGTCTTCATTGAAGTCCAATATTTATGTGCACCACATGCATGATAGGAGGAGATAAGAGCAGTAAAAAGATATCTCCTCAAATTCTGATTTGGGTTATGATTGATTAAAAATGGGTCCTCCCAATCAGAATTTTCAATGGGCTGAAGGACCCATGATAGTGGAGAGACTTTCATCAAGTTTTCATTAGTTAAAGTTATTTCCTCCACAATTTCAGAATTGTACGGTGCTTCCACAAACAATGGTAAAGAGTGTAAATCAGTGGAATGGTGTTCTTCAGGCATCGATACCGTGTCTAACAAAATATCTAACTCCTTAATCATCTCATCATCAAGATCATAAGAGTGGGCCAAGCATTCCTCTAGGAAATCGAGATAGTCGGATGAATGATCATGATCTTACTTGAGTGAGTGCAAAAATTCAGTTTCGATGGTGAGGGACTCGCCTTCCATGGAGTGGAATTCTTCCAAACTAAGTTCTCCATAACTAGTATGAGGCACCAAGTCGGAAGTATGCAAGGCTTTAACAATCTCTTGAATAATGGGGTTGTTTGAATTTTTACAGTGAGCCAAGCATTCATCCAAAGAATCTGAATTTTCACTTATGAGAGTCTTATTCTCCAAATTAAAATTAAGCATGTCAAGGTGGAGTGACTCAAAAATATCAACCTCGGCCATCTCTCTAGCATGCATATCCTCTAAAGACTCATAATCATTATGCCCTTGGGAAAAAGAAACCATAAGTTCATAAGCATCCACTGAACCCTCATTGTAAGTAACCCCGCTATCGCTTTCAGATTTAATGAATTCCTCGGGTTCGTCAACCGTCATTGAAATCTCTTCATCATTAAGTTCAAAGCACTCAAAAGAGATTGTGGACTCACCATAATTGATGATGATATTGGGATCATCGAGATCAATCTCCTCTAAAAGTTTATTCATTAAATCCGAAGAAGGTGAGACTTGGGTAGCCCCATCCTCCTCATTAGAAGAGATTGATTTGATGCCCCCAAATTCGGGCTCAACGTCTTCATAAGATGGCGAGTAAGCTTGATTTGATTGTTCGTCTACATACTCTTTCCATATTTCCTCAAGGACTTGTATAAACGTGTCATCACAAGAGGAAGACGTTTTAGGGTGATTGTTAATAACCACAGTTGGTTCTTCCCTTGAACAAGGAGAATGGAGGTTTCCCCAATTAAGATCATACGCATTATAGGATGAAAAGTTATATGATGGTTGATAGGCATATCCATACAAGTGATCACGCATTGTCTTAACCGGTTGACCACTATTCACCCGTTCCTTTTGTTGTTGCCCACCTCCTACCATAACCGGTGGAACACTCATGTTATTTTCAATCCGGTAATCACGTAATGTTTTCCCCGGATGATCATTATTCGATTTTCTTTGTTCCGGTATTCCCCTATTGTCTTACGTCGTGTCTCAACATGTATATTGTTTTCATTAATGTACTTATGCATAATCTTACTTGGGGGGGGGGGGGGGTAGTAGTGGTTGTTTGAATCTCAGAAAAATACTCATACTTGGAGGGATCCTGATCACAATGAGTTTGGGTCCCCCAATACGATGTCTCATCTCCAAAAGGTAATTGTACACACCATTCGTCCAATCATATATGATGAAATTTTAAGGAATTGGAAACTACCATAATCTAGAAAAAAGAACAAAAAGAAGGGAGATGGGGAGATGTTACCCGTGAAGGTGAGAACTATGTCGGCAACAATGTCCTACAAAAAAAAAATAGTAATCTAAAAAATCAGAAAATCTACTTCTATAAAACTGAAAATCCTACCTAACTAAAACTGCCCTATAGCTATTAGAACAATTAGAATCGTTTAACCTTTTTCCCCGGCAATGGCGCCAAAAGCTTGTTCGCTCGCCTCAAGTGCAAGGCTGCGATGTAGTAATAATTCTCGGTAAGACTGAGGTCGATCCATAGGGAAAGAGGTAAACAATTCCAACTACTCTAATAACTAGAATCTAAGAAGTTTAGGAAAATAGTTTTTCACATAAAATAGAAAAATCTGAAATTAAGAAGAACTAGAGCATCAGGGATCCACTTGTAGTAGTCCCAAGAAAGGACAAAACAAAGAAGAGACAAAAGGAGAAGAAGAGGAGATAAAAGGGGGAATCATGGCTGAAATCGAAAGCAGGTACGATGAATGAAGGGGACAAGCACCGGTGGAATGTTCCAACTATCCGAACCAGAGCAGGCCAAAGCTGCTCATGAACAGAAGGACGGGCGGCCGCCACTGGGCTTCCCGTTCAGACGCTCAGCCTCTCCTTTCGTGAGATTGGCTTCGCGACCCGTTGGTAGGTGAGATCTGTCAGGCTACCTCAGCAGATGGTCTTCTGAAGGCCGCCCTTACCTCCGATTCGCTCCAAATTTGGATAGAGGTTAATCCAGACCGTTTGAAGCATTCCCCAGAAGTCAAATCATGAAAAGTTACATTCAAAATGGGTTTTCACAGTCCAAAGATGACAAAAGTTGATCAAGTGGGGTCCGCAAGCAATCCCGACAGTTTGAAAGCCGAACCATCATGATCCAAACCATTAAAGAGCTTCCTCAAGCTACCAATCTCTAAGATCAGGGGTCCAATCATCAAGATCTGGCTTCTAAGTATGAGAATAGACGTACAAAAGGGCTTACATGGCCCATTCAAACAATTCAGACCACTTATATCACACTCAACCCTGTCAAAAGCCAAACATTGCAAGGTAAGTATGCCTGTCCAATAAAAACCAACATTGATCTCAACCATTCGAGCTGAGATCCGATGATCTGGACCTTTTGAAAAATACAAACTTTCCAACAAAAAAAAAATCCATGGTCTGAAGACCTTAAACTACGTCGGGATCAACATCCCGAGAGATTTTTAATAAAACGGTATCGATTTTGACCATCCCAGTCATAATTCGACAATCTAGATTATTTTCCAAAAATACAAAAAATGCACCATCATCTGTATATAGTTTTGGTCCGAAGACCTTAAACTACATCGAGATCAAGTCCCGGGTAATTCTTAATAAAAACCAGTGTCAAACTCGACCACTTAGATCGAGGTCTGATAGTCGGGATCTTTTCAAAAGCATAAAAAATGTATTTTCAGCATGAACATACTTTGGTCCAAAGACCTTAAACTACGTCGGGATTAAGTCCTGGGTGATTCTCAATAAAAACCAGCGTCAAACTTGACCATTCGGATCGAGGTTCGATGGTCCGGATCTTTTAAAAAATCACAAAAAAGAATGTATTTTCAGCATGAACATATTTTGGTCCGAAGACCTTAAACTACACTGGGATTAACTTCTCGGGAGACTTTCTTACTTTCAACAAAAAATCGGCATCAATCTCAGGCTCTTCGAGTCAAGGTTCGATGACCCGGATCATTTAAAAAAATATCAAAAATACTTTAAGCTTTCCATAAAAGCCAGCACCAATCTCGACCTCTTGAGTCAAGGTTTGGAATTTTCTCAAAAATAAAAAAAAAGTTTCAACTCTGATTGTAACTGCATAGATCTATCCCCAGCGGTCCGAAGACCTTAAACTACATGGTATTAACTTCTCGGGGAATTTCTTTTCTAACCTGTTCCGGACATAGCTGACATTTGATCGTACGGGTGTCTGGAATTCTCTAAGCAGGTAAGGGCCGAGGCAGGTAGAGGCCATTAATCCTGTTCGTGTTGAACGCACCATGATAGACAACCTTGATTTGGAAGTCGCTGTTGAATCTGACGGATGTTCCCTATTCCTAAAATTCATGAAGAGGATTAAGGCAGTTGGGAGGTAAAGCGCACCCTCATGGAATTGTGAGCAGCATAAGACCCTAAACTGGATTGATAAAGGAAAATATGAGGATGTGGCTCATTTTGTGGCTGAAGGAGTCTGTCAGACGATACGTAGTCTATGTGCATTGCAAATGAGGAACAGGCAACTTTGTGGATGTGTTGACTGAAAACCCTCAATCCATTTATCCAAAGATGTAAAACTACCACACTTAACTAGTGTGAGACTCGTCTTGCTCGCTGACGTAAAATGGATCGGGTGCCTTACCAACAGTAGAAGCTAGAGGTGGATGAAAATTCCACACCTTTTTCTGCATTTCAAAAATCCAATAAAACATTAAAATATTGCAAAATTAGTCTTCAAAATCACAAAAATATTTCCTTTATTTTCAATAACACCGATCTTTATCCTAACCACTCAGGAAGAGATTCGGATCAGATATTTACAAAACTACAAAAACATTTCTACTGTTTTCAATAAAACCAATCTCCATCCTGACCACTCAGGTAAAGATTCGAATCAATACTTGCAAAAATCACAAAAAAATGTCACTATCCCCAGCAAAGCGCTTCAAGAATCTCAAACTCCTCTCACCCACTTCACAGTATTAGGATGACCGATTCGATCATCCGCAAATTGTAATCTTGACCAAAACTAGCAACCAGACACCATCCCAATCACATTCATTCCGCAGAAGAACATCTTGAGGTTACAACCTAGAACCTCCTTCATCCATCCCCAACAGCAAACGAAACAGCATCTTAGGACGATGGACCTGATTGACCACAGGGTCGGGATCTTGACTAACCCACTGACCAAACATCCGCTTAAAAAAGAAAATCTCCAAGGAAACAAAATCCTACAAGCAATAAGTTCAAGTTCTCTACATCCCTGATAAAAGTAAAATCATCAAACTGAAAGAGAATAAGCCAAACTATACATCCATCATCAAATATGCATCCACATGCATCAACATCCATCGTATCAATCATTATGTTTACCTGCTTTCAAAATAAAAGTCGGTTAGCCAAAGACCCCACAGGCATCCCCAGTGGAGGTAAGTGCAAACTAGATTTACTTTTCAAAATCACAAAATATTATATATATTCCTATTTGCAAATAAAAATTCTATGGAGTATCACTCCCCAGAGTGGGTATCTTTTCAAAATCCAAACAATATTTTCTCAGTGGAGCGTTCGGCCTCCAAGACACTAAGAGATCCTCCATATCTCTGGGTAGGAGTCGACGCAACAATCAAATAAAATCCGACGTCTCGCGGTTTTCCCCGGAGACCGTTAGATCCAACGCACTCAAAGTACGGTCAGCCTGAACTCTAGTGACAGGATAGTCATACCAAATGCCAAATACGAAAAAGATTAAAGCCAAAAGGCTCGGTCAAAGAAACCATTCGAACAGTGGAAACGATGAATTGTAACCCAAGTATCAAAACCAGAAGATTAGGTGGAAAAAGTTCACCCGGACATACCTAAGTGTGGATGCCTAAAGTACCATAACCGAGTTCAAGTCGGAGTTTTAGATTACCCGTAAGGCCGCGCAAATGCAGGGCAGCTAACCACTTTGACAATCAAGCGAAATAAGTACTCCTGGAGTGATTCGGGAAAACAACGAGTCAATCAATCACAAGGTCAGTAACCTCGTAAGACTATAATGGATGCAGAGGCTCTATTGCACCTTTCCAATGTTAGTACCGATCGAGAACGGAAGGGCTACGATTGGGTACCTAAGTTGCAGCTCATGCAGGGACAATCGCAATGTTTTCTTTAAACTCCCACGGTATGTGCGAGTTATTAATTTCCAGACAATCAACTGACACAGATACAAAGGCAATCAAAAATTTCAAACCACGATCTATGAATGACCGGGTCATAAGTGGGGTGTCCACTCGCTTTGACATTCGGTTGCACTCAAGCTCTGCCAAAGAGGGGCATCTGTGAACACCCCACCTTCGGCTACAATGTTGATTGAGACAGCTGGATGAATGGAGGTCCACATCCCCAAACCCCATGTCCAAAACCAGCTAAACTCATCCTTGCAAGCCCCAATCCATAGCCCAACTCAAGCCTGAACCCAGTCTACTCACCCCTAAACATTAGTCCGAAAAAACCATCTATAGAAAAAACCAGTCCAAAAATCCCAAAAAAGTCAACATTTTCGAGTCAACCCATTAAGTCAAATCACCGAGTCAACCCACCGAATCAGTCCAGCTCTCACCCCCATTCGACTCGCCCAGTCAAAACCCATCTTTAAAATCCAATTGACTCACCTAATTTCAAGCCGTAGCTTCGGAGCAGTTCCGAACCCAGACCTCCGACCATTTTTTGCTTCAGGTTCGGAGCAAGTACACTTCGAAGCTGAAGCAAGATGGTCGTATGGGCGGCCGTCTGATGGCCGCCCGTCCCTATGTACGAGAGCCGCCACTCTCTGTAACTATAAATGCCCCCTCCCTCTTCTCATTTCCAGCAATCCCTCAGCCTCCTAGAAATTTCGATTTTTGAGTCTATCTCCACATCTCTTTAGCTCATTCCTCCACCAAGAAGAGCCCGAGTGATAAGAGTCTAGCCCCAGTCCAGACCAACCTGACCCTCGTTTAAGTCGCTCAAGCTACCCAAGTCCTGATTATCCACTCGAAGCCAATCCTTGTGATACCTCCGTCCATCCAACTACTCTCATATCAACATCATCTCATTCGCATCTAGCATAAGTGCAACATTTACTATTCTTCCAACCCCCCTGCTTATCATTCCACTACAATAACTCAATCAGGTCTTAGCGTATGCTCTGAAGTTTGCCGGTTTGCCCAAAATTCATTCATCAGAAACTTTGATCGATCAAACACACAGCATGCATCTCGCATAAAGTACTTGTCAGTTCGAGCATATGCTCTAGGCTTGCCTGTTAATGGAAACCTGCCCATCAGAAACTCTTACTGTTCAGACCTACATTTATGCATTATATCATTCATGAGAATGTACGAGGATTAAATCAGACTTTTAAGTATTAGTTCGATTCTGTGAAGTAAAGACCGTACCTCGGTACGGGTAGAGTGAGTGCCTAATACCTTCCCACCCTGTAACCGTGATCTCTTACCTCGAATCTCTGGCCGCAGATCAAAAGGAGTCATTTTAGAGGAAGAAATATTTAGATTCTTTTCTCTAACGTTTCTATGGGGTCTAGCCGATTGTAGATTCGAAGTAACTGGCTAGTGGCGACTCTGGTCTTATACGAACTTATTCAAACATATCCAGTTTAATATGGCAACCGAAAAAAGCTCTCGAGAACGAAGCAAACTAGTGGCACAATAGCGATTCGCGCATACCCCCTTTTCGAAAGGGAGAGTCGGGGAGCGTGGAAAGGCGAGCGTCCACAGTTGGTTAAGACTGAGGCGTAATTCCAACTACTTCAAACAGGGTGATAACTCTTGGTGGACCCTCCCCCTAGATTCATTAAGCTAAACTTCTTCACTGGAATGAAGAGGAATTACTGGACTCATTTTATATTTGCCTACCTTAATTTTTGTGACCCCTCAATAGTGAAGACTTGAATCTAAAATAACGATTGAAAATATCCTCGTCCATTAGATATATGAGTATGATTGCCAAATGAGATACTCCACTGGTTAATAACACAACAAGAAACTCAATGAATACATGGAAGATTAGTTTTTATTATAAGTAATTTATGAATTGGTTGGTGGCATCAAGGCGATGAAGGGAACCAGTCTCTTAACTAGGTTGGCATGGAAGGGTCGACTTCCTGCACAATTTTCCTAATAATCAGCTATTTTTATTTTGAGATTTTGAAGGTACATATGAAAAATGTCTTTACATAATTTGAATGATTTGGATTCCTTTGTTCGTCGGATTTTTCTTCGTTAAATCATATATTTTGACATCACAAAAAAGAAATATTCTACTTTCAGAGTAAATTCCTAGTTCTCCATCATAGTGCTAGTGATTCCTTAAGGGAAAGTAATTTGTACCTGTTAGAGGACCTGAGTTACCGAGATTGTTGGAACCTAAGTGTAGTTAAGGATGTGAAGTTGCCAATCCAAAGAGAAATGCCTTCATCAGTAAGCTGATTTCCTTCCAGATACAAGTTGCAGAGATTTTGTAACTTGTTCAGTCCTGCAAGATGTGTAATCTGTTAAATCCTTGTGATGCTTCTTGTGTACTAAAGCAAGAATTTTCAAAATAAATAATTTTTTTTTAGAAATTAAAAACTCATATCTTAAAATAGAGGAATGTTGTTGTGTGGTGAAAGAGTGGATCCAGAGGCAGCGTGACAAGCACTGATCATTAGCTAAATACCCTGGACCATTGTTCAATGCACTACCATTGCAGCTTTTTCTTTGTACACTACCATGGCCCGTCCACACTACCATTAAATAGTCCTCGAGTCAAAAGATTGTACACTACCACCGGGGCTTTCTTCTTACATTGGTTTGGGTCCTTTGTTCAGTAATCTGCATTGTCACTATTATGGATGCCGCTATGTATGTGCCACAAACTCCTAAATGGAAACCCGTTAAGGCCCTGTTTTGGTAGATGCATGAAAATGAGTTTATCTCATTTTAGTTAAAGTGATTTATTATTATGGATCTTGATCTTTATCACATAATTACTATTAACACGAACTGTTATGCATTAGAATCAATCTTTAATTCATAAGTCGTTAACTAAATCCATTAAACTCAATTTAGTTGTCTACCCAAAAAGGTCCTTTCAATAGTTTGACATCAAATAAATGACTAGGTAATGAAAATATAGCAATTGATTCCATTCAACTAATAAAAGGAATCAACAATGATGATATTTAAATATAGGGGATCTTGGATGCATATACCAATCAATCTAAGGCCCATGATACCAATGGTTTGGGTTATTGAAATATTCGCTCACTTGCACAAATTGCAAGAACTAATGAACCGTTAAAAAGTTCTTGAGAGGTCCAAATCAATCGAATGTATTATAACAATGGAAGGTCCAAATCATTGATTGTACGGATCAAATATTCGCATGAAATTTAATTCTCAAGGTAAATGGGCAATCGAAGTGGGACATATATAAGATGGTCTAGATTAACATTTTCCTTTCCAATATAATCAAATCTATTGTCCACTTTTAAAACCTATAGATTGATGGTCTGAACTGTTGATCCAAGTAATTCTTCAGAGTCATGGGAAATCAAAGGTTAACTGTCATGGAGATTCCAGATTACAATAATTATAATACAATAAATTCATATAATATGTTTATGTCTGAAAAATTGTGCCCACTGGGTTATAAATACTTCTTGAGCACTCATTTAGAGACAAGAGACAAGAAACAAGAGCCACACAAGAGAGATGCACCGCATTCATGAGAGAGAGAGAGAGAGGAATTGGACAAGTAAAGGAAAGACTTAACTTTTGCAACTTCAAATGTAGACACATAAAGAATAAGCATCAATATTTAACTGACCTTTCAACCTCCTTGAATGGGAAGACCTTACCCCATGCGCAGGAGACCCTAATAACCGGAGGAGACCTTGCAACAGGCACTAGAGTTTCATGAATATGAACTCGGATGCAATGCCGCAAGCATTAGCTCTTGAACAGAACATGGTCAATTTTTTATTGATCGAAAATTCATAGGTTGGTTCTCTATAATACGATTTCAATATCATGACAGACAAAAGCAATGGTGTGATTTCTACTGATAATGAAGCGACATGTGTATAGTCTCAAAGCCTATACTTTGATCATAGATATAAATCATATTTAGAATATGATCAATGGTTATAGTCTGATAAAAATCATGAAAAACACACATACTCAAATTTATCAATTTAAGAAAACCACTAACGATCCTAGGGATCAATCATATACCTTGTGCCGTGTCGATCCAAGAGTGCACAACATGACTTGTAGGTCATTGGCTTGATGATCAAAGGTTGTTGTTAGTGGTCTACACATCATACGGTGTAGATTGCTCTTGGCTTACCTCCTTCCTATTTTTCTCCTTATGTGTGTAGCAATGAAAAGCTCATCATAGATTTAAGGCCTGGGTGCAACATTGAATCTGATCCAATGCTAAGGTGGGTCCCACAGCAAAAAAAAGTTCGATGGATGGATAGTACCGTCGACCACTATAGCGTCTGACACGAGGAGTCAGAGATTGTGACAGGTGTCAGTCCTTGTTACCATCGCTTGAATCTTGGTGTGGCCCCACTTTCTTAATGTTTGTAGCAAATCCAACCATCTATCAATTTAATCATCTTATTTAAGGGCATTGGACCAAACTAGAGGCTGATCCAATACTCATTGTGTGTCGTGAAGTAGGAAAACATTAGCCTAGAAAGTAAGAATCGTGGAACTACATCCATGGTTTCTTGTTTCGTGCCTCACATGAGCTACGGAATTGTTTTTTTTGTTTTTTTTCTTTCTCTTTTCTTTTTGGGTGGAAATGTTAAATGACGTGAAGAAAAATGGTAGACGGTTTGAATTTCTCTGAAAAACACGGTGGACCCACGAAAATGGAAACCATCTCCAATGATTCTGACACGAGTCAGAGATATGACAGGCGTCAGTTGTTATCACACAACCCTTCGATCGACAGCGGATTAAGTGAGACCCGGTCTCACCCAAGACAGTGTGGCCCACCTTGATGTATATATATTATGAATCCACACCGTCCATCTAATTTTTCATATCATTTTATGATATTAATAAAAAAAAATGAAGCAGATCCAATTATCAGGTGGACCATACATATGAAACAGTGTAGATTGACCATTAATGGACCACAAATTTTTTGGACGAAGCTGATATTTGCTTTTTCCTTTCATCCAGGCTTAAGTGACCTTATCAACAGATTGGATGGTAAATAAACACTTTGGAAACATTAAGGTGCGACATAAGAAGTTTTTAATGGTAGGACGGTTAATCACCACTGCTTCTTATGGCATGGTCCACTTGATAATTGGATCTGCTTTTTTAATGACCGGGAAACACTGATGGACGGTGGGGTACATAATATATACATCAGGGTGGGCCCCATGGTAATCACACGGTAAGGGTAGCCGGGATCTCACCTAATCCACTCTCCCTTCAATCTTGATGGGGACACTTTCTTAATATTTGGCACAGTAAATTGTACGTCCACCAGTTTAGGCGTTGGCCCAAAATGGAATCTGATCCAATACTCAAGTGGGTTTCACAGCAAGGAAAAAGCCAGACGAGGACCTTTGACGGTCCACTGTTTGTTTGCCTGTGACTTTGTTGAGAATATTCTGCCTCAACTTTGGGTCCACAAGGTAAAATGCCCCGTCTTGAGAATAGTTTGCCTCAGTCCACCATGTAAAATTCCGTGGCTAAACTTATGAACAGGGTGGACTTCACTCAAACAGCATGGTGACCCCATGATCACGAAACCATCTCAAATGAAATCTGACATAAAGATAGAGATTGACCAGCTTCACATTGTTATCACTTATCATGCAACCCTTGAATCTTGGTGGGCCGGGTCACCTTCGTGATGCATGTGACAAATCTGACTCGTTAACCAATTTAAACATCTCAATTTAGGGTGTGGACCCAAAATCGAGGTTGACCCAATGCACAGTGGGTCCTACAGCAAGAAAAACTTGGACGCTGGCCATTAACAGTCCACTATTTGTTGGTCTGTAGCCCACTTGATCAGTGGATCTTACTTATCTTTCGGTCCACCAGCTCAAATGATCTGGCCAAACTTTTGAATGGGGTGGATTTGCGACAAAGATCACAGTGGGCGCTGCATATTTCAACTGTGGTCGTTGAAATGTTTTTTGGTTTTGCCTGTGGCCAACTCAAGCGCCTTTTTTTTTTTAAATTAGTCATTCTACGTATCCACCTTGTTAGCTGGGCAATGCACCCACATGATTCGTCACATGATGCACCTATCCATTGGTGGAGTTAGTGCGTCTCATTAACACTCAAATCTGAAACCTGCTGTTGAAACATCGATGCCTGCTGTTGAAATGCCTAGGTGTCTCCCAGATGGGAAAGCAACTCAAGCGTTGGATTTGCCTGAACTTTGTGGCCCTAAGACTACGTGGCAAAATTGAGGATAGTTTGGCTTTGTCTCAAAGATGGCAGTGGCCCCACTAAAATTGTGGATAGCTAAATCACTTTTGGAGAGGTCAAACTTGTAATTCTTTTACTTAATAGCAACGTTCTGATCTTTACTCGTGCATCAGTGGTATATTTACAAAAGTTTCAACATAAGGTCATGGGTTTGAGTAGCCATTGCAGTATAAAAAAGTCACTGTGGTGTGACTGGGCCACCGTGGTAGTAATAAAAGGCCATATATGGAAACAGTAAATAGTTTTGGAGAAATAGTTAGAAGTAACAGTTTTTTGGTCCATAGACCGAAGCAGAGGCTTGTTATTTGATGAAAGCTGCCCTAGTGCTAATAATATTTTGATTTTTTTTTTGGTAATAATAAACCACTTTTTGCTTGATATTTTGAAGGTAGATCTCAAAATTACTTTGAATAATTTGAATGGTTTTTCTATTATTTTGTCCTTCAGGAATTCCATAGTTAAATGATATGTTCTGGCTTCACAAGATGAAAAGTTATGGTTTTTCAGAGTAAAATTCCAAATTCCCCATTATAGGGTTATTTGATTGATTCCTTGAAGGAAAATTATTTGTACCTGTGAGAGTAATTGAATCACCGAGGTGGTTGTAACTTAAGCAAAGTGTAGTTAAGGATGCCAAGTTGCCAATCCAAGGAGAAATGCCTTCATCATTAAGCCGATTACCTTCAAGACATAATTCCTCAAGTTTCAGTAACTTGTTTAGTCCTGCAAGATGTGTAATTTAATCAATTTCATGAGAATAGGTGTACTCAAATTAAAAATGATAAAAATAAATAATTGTTTTTTTAGAAATTAGAAATCCATATCTTAAAATAGGGGAATTCTATATAATGGTGTGAAAGGGTGAGATTAGGCAGCGGCATGAGAAGCAGTGGTCATTAGCCTGCTACCTTGGCCAATCCCAGTCCCAGTTATTTATCAGGCTTAAAAATCATGTTCAAGCTAGCTTGCATGCTTTCAGGATCAATGAAAAATCAGCACAAAGCTTGCTGCCAAGTCAGTCCCACGCTAGCTTAGTGTTATTTCACCACTAGTTTATATAAAGCATTTGAACAAACATGGGATACATGTAGTGCCAACGTCCAATATCTTATAGATCAACGGGAGGATTTCATTGCCAATTTTACATGGCACATAAATCTCTTCAATCGTTGATGCTAACATGAATGGTTAGAAAAAAGATAACCAATGTTGGTCATCTTAGTGATTAATTTAGAGATGTTGTTATTTTTTCCCTACAACATATTCATCTTGGGTCCAATTGGATGAGCTTCCATGATCTTGCACTTGTGCTACATCAGCACATGGGAGGCTCATGCTTCTTGTATGATATTTGATGAGTACAAATAAAAAGCAATCTTATTCAAAGTATCTTATATACATTTAAAGAATTTATTAACTTTTTATATTTTACTTGTGTTATTCATCCAGGTATAACATGATCCTTTGGTCAAGAGACTATACATTACTATTGGGGCTTTTTATTTGTTCAAATTGGGGCTGTTTTTTAGTAATGTGCGCCATCACTATTGTGAATGTCATTGTATGTCCCATAAACTGTTGAAACTACTTCAATGGAAATGGAAAATAATTGATAAAATAAATCTGGTAATAGGAACTCCACACCTGGTATGTCGAACTACTTTACTGGCAGACAGATATCGCCGATAAAATCAATAAGAAGTTCTGGGTCGAGGCGTGTACTTTGTCGCTATCTTTCAGACAGTTTGCGCCCCCCGGTGCAAGGAACCGGTGCAGAAGGATACCGATGCGTCTACCTCCAGGATACAACTCCCCAGATACGTTCTTCACAGCATGCACAAGCTATGGAAGAACCCAACACCAATACCACTACCAAACACACTCTCCCTACTACCCAGAGAAAATAGCCCGAATTGAAATGAAAACGATAGCAAGGAAAGAAGGTTTTTCGGTCCATTGAAACCCTAACCCTATTCCTCTTTTATATAAATAAAAAAACATAACAATTAGAAAAATACCCATTGAAAGAAACCGTCGCGACATTTCGACGTGCCCGATAAATAAGGCACAATGGTAACGACCTAATCAAGTGGGCCACGTCTAACGGTCGCGATCAAAGCAACAGTTAAAAAAATATTTTTATCAATTTGGGCAAAACCTAGCCCATCAAGACTCTAAGTGGGCCAGCCCAGGCCAATCGGGGTTCGATTGCACCTCCCCTGCGCACGAGTATACGTGGGTGTGCACGTGCGCACACGCCCGGTTAAAGATTTTCATACCATTTTTCACGCTAGCTACACCCCCCCTGCGCGCGCATACGGACTTTGGCATAGTCCAAGACACATTGCAAAAGTCTATGTTAAGTAAAGGTATATAAACCACTTTTCTTTCTCCCACTCAATCCGATGTGAGACTAAAGAAAACCACAAAATGACAAAACCAAAAAGCAACACAAGAATGAATAGTTTTGTTTTGAAATACACACAACAATCCCCCACTTATTTCAATCAAAACAATACGGGCAAAAGGAAGAACTACTGTGCATAAATGAATGTGACAATGTCTTGAACCTTCACATAGTGAATCATATTTGGACTACAAGAAATTAGTGAACCAAGTCTTGAACTAGATTTCTTTAAAGTAGACCGTACGTGATAGAGGTTTCTTGGTATCTCTAATTTTCTCTCTTCTTCCTTCCTCCAATCAATATAGAGTATATAAAAGTGTACATCAAGATCGAAACTTAAAAGAAATAAATATAAAATTTAAAGGGTAAAATCTTCAAGCTAAACCAAAACATAACCAAACTAAATACTAGATATAGTTACAATATACTTTAAAAAATAAACAAATGTTTGATACAAAGTATACTTAAACTATGGCCAATTCCAACATGTACACACTCGGCTAAAACTTAATAGGACCTTTTTATAAACTTATAACTAAACTAAGTACGTATCGTGCTAAACTCTTGAGGTCAATAATGGTATCCCACTCGTGGGACCACACACGTTATTTGGGTAACTACTAACAAACCCACTCGCGGGTTCACACACGTTGTCAGGGACCAACTCGCGAGACACACACGTTATATGGCAAGACTATCAAGTAGTTAAAACCTACCCAACCAACTCGAGGAGCACACACGTTCTATGGTATGATCGATGGGCCACCTATAGTCTACTAAAACCGTCCAACCCACTCAAGGAACCACACATGTTCTCTGATTGAGACGTCCGAACTACTAAGAGATACTCTATCACAACCGGGCTGACATATTTGACCGGGACCTACAAGATGACTATTGGCATGACTCTAACTACTCTGTATGAACGTATGGTACGTAGTATACGTACAAATTCTCTAAAACCAAACTACTTTAATGGTAACCTAAACACTACTAAACATAAAATTACCAGTTCACTAAAAAATATAACTTAATGTACACGATTTGATATATTCTTATGAGTGGCCGAAAATATCGACTACATTACAATACACTAATTGGCATCACTGTACAATACCAAATCTTCTGAAACTCCTTCGCTAAGGTCTACTCCTTTATGATATTTCTAAAAAATCTTAACTAAATAAAATTAAAATCAAATTTTCGCAACTACATTATTCCGGATAATCTACCGGTAATCAAATCTGCTAACCTTTTTTTTAATCATCTGAAATATAAACTTCCAAATTAAAGTAAGTTTAATTTATTTCAGTTCTATGAATACTATGTGAATGTGAATGAAAAAGAGAAAAATTATATCGAGGATGGAAGTATTCATTATTAACACCCTTGATTTCAGAATTTGAGTGTATATACTCGAGTATCGAATTTTGGGGCGTTACAAGTGGAGTCTAAATTGAGGTTCTGTGTAGGACATTGGCTTGGTTGTAAAGCCTAACTAGTCTCCAAGGGGAGCCACCAATATGAGTGTGTACGTGTAGGTTGGAAGGAACCTATAAACTTCTCGGTTAGGTGGATCCGATTTAAAACACCTTGGTTGGGAGGAACTAGATTTAAACTCCCTAGTGATGTCGGTGTGCTCAAAGGATTGAGTACTTGATCCAGGAGTTGAGTAGACCCGAAGTTGAACCACTATATATGCTTGTGTTTATGATTGATTTGAGCACATTGTTATCTTAGCATTGTATGTTTAATTGTTTAATTATAAATGCTTGATAGGAATGTATGCTCGGCACTAGATAGGCACATCCACACACAAGATGTACTTTCACTTAGTAATATAGACTTGAGCTCATTGATCCATTCTCATAAGTTACATAGGTTCATAGATTAGGCGCTTCATTAATTTAATCATATGTTAATCTATGCATGATTAGACTAGGTAGCTTATTGCTTAACCTTATGCTAGTATATTGATTGGACCCACTGTTAAGCTCTGAATTGTGCCACATTCTAACTCCATTTCATCACTCATTATGCATGGTTTGCATGTTTAAAAGACTAATCTAATGTATGCTTTGTGGTTGTAGGAATGAGAGAAGGACTTCACCAATTTGAAGGTTAAAAGACCACCTTTGAAAGCCCCTTAATGATCATCTAATGTGGGCCAAAGAAAGAAGAAAGAAGGAGAGAAGAGAAGAAAGAAAGAAATAAAAATCAATGGAAGAATGGCTAAACCGATCAAGACCGGTCGGCCAAACAGGCCTCCGACCGGTTAAGATCAGTCGACGATGTGGCAGCCCCTCCCTCAAGTTGTTGGACAAAGGACCAGACGGGTCACGACCTGTCATGACCGGTCGGCCATTCATTGTCAACACATGTAGATTTTCTACATTTGAAATTCAAGCTTCCTAGTGCAGCTAGGACACGCGATTTTGCGATTTTCTCACGCGGTGGAGCTCCAAATCTATAAAAGGATACCTAGGGTCTCTTCTTAAGATATCATAGAAGGCTTGGGAAGCCGTGGGAGGTGGAGAGGAGCATCATGGAGCGTTTGCAACTCCTCTGAATCGGGTTTTTTTAATGTTTTTAGTAGTTTTTTCCTTTGAGCATTAGTTTAATCTATTAATGGTTGGCTAAACCTCTTAGCTAGGGCTAAGAGGTGAATCTTTTAGTTGTTTGCAATGTCTAATTCGAATTAGTTCAAGTACTTTTAGGTTTTGTAAGGAACACTTTTAGTTCTAGTTTGAAATAAAGTTAGTATTTTTAGTTAATCTTCTATCTCTTGTGATTGCTCTTACATGGGATGTTTTGTTTACTGAGATTGCTTAATGGGGGTGTTGATTGATAGGATTTTAAGTTGTAGAGATCTTAGATCCATCATGATATATTGGATGCTAGGAGATCTTACAAACTAAGTTTCCTAAGTGCTTATCTAGAACTAAACTAGAAGAAGTTCTTATCTTTGATATTAATCTGAGATAGGTGTTTATGTATGATTTTGGTTCAATAGAAGTCAATTCATGCTTCTAAATCAAGTATAGTGACAAGGCTTGAGGAAGAATCATAAATGTGATCTTGCTTGTTTTATGAAGGATTGGGTTGTGTGATTGAATACACCCAATGCCTTAGTTGTTTATGAGAGAACCATATCAGTGGATGATCCATCTATGTTAGATGCATTATGATGATTTGATTGCTCTATATTCCGGTTGGATAAGAATAGAATTCCGATTTCAATTGAGTTATTGGTTTGAATGATTTGAATTGACATTGTGAATGATTATAAGTGGATCATTGGCGCTCTAGTGTTTATTTCCCTGATTTTGTTATAAAATAGATAGATTTATGTTCTTAATTTCCATCCATCATTACAAATCCGAATTTAGCCTATCTCAGTTATAAAATTTAGAATTGTTACGACAATCCATGATGATCGACCTTGGTCTTATCAAGAATTATTACTACATCGCAGCCTTGCACTTGAGGCGAGCGAATAAGTTTTTGGCGCCGTTGTCGGGGATTAGGTTAACGGTTCTAAATTTTGTAATTATGGTATAGTTAGGTTAGATAGGTTAGGTTAGGATTTATTGCTTTAGTATGTTTTTATCAGAAATTTTCTACTACCAAATTTTGTTTGTTTTGTAGGATTTTCTTCTCCAACATAGTTCTTACATCCGGCAACACCATTCTAACTTAGACTCTTTTATTTTTTTTTAGTTTTTATTTTTGTTTTCTAATTTTAGATTTTTTTTTTTAAAGTTTAGTTTAGTTTTTGTGTGGTTTATTCCCCATTGGGAGCGTGATCATATATCGTGACTTTTAAGTGAGGAAGGTTTAATTGAAGGCCTAATTTATCACAGACAAGTAAGAAAACGTCAAACCGGGAATTATCAAATTACTTCTAAAATTTTATGGGATTAATTCCAAATGTCACATGCACACCTAAGAAAATTTGAGGAGATCCCCAATAACTTTCAATTTAATGATGTCTCCCAAGATGTAATCAAACTGAAATTGTTCCCTTTCTCTCTAAAGGACAAAGCCAAAGCATGGTTTCAATCACTTAAATCTAGAAGCATCAGGACATGGCTGAGATAACCCAGGAGTTCCTTAAAAAGTACTTCTCGATTCATAAAACCAACGCACTAAGGCGGACCATCATGAATTTCTCCCAAAAATTAAATGAAACATTTTTTCAATGTTGGGAGAGGTTCAAAGTTATTTTATTGGAGTGCCCACATCATGGTTATGAAAAGTGGTGCTTGATTGACTTCTTCTATGATGGATTGAGTTCAAACATGCGTTAATTTGTCCAAATGATGTGTAATGATGAGTTTTTGAACAAAGCTCCCGATGATGCTTGGGATTATTATAATATGCTAGCTGAGAATGCCCAATCTTGGGACATCTCCAATCCGACTAGTGATCCCAAGTCAGCCCTAAGAGAGAAAGGAGTACATGTATTAGATATGGAGGATGATTTAAATTCAAAGGTAGTAGGTCTCACAAAGAAGGTTGAGGTCATAGAATTGAGGAGTGTTAACATGATAACCACCGGTGAGGCCGTTGAGAATGTATTTGTGAGAGTGATATTCACTTAACAAAGAATTGTCCAATAATCCCTGCATTTCAAGACATCTTGCAAACTCAATCGAATGCCATAAATGCTTATAACGCCCCTTTAGTGGACCAAATTATAATTTGAATAGTCCTGATTAGCAGTGTAAATCAAATCTTAATGGGAGAATTGGACCCATGGTAAATATAAACAATGCTTCCCAAGGGCCTCCTCAAAAGAGCACTCTTGAGGATACATTGAACGCATTCATGATTGGACAAACTCAGATAAATCAGTCCAACATACAAGCTATGAATGAACATAAAATCTCAGTTGAAAAAATTGAGACACACCTAGGAGTTAGAGAGAAAGTGATTGTTTTGACCCAATCTCATCCTAACCCCAAGGAATAATTGAAAATAAACACCAATTCTTCAATCCATCCTCATATGGAATATGTTCAAGCGATCACCACTCTTAGAAGTGGAAAAACAATTGAAAAATCTGAACCGGTGAATGCCACAAAGCCTAATGATCTAGTTGATTCTAAGAGCAATGGTGAATTGAGCAATGCTCCACGAGATGAAGAGCCAGAGCTTATGTATAAACCTGTGGCCCCATTCCTCCAACGTTAATAATTCTCAGTAAGACCGAGGTCGATCCACAGGGAAAGAGGTAAACAATTCCAACTACTCTAATAACTAGAATCTAAGAAGTTTAGGAAAATAGTTTTTCACATAAAATAAGAAAATCTGAAATTAAGAAGAACTAGAGCATCAAGGATCCACTTGTAGTAGTCCAATGCCAATCCATTCATCCAAGCACAACACAATTAGAATCAAAGTCCTATCTCTCATCTAATTGGAGGATATAACATTCAAGCACAAACAATCCCACTTAAATCTGGAAATCAGATTTCTAGTTCTAATGAAGCATATAGAACTTGAACTTGTAGCCTTCAGAGTAACAGCCATGCCAAGAGACTATGGCATGCTCAAGGGTTACTACAATTCGAATTCAAACAACCCAATCATGATAATCTCAGAGAATTACAAGGAACTCATGTCCAGAGTACACAAACTCTCACAAAACTTCTAAAAAATCAAACTTTATTCAAACTAGAACTTGAAAATCTAAAATTAAAGTAAAGGGTACTTGAAGGAACGAATTAAAGCATTGAAGCAAACTATAAACTTCACCTCTTAGCTCTAGCTAAGAGGTTAGCTAAAAGAAAACATTAAAAACTAAAAACTAGAACTAGAAGAAGAAGAAAACTAGTTATAGGAGGTTAGGAAGCCTCCTAGGTCTTGATCTCTTTGCTCCCCACATTGCTAGATGGGTTAGGAAGAGGTTGTAGGTGTCATTTTATAGCTTGGAGGCATCACCTACTTGGAACAATCGCGAAACTACGGAGTCTTCTCGCACTTAGGAAATTCAAAAATCGAAATAGGAAACTGCAACTCTTTGTCTGCATATGGCCGACCGGTCGGACCTGTTTGGGAAAGCGTCCAGGGAGTGCAGAGGGGGGGCCGACCTGTTGGCCAACCGGTCTTAATCGGTCGGGCCAAACTGGACTCGGTTCCAGTGGCTTCACAACAGAGGGCAACAGGGTGGCCGACCGGTCTTGACCGATTGTAGCCCTCTTGGCTGACCGGTCATGACCGGTCGGACCTCCCCTTTTTACGTTTTCTTTTTTTCTTTCTTCTCATCTCTTCTCTTCTTGCTTTCTTCTTTCTTTGGGCCACCTTGGGTCTTTATCCAAGGCTCCTAATTGTGGTCTTGTAGTCATCAATTGAGTGAACTCTCTCTCATTCATTTTGGCACTTGTTCTATTGATCTTCAATGCATACAAAGTGACTCTTTTAACCATGAATTGGTGAAATCTTCCTCTCATTCCTATAATCACAAAAACATGTATTAGATTAGTCTTTAAACATGAAAACTAGGCATATAATGTGATGTAATGGGTTGGCAAATGTATAAATTGGAGGCTCAACACACCTCCCAACCAGCATTTTGCTAGTCCTGAGCAAAACATACGTGAAATAAGTTTAATTCTCCAAGATCCAACTCTCCTAAAAAAACTATACTTCTATCCGTTCCAAGACATACAAGTGCAAAAATCAAAGAAATTGGGTGATAGAAGCTAAAACCTTAAAACTTCTCAAAACATAATAAGTGTTCATATAGAATTTTCGCTGATCGATTGATAAATAGAAAAACTTGAACAAATTCAACATAGTGTGTATAGTGAATGTTCATCTCATGGGTTTCCGGGATTATCTTTTTCATAGATCAACTACACTATGGATCTCAAGGTGTACAGATCAACGATAAGCCTATGACAGGAATTTGCCTTACCGTCCTTCCGACGACTTTCACACTGCGTCCCATTTTTGCTTTGGTTATGGGTAGACCATCCCCCGGTTGGTAATAGGTAGCCCTTTTCAGAATTTTCCACCATATTCTCCATCATTCCCATGTTTTCATCCTTCCTTTCCCTTTTTGTTTTATATATTAGATAGGATTTTTAGAAATCCATATCTTTCATTATTTTCCCATGGACAAGGATGGACAAAGTACCCCAGCTTGGTTCCTCAACACCTCAAATCTAAGTCTAGCCAATCCACAAAGTTACATAATCCTTTCAAACCATGAAAATCGTGTAATGTGAACTAGGTGTAAAAGTGTTCAAATTTTCTATCAATCATATAAATAGGGGAATTCACATATAAAACCATTATATTAAAAGTAGTTCAAGACTTGCAACATCACTCACTTCGTATCTCCTTTTCTTATAATCGTATCATCCCGAATGCATAGAAACAAAGTTGCCCAAAAGAGTTTTGAATTTTAGAAAAATCAAAAATTTTCTATATAATTGCTTGAAATGTCACAAAAGCTAGGTAGATTCATCTAAGGAATCTCACCCCCCAACCAAAATCTTACATTGTCCTCAATGTAACAAGATATACAATAAGCATGACCTGAGAGTAATGACATAAAATAAAGGAGAGTGAGAACGAGAGTACCTGGGGTTGCAAGTTGATCAATTCTAGAATCTTTCATTGTCTCGATGAGACTTATTCAATCCTAATTGCAGAAAAATAAATCGTAACCTACCTACCTACCTTTGATTAGTCCGATCAACTACATGATCAAATTTGAGCAGGATCTTCATGAATTTTAATAAATTTCTCATGAGGACCATCCAAAGTCCTGCTCAATAGTAGACATGAGTGCTTGTCTTTATTGAAGTCCAATATTTATGTGCACCACATGCATGATAGGAGGAGATAAGAGCAGTAAAAAGATATCTCCTCAAATTCTGATTTGGGTTATGATTGATTAAAAATGGGTCCTCCCAATCAGAATTTTCAATGGGCTGAAGGACCCATGATAGTGGAGAGACTTTCATCAAGTTTTCATTAGTTAAAGTTATTTCCTCCACAATTTCAGAATTGTACGGTGCTTCCACAAACAATGGTAAAGAGTGTAAATCAGTGGAATGGTGTTCTTCAGGCATCGATACCGTGTCTAACAAAATATCTAACTCCTTAATCATCTCATCATCAAGATCATAAGAGTGGGCCAAGCATTCCTCTAGGAAATCGAGATAGTCGGATGAATGATCATGATCTTGCTTGAGTGAGTGCAAAAATTCAGTTTCGATGGTGAGGGACTCGCCTTCCATGGAGTGGAATTCTTCCAAACTAAGTTCTCCATAACTAGTATGAGGCACCAAGTCGGAAGTATGCAAGGCTTTAACAATCTCTTGAATAATGGGGTTGTTTGAATTTTTACAGTGAGCCAAGCATTCATCCAAAGAATCTGAATTTTCACTTATGAGAGTCTTATTCTCCAAATTAAAATTAAGCATGTCAAGGTGGAGTGACTCAAAAATATCAACCTCGGCCATCTCTCTAGCATGCATATCCTCTAAAGACTCATAATCATTATGCCCTTGGGAAAAAGAAACCATAAGTTCATAAGCATCCACTGAACCCTCATTGTAAGTAACCCCGCTATCGCTTTCAGATTTAATGAATTCCTCGGGTTCGTTAACCGTCATTGAAATCTCTTCATCATTAAGTTCAAAGCACTCAAAAGAGATTGTGGACTCACCATAATTGATGATAATATTGGGATCATCGAGATCAATCTCCTCTAAAAGTTTATTCATTAAATCCGAAGAAGGTGAGACTTGGGTAGCCCCATCCTCCTCATTAGAAGAGATTGATTTGATGCCCCCAAATTCGGGCTCAACGTCTTCATAAGATGGCGAGTAAGCTTGATTTGATTGTTCGTCTACATACTCTTTCCATATTTCCTCAAGGACTTGTGTAAACGTGTCATCACAAGAGGAAGACGTTTTAGGGTGATTGTTAATAACCACAGTTGGTTCTTCCCTTGAACAAGGAGAATGGAGGTTTCCCCAATTAAGATCATACGCATTATAGGATGAAAAGTTATATGATGGTTGATAGGCATATCCATACAAGTGATCACGCATTGTCTTAACCGGTTGACCACTATTCACCCGTTCCTTTTGTTGTTGCCCACCTCCTACCATAACCGGTGGAACACTCATGTTATTTTCAATCCGGTAATCACGTAATGTTTTCCCCGGATGATCATTATTCGATTTTCTTTGTTCCGGTATTCCCCTATTGTCTTACGTCGTGTCTCAACATGTGTATTGTTTTCATTAATGTACTTATGCATTATCTTACTTGGGGGGGTAGTAGTGGTTGTTTGAATCTCAGAAAAATACTCATACTTGGAGGGATCCTGATCACAATGAGTTTGGGTCCCCCAATACGATGTCTCATCCTCCAAAAGGTAATTGTACACACCATTCGTCCAATCATATATGATGAAATTTTAAGGAATTGGAAACTACCCTAATCTAGAAAAAAAGAACAAAAAGAAGGGAGATGGGGAGATGTTACCCGTGAAGGTGAGAACTATGTCGGCAACAATGTCCTACAAAAAAAAAATAGTAATCTAAAAAATCAGAAAATCTACTTCTATAAAACTGAAAATCCTACCTAACTAAAACTGCCCTATAGCTATTAGAACAATTAGAACCGTTTAACCTTTTTCCCCGGCAACGGCGCCAAAAGCTTGTTCGCTCGCCTCAAGTGCAAGGCTGCGATGTAGTAATAATTCTCGGTAAGACTGAGGTCGATCCATAGGGAAAGAGGTAAACAATTCCAACTACTCTAATAACTAGAATCTAAGAAGTTTAGGAAAATAGTTTTTCACATAAAATAGAAAAATCTGAAATTAAGAAGAACTAGAGCATCAGGGATCCACTTGTAGTAGTCCCAAGAAAGGACAAAACAAAGAAGAGACAAAAGGAGAAGAAGAGGAGATAAAAGGGGGAATCATGGCTGAAATCGAAAGCAGGTACGATGAATGAAGGGGACAAGCACCGGTGGAATGTTCCAACTATCTGAACCAGAGCAGGCCAAAGCTGCTCATGAACAGAAGGATGGGCGGCCGCCACTGGGCTTCCCGTTCAGACGCTCAGCCTCTCCTTTCGTGAGATTGGCTTCGCGACCCGTTGGTAGGTGAGATCTGTCAGGCTACCTCAGCAGATGGTCTTCTGAAGGCCGCCCTTACCTCCGATTCGCTCCAAATTTGGATAGAGGCTAATCCAGACCGTTTGAAGCATTCCCCAGAAGTCAAATCATGAAAAGTTACATTCAAAATGGGTTTTCACAGTCCAAAGATGACAAAAGTTGATCAAGTGGGGTCCGCAAGCAATCCCGACAGTTTGAAAGCCGAACCATCATGATCCAAACCATTAAAGAGCTTCCTCAAGCTACCAATCTCTAAGATCAGGGGTCCAATCATCAAGATCTGGCTTCTAAGTATGAGAATAGACGTACAAAAGGGCTTACATGGCCCATTCAAACAATTCAGACCACTTATATCACACTCAACCCTGTCAAAAGCCAAACATTGCAAGGTAAGTATGCCTGTCCAATAAAAACCAACATTGATCTCAACCATTCGAGCTGAGATCCGATGATCTGGACCTTTTGAAAAATACAAACTTTCCAACAAAAAAAAATCATGGTCTGAAGACCTTAAACTACGTCGGGATCAACATCCCGAGAGATTTTTAATAAAAACGGTATCGATTTTGACCATCCCAGTCATAATTCGACAATCTAGATTATTTTCCAAAAATACAAAAAATGCACCATCATCTGTATATAGTTTTGGTCCGAAGACCTTAAACTACATCGAGATCAAGTCCCGGGTAATTCTTAATAAAAACCAGTGTCAAACTCGACCACTTAGATCGAGGTCTGATAGTCGGGATCTTTTCAAAAAGCATAAAAAAATGTATTTTCAGCATGAACATACTTTTGGTCCAAAGACCTTAAACTACGTCGGGATTAAGTCCTGGGTGATTCTCAATAAAAACCAGCGTCAAACTTGACCATTCGGATCGAGGTTCGATGGTCCGGATCTTTTAAAAAATCACAAAAAAGAATGTATTTTCAGCATGAACATATTTTGGTCCGAAGACCTTAAACTACACTGGGATTAACTTCTCGGGAGACTTTCTTACTTTCAACAAAAAATCGGCATCAATCTCGGCTCTTCGAGTCAAGGTTCGATGACCCGGATCATTTAAAAAAATATCAAAAATATTTTAAGCTTTCCATAAAAGCCAGCACCAATCTCGACCTCTTGAGTCAAGGTTTGGAATTTTCTCAAAAATAAAAAAAAAGTTTCAACTCTGATTGTAACTGCATAGATCTATCCCCAGCGGTCCGAAGACCTTAAACTACATGGTATTAACTTCTCGGGGAATTTCTTTTCTAACCTGTTCCGGACATAGCTGACATTTGATCGTACGGGTGTCTGGAATTCTCTAAGCAGGTAAGGGCCGAGGCAGGTAGAGGCCATTAATCCTGTTCGTGTTGAACGCACCATGATAGACAACCTTGATTTGGAAGTCGCTGTTGAATCTGACGGATGTTCCCTATTCCTAAAATTCATGAAGAGGATTAAGGCAGTTGGGAGGTAAAGCGCACCCTCATGGAATTGTGAGCAGCATAAGACCCTAAACTGGATTGATAAAGGAAAATATGAGGATGTGGCTCATTTTGTGGCTGAAGGAGTCTGTCAGACGATACGTAGTCTATGTGCATTGCAAATGAGGAACAGGCAACTTTGTGGATGTGTTGACTGAAAACCCTCAATCCATTTATCCAAAGATGTAAAACTACCACACTTAACTGTGTGAGACTCGTCTTGCTCGCTGACGTAAAATGGATCGGGTGCCTTACCAACAGTAGAAGCTAGAGGTGGATGAAAATTCCACACCTTTTTCTGCATTTCAAAAAATCCAATAAAACATTAAAATATTGCAAAATTAGTCTTCAAAATCACAAAAATATTTCCTTTATTTTCAATAACACCGATCTTTATCCTAACCACTCAGGAAGAGATTCGGATCAGATATTTACAAAACTACAAAAACATTTCTACTGTTTTCAATAAAACCAATCTCCATCCTGACCACTCAGGTAAAGATTCGAATCAATACTTGCAAAAATCACAAAAAAATGTCACTATCCCCAGCAAAGCGCTTCAAGAATCTCAAACTCCTCTCACCCACTTCACAGTATTAGGATGACCGATTCGATCATCCGCAAATTGTAATCTTGACCAAAACTAGCAACCAGACACCATCCCAATCACATTCATTCCGCAGAAGAACATCTTGAGGTTACAACCTAGAACCTCCTTCATCCATCCCCAACAGCAAACGAAACAGCATCTTAGGACGATGGACCTGATTGACCACAGGTCGGGATCTTGACTAACCCACTGACCAAACATCCGCTTAAAAAAGAAAATCTCCAAGGAAACAAAATCCTACAAGCAATAAGTTCAAGTTCTCTACATCCCTGATAAAAGTAAAATCATCAAACTGAAAGAGAATAAGCCAAACTATACATCCATCATCAAATATGCATCCACATGCATCAACATCCATCGTATCAATCATTATGTTTACCTGCTTTCAAAATAAAAGTCGGTTAGCTAAAGACCCCACAGGCATCCCCAGTGGAGGTAAGTGCAAACTAGATTTACTTTTCAAAATCACAAAAATATTATATATATTCCTATTTGCAAATAAAAATTCTATGGAGTATCACTCCCCAGAGTGGGTATCTTTTCAAAATCCAAACAATATTTTCTCAGTGGAGCGTTCGGCCTCCAAGACACTAAGAGATCCTCCATATCTCTGGGTAGGAGTCGACGCAAAAATCAAATAAAATCCGACGTCTCGCGGTTTTCCCGGAGACCGTCAGATCCAACGCACTCAAAGTACGGTCAGCCTGAACTCTAGTGACAGGATAGTCATACCAAATGCCAAATACGAAAAAGATTAAAGCCAAAAGGCTCGGTCAAAGAAACCATCCGAACAGTGGAAACGATGAATTGTAACCCAAGTATCAAAACCAGAAGATTAGGTGGAAAAAGTTCACCCGGACATACCTAAGTGTGGATGCCTAAAGTACCATAACCGAGTTCAAGTCGGAGTTTTAGATTACCCGTAAGGCCGCGCAAACGCAGGGCAGCTAACCACTTTGACAATCAAGCGAAATAAGTACTCCTGGAGTGATTCGGGAAAACAACGAGTCAATCAATCACAAGGTCAGTAACCTCGTAAGACTATAATGGATGCAGAGGCTCTATTGCACCTTTCCAATGTTAGTACCGATCGAGAACGGAAGGGCTACGATTGCGTACCTAAGTTGCAGCTCATGCAGGGACAATCGCAATGTTTTCTTTAAACTCCCACGGTATGTGCGAGTTATTAATTTCCAGACAATCAACTGACACAGATACAAAGGCAATCAAAAATTTCAAACCACGATCTATGAATGACCGGGTCATAAGTGGGGTGTCCACTCGCTTTGACATTCGGTTGCACTCAAGCTCTGCCAAAGAGGGGCATCTGTGAACACCCCACCTTCGGCTACAATGTTGATTGAGACAGCTGGATGAATGGAGGTCCACATCCCCAAACCCCATGTCCAAAACCAGCTAAACTCATCCTTGCAAGCCCCAATCCATAGCCCAACTCAAGCCTGAACCCAGTCTACTCACCCCTAAACATTAGTCCGAAAAACCATCTATAGAAAAAACCAGTCCAAAAATCCCAAAAAGTCAACATTTTCGAGTCAACCCATTAAGTCAAATCACCGAGTCAACCCACCGAATCAGTCCAGCTCTCACCCCCATTCGACTCGCCCAGTCAAAACCCATCTTTAAAATCCAATTGACTCACCTAATTTCAAGCCGTAGCTTCGGAGCAGTTCCGAACCCAGACCTCCGACCATTTTTTGCTTCAGGTTCGGAGCAAGTACACTTCGAAGCTGAAGCAAGATGGTCGTATGGGCGGCCGTCTGATGGCCGCCCGTCCCTATGTACGAGAGCCACCACTCTCTGTAACTATAAATGCCCCCTCCCTCTTCTCATTTCCAGCAATCCCTCAGCCTCCTAGAAATTTCGATTTTTGAGTCTATCTCCACATCTCTTTAGCTCATTCCTCCACCAAGAAGAGCCCGAGTGATAAGAGTCTAGCCCCAGTCCAGACCAACCTGACCCTCGTTTAAGTCGCTCAAGCTACCCAAGTCCTGATTTATCCACTCGAAGCCAATCCTTGTGATACCTCCGTCCATCCAACTACTCTCATATCAACATCATCTCATTCGCATCTAGCATAAGTGCAACATTTACTATTCTTCCAACCCCCCTGCTTATCATTCCACTACAATAACTCAATCAGGTCTTAGCGTATGCTCTGAAGTTTGCCGGTTTGCCCAAAATTCATTCATCAGAAACTTTGATCGATCAAACACACAGCATGCATCTCGCATAAAGTACTTGTCAGTTCGAGCATATGCTCTAGGCTTGCCTGTTAATGGAAACCTGCCCATCAGAAACTCTTACTGTTCAGACCTACATTTATGCATTATATCATTCATGAGAATGTACGAGGATTAAATCAGACTTTTAAGTATTAGTTCGATTCTGTGAAGTAAAGACCGTACCTCGGTACGGGTAGAGTGAGTGCCTAATACCTTCCCACCCTGTAACCGTGATCTCTTACCTCGAATCTCTGGCCGCAGATCAAAAGGAGTCATTTTAGAGGAAGAAATATTTAGATTCTTTTCTCTAACGTTTCTATGGGGTCTAGCCGATTGTAGATTCGAAGTAACTGGCTAGTGGCGACTCTGGTCTTATACGAACTTATTCAAACATATCCAGTTTAATATGGCAACCGAAAAAGCTCTCGAGAACGAAGCAAACTAGTGGCACAATAGCGATTCGCGCATACCCCCTTTTCGAAAGGGAGAGTCGGGGAGCGTGGAAAGGCGAGCGTCCACAGTTGGTTAAGACTGAGGCGTAATTCCAACTACTTCAAACAGGGTGATAACTCTTGGTGGACCCTCCCCCTAGATTCATTAAGCTAAACTTCTTCACTGGAATGAAGAGGAATTACTGGACTCATTTTATATTTGCCTACCTTAATTTTTGTGACCCCTCAATAGTGAAGACTTGAATCTAAAATAACGATTGAAAATATCCTCGTCCATTAGATATATGAGTATGATTGCCAAATGAGATACTCCACTGGTTAATAACACAACAAGAAACTCAATGAATACATGGAAGATTAGTTTTTATTATAAGTAATTTATGAATTGGTTGGTGGCATCAAGGCGATGAAGGGAACCAGTCTCTTAACTAGGTTGGCATGGAAGGGTCGACTTCCTGCACAATTTTCCTAATAATCAGCTATTTTTATTTTGAGATTTTGAAGGTACATATGAAAAATGTCTTTACATAATTTGAATGATTTGGATTCCTTTGTTCGTCGGATTTTTCTTCGTTAAATCATATATTTTGACATCACAAAAAAGAAATATTCTACTTTCAGAGTAAAATTCCTAGTTCTCCATCATAGTGCTAGTGATTCCTTAAGGGAAAGTAATTTGTACCTGTTAGAGGACCTGAGTTACCGAGATTGTTGGAACCTAAGTGTAGTTAAGGATGTGAAGTTGCCAATCCAAAGAGAAATGCCTTCATCAGTAAGCTGATTTCCTTCCAGATACAAGTTGCAGAGATTTTGTAACTTGTTCAGTCCTGCAAGATGTGTAATCTGTTAAATCCTTGTGATGCTTCTTGTGTACTAAAAGCAAGAATTTTCAAAATAAATAATTTTTTTTAGAAATTAAAAACTCATATCTTAAAATAGAGGAATGTTGTTGTGTGGTGAAAGAGTGGATCCAGAGGCAGCGTGACAAGCACTGATCATTAGCTAAATACCCTGGACCATTGTTCAATGCACTACCATTGCAGCTTTTTCTTTGTACACTACCATGGCCCGTCCACACTACCATTAAATAGTCCTCGAGTCAAAAGATTGTACACTACCACCGGGGCTTTCTTCTTACATTGGTTTGGGTCCTTTGTTCAGTAATCTGCATTGTCACTATTATGGATGCCGCTATGTATGTGCCACAAACTCCTAAATGGAAACCCGTTAAGGCCCTGTTTTGGTAGATGCATGAAAATGAGTTTATCTCATTTTAGTTAAAGTGATTTATTATTATGGATCTTGATCTTTATCACATAATTACTATTAACACGAACTGTTATGCATTAGAATCAATCTTTAATTCATAAGTTGTTAACTAAATCCATTAAACTCAATTTTAGTTGTCTACCCAAAAAGGTCCTTTCAATAGTTTGACATCAAATAAATGACTAGGTAATGAAAATATAGCAATTGATTCCATTCAACTAATAAAAGGAATCAACAATGATGATATTTAAATATAGGGGATCTTGGATGCATATACCAATCAATCTAAGGCCCATGATACCAATGGTTTGGGTTATTGAAATATTCGCTCACTTGCACAAATTGCAAGAACTAATGAACCGTTAAAAAGTTCTTGAGAGGTCCAAATCAATCGAATGTATTATAAACAATGGAAGGTCCAAATCATTGATTGTACGGATCAAATATTCGCATGAAATTTAATTCTCAAGGTAAATGGGCAATCGAAGTGGGACATATATAAGATGGTCTAGATTAACATTTTCCTTTCCAATATAATCAAATCTATTGTCCACTTTTAAAACCTATAGATTGATGGTCTGAACTGTTGATCCAAGTAATTCTTCAGAGTCATGGGAAATCAAAGGTTAACTGTCATGGAGATTCCAGATTACAATAATTATAATACAATAAATTCATATAATATGTTTATGTCTGAAAAATTGTGCCCACTGGGTTATAAATACTTCTTGAGCACTCATTTAGAGACAAGAGACAAGAAACAAGAGCCACACAAGAGAGATGCACGCATTCATGAGAGAGAGAGAGAGAGGAATTGGACAAGTAAAGGAAAGACTTAACTTTTGCAACTTCAAATGTAGACACATAAAGAATAAGCATCAATATTTAACTGACCTTTCAACCTCCTTGAATGGGAAGACCTTACCCCATGCGCAGGAGACCCTAATAACCGGAGAGACCTTGCAACAGGCACTAGAGTTTCATGAATATGAACTCGGATGCAATGCCGCAAGCATTAGCTCTTGAACAAGAACATGGTCAATTTTTTTATTGATCGAAAATTCATAGGTTGGTTCTCTATAATACGATTTCAATATCATGACAGACAAAAGCAATGGTGTGATTTCTACTGATAATGAAGCGACATGTGTATAGTCTCAAAGCCTATACTTTGATCATAGATATAAATCATATTTAGAATATGATCAATGGTTATAGTCTGATAAAAAATCATGAAACACACATACTCAAATTTATCAATTTAAGAAACCACTAACGATCCTAGGGATCAATCATATACCTTGTGCCGTGTCGATCCAAGAGTGCACAACATGACTTGTAGGTCATTGGCTTGATGATCAAAGGTTGTTGTTAGTGGTCTACACATCATACGGTGTAGATTGCTCTTGGCTTACCTCCTTCCTATTTTTCTCCTTATGTGTGTTAGCAATGAAAAGCTCATCATAGATTTAAGGCCTGGGTGCAACATTGAATCTGATCCAATGCTAAGGTGGGTCCCACAGCAAAAAAAAGTTCGATGGATGGATAGTACCGTCGACACTATAGCGTCTGACACGAGGAGTCAGAGATTGTGACAGGTGTCAGTCCTTGTTACCATCGCTTGAATCTTGGTGTGGCCCACTTTCTTAATGTTTGTAGCAAATCCAAACCATCTATCAATTTAATCATCTTATTTAAGGGCATTGGACCAAACTAGAGGCTGATCCAATACTCATGTGTGTCGTGAAGTAGGAAAACATTAGCCTAGAAAGTAAGAATCGTGGAAACTACATCCATGGTTTCTTGTTTCGTGCCTCACATGAGCTACGGAATTGTTTTTTTGTTTTTTTTCTTTCTCTTTTTCTTTTTTGGGTGGAAATGTAAAATGACGTGAAGAAAATGGTAGACGGTTTGAATTTCTCTGAAAAACACGGTGGACCCACGAAAATGGAAACCATCTCCAATGATTCTGACACGAGTCAGAGATATGACAGGCGTCAGTTGTTATCACACAACCCTTCGATCGACAGCGGATTAAGTGAGACCCGGTCTCACCCAAGACAGTGTGGCCCACCTTGATGTATATATATTATGAATCCACACCGTCCATCTAATTTTTCATATCATTTTATGATATTAATAAAAAAAAATGAAGCAGATCCAATTATCAGGTGGACCATACATATGAAACAGTGTAGATTGACCATTAATGGACCACAAATTTTTTGGACGAAGCTGATATTTGCTTTTTCCTTTCATCCAGGCTTAAGTGACCTTATCAACAGATTGGATGGTAAATAAACACTTTGGAAACATTAAGGTGCGACATAAGAAGTTTTTAATGGTAGGACGGTTAATCACCACTGCTTCTTATGGCATGGTCCACTTGATAATTGGATCTGCTTTTTTAATGACCGGGAAACACTGATGGACGGTGTGGGTACATAATATATACATCAGGGTGGGCCCCATGGTAATCACACGGTAAGGGTAGCCGGGATCTCACCTAATCCACTCTCCCTTCAATCTTGATGGGGACACTTTCTTAATATTTGGCACAGTAAATTGTACGTCCACCAGTTTAGGCGTTGGCCCAAAATGGAATCTGATCCAATACTCAAGTGGGTTTCACAGCAAGGAAAAAGCCAGACGAGGACCTTTGACGGTCCACTGTTTGTTTGCCTGTGACTTTGTTGAGAATATTCTGCCTCAACTTTGGGTCCACAAGGTAAAATGCCCCGTCTTGAGAATAGTTTGCCTCAGTCCACCATGTAAAATTCCGTGGCTAAACTTATGAACAGGGTGGACTTCACTCAAACAGCATGGTGACCCCATGATCACGAAACCATCTCAAATGAAATCTGACATAAAGATAGAGATTGACCAGCTTCACATTGTTATCACTTATCATGCAACCCTTGAATCTTGGTGGGCCGGGTCACCTTCGTGATGCATGTGACGAATCTGACTCGTTAACCAATTTAAACATCTCAATTTAGGGTGTGGACCCAAAATCGAGGTTGACCCAATGCACAGTGGGTCCTACAGCAAGAAAAACTTGGACGCTGGCCATTAACAGTCCACTATTTGTTGGTCTGTAGCCCACTTGATCAGTGGATCTTACTTATCTTTCGGTCCACCAGCTCAAATGATCTGGCCAAACTTTTGAATGGGGTGGATTTGCGACAAAGATCACAGTGGGCGCTGCATATTTCAACTGTGGTCGTTGAAATGTTTTTTGGTTTTTGCCTGTGGCCAACTCAAGCGCCTTTTTTTTTTTAAATTAGTCATTCTACGTATCCACCTTGTTAGCTGGGCAATGCACCCACATGATTCGTCACATGATGCACCTATCCATTGGTGGAGTTAGTGCGTCTCATTAACACTCAAATCTGAAACCTGCTGTTGAAACATCGATGCCTGCTGTTGAAATGCCTAGGTGTCTCCCAGATGGGAAAGCAACTCAAGCGTTGGATTTGCCTGAACTTTGTGGCCCTAAGACTACGTGGCAAAATTGAGGATAGTTTGGCTTTGTCTCAAAGATGGCAGTGGCCCCACTAAAATTGTGGATAGCTAAATCACTTTTGGAGAGGTCAAACTTGTAATTCTTTTACTTAATAGCAACGTTCTGATCTTTACTCGTGCATCAGTGGTATATTTACAAAAGTTTCAACATAAGGTCATGGGTTTGAGTAGCCATTGCAGTATAAAAAAGTCACTGTGGTGTGACTGGGCCACCGTGGTAGTAATAAAAGGCCATATATGGAAACAGTAAATAGTTTTGGAGAAATAGTTAGAAGTAACAGTTTTTTGGTCCATAGACCGAAGCAGAGGCTTGTTATTTGATGAAAGCTGCCCTAGTGCTAATAATATTTTGATTTTTTTTTTTGGTAATAATAAACCGCTTTTTGCTTGATATTTTGAAGGTAGATCTCAAAATTACTTTGAATAATTTGAATGGTTTTTCTATTATTTTGTCCTTCAGGAATTCCATAGTTAAATGATATGTTCTGGCTTCACAAGATGAAAAGTTATGGTTTTTCAGAGTAAAATTCCAAATTCCCCATTATAGGGTTATTTGATTGATTCCTTGAAGGAAAATTATTTGTACCTGTGAGAGTAATTGAATCACCGAGGTGGTTGTAACTTAAGCAAAGTGTAGTTAAGGATGCCAAGTTGCCAATCCAAGGAGAAATGCCTTCATCATTAAGCCGATTACCTTCAAGACATAATTCCTCAAGTTTCAGTAACTTGTTTAGTCCTGCAAGATGTGTAATTTAATCAATTTCATGAGAATAGGTGTACTCAAATTAAAAATGATAAAAATAAATAATTGTTTTTTTAGAAATTAGAAATCCATATCTTAAAATAGGGGAATTCTATATAATGGTGTGAAAGGGTGAGATTAGGCAGCGGCATGAGAAGCAGTGGTCATTAGCCTGCTACCTTGGCCAATCCCAGTCCCAGTTATTTATCAGGCTTAAAAATCATGTTCAAGCTAGCTTGCATGCTTTCAGGATCAATGAAAAATCAGCACAAAGCTTGCTGCCAAGTCAGTCCCACGCTAGCTTAGTGTTATTTCACCACTACTTTATATAAAGCATTTGAACAAACATGGGATACATGTAGTGCCAACGTCCAATATCTTATAGATCAACGGGAGGATTTCATTGCCAATTTTACATGGCACATAAATCTCTTCAATCGTTGATGCTAACATGAATGGTTAGAAAAAAGATAACCAATGTTGGTCATCTTAGTGATTAATTTAGAGATGTTGTTATTTTTTCCCTACAACATATTCATCTTGGGTCCAATTGGATGAGCTTCCATGATCTTGCACTTGTGCTACATCAGCACATGGGAGGCTCATGCTTCTTGTATGATATTTGATGAGTACAAATAAAAAGCAATCTTATTCAAAGTATCTTATATACATTTAAAGAATTTATTAACTTTTTATATTTTACTTGTGTTATTCATCCAGGTATAACATGATCCTTTGGTCAAGAGACTATACATTACTATTGGGGCTTTTTATTTGTTCAAATTGGGGCTGTTTCTTAGTAATGTGCGCCATCACTATTGTGAATGTCATTGTATGTCCCATAAACTGTTGAAACTACTTCAATGGAAATGGAAACTAATTGATAAAATAAATCTGGTAATAGGAACTCCACACCTGGTATGTCGAACTACTTTACTGGCAGACAGATATCGCCGATAAAATCAATAAGAAGTTCTGGGTCGAGGCGTGTACTTTGTCGCTATCTTTCAGATAGTTTGCGCCCCCCGGTGCAAGGAACCGGTGCAGAAGGATACCGATGGGTCTACCTCCAGGATACAACTCCCCAGATACGTTCTTTCACAGCATACACAAGCTATGGAAGAACCCAACACCAATACCACTACCAAACACACTCTCCCTACTACCCAGAGAAAATAGCCCGAATTGAAATGAAAATTAAGAAAGACGATAGCAAGGAAAGAAGGTTTTTCGGTCCATTGAAACCCTAACCCTATTCCTCTTTTATATAAATAAAAAAACATAACAATTAGAAAAATACCCGTTGAAAGAAACCGTCGCGACATTTCGACGTGCCCGATAAATAAGGCACAATGGTAACGACCTAATCAAGTGGGCCACGTCTAACGGTCGCGATCAAAGCAACAGTTAAAAAAATATTTTTATCAATTTGGGCAAAACCTAGCCCATCAAGACTCTAAGTGGGCCAGCCCAGGCCAATCGGGGTTCGATTGCACCTCCCCTGCGCGCGAGTATACGTGGGTGTGCACGTGCGCACACGCCCGGTTAAAGATTTTCATACCATTTTTCACGCTAGCTACACCCCCCCTGCGCGCGCATACGGACTTTGGCATAGTCCAAGACACATTGCAAAAGTCTATGTTAAGTAAAGGTATATAAACCACTTTTCTTTCTCCCACTCAATCCGATGTGAGACTAAAGAAAACCACAAAAGGACAAAACCAAAAAGCAACACAAGAATGAATAGTTTTGTTTTGAAATACACACAACAATCCCCCACTTATTTCAATCAAAACAATACGGGCAAAAGGAAGAACTACTGTGCATAAATGAATGTGACAATGTCTTGAACCTTCACATAGTGAATCATATTTGGACTACAAGAAATTAGTGAACCAAGTCTTGAACTAGATTTCTTTAAAGTAGACCGTACATGAAACACACACAATAGTAAAAATGTTTTTCAAAGGTGTTTAAGAGCTGCACATTACGGCCATGTGCACTATCTCGGTTTTTCATGAGTGCTCTAGAGAATTAGCGCAATTCTCATATGAAGCGGCCCCACTTCCACACTCATATAGGTGAGTTCATCAAGGGTGTCTCTGTAACACTCATCACCCCACTTTAAAACAAGGTTATAAACTCATTAAGGGATTTACCCATCCTTAACCCGTTACAGAGATTCACATTTCTAACATCACAGAGAGGAACAGAGAAATAATTTCTCTTGAAGTGTAATGCAATTCGACTAAGGAATCATTTGGAAAGTTGTTTGTCCCATTGAACCTAATTCTTCGGATCTCTAGTCTTTAGGTTGGGTTACCATTTCCAGTGATTCATTTTTCTATTGGCTTAAGTTCCATCTCCCTCGATGTTTTCTAGACTTTTTCTCTAGCTAGAGCTTTTATTAAAGGATCCACAATGTTTACATTAGATCTTATGAAGTCCAGAGTAATTACACCAATTTTTAGTAGTTGTCTGACACAACCATGTTTCAGACGAATTTGTCTGGATTTTCCATTATAGCACTTATTATTTGCTCTTCCTATGGCAGCTAGGCTATCACAATGAATGGATATAGGTGGTACCGGTTTCACCCAAAAGGGCATATCTATTAACAAAGTTTTTATCCATTCAGCCTCTTTACCAGCTGCTGCCAAAGCAACCAACTCAGATTCCATTGTAGAATGAACTATACAAGTTTGTTTTTTAGATTTCTATGAAACAGCTCCACCTGCCATGGAAAAAATATAACCACTAGTAGATTTACAATCATCTGACCCTGAATTCCAATCAGTGTCACTATATCCTTCTACCACAGCTGGAAATCTTTGGTAGTGAAGACCAAGATCCCATGTCCTTTTAAGATACCTTAAGACCCTATATATAGCATTCCAATGCATTTCACTTGGATTACTAGAATATCTACTTAGTTTGCTCACTGCGAAAGCAATGTCAGGCCTAGTGCAATTCATAGCATATGATAGACTACCAATCACACTAGCATATTCAATCTGAGATATTCCTTCACCAGTGTTACGTTCTAGTTTAATCATATGGTCAAAAGGAGTACACACAGGTTTACAATCAAAATGATTATGTTTCCTTAAAATCTTCTCGATATAATGGGAATGAGTTAGAGATATACCGTTTTCACTTCTAACAATCTTAATCCCCAGTATCACATTTGCCTCTCCAAGGTCTTTCATATTAAAGTGAGAAGATAAAAAGGATTTAGTTTCATTAATTATTTCAATATCTGTACTAAAAATCAAAAGATCGTCTACATACAAACACACCATTACTCCATATTCGTTAAACATCTTACAATAAAGACACCGTTGTCCTTCATTGAGCATAAACCCATTTGACATCATCACATTATCGAATTTTTCATGCCATTGTTTAGGAGCTTGTTTTAGTCCATATAAGGACTTCAACAATTTACACACTTTATGTTCTTGTCCTAGCTCAACAAACCCTTCAGGTTGCTCCATATATATTTCCTCTTCTAATTCACCATTTAGAAATGTTGTTTTAACATCCATTTAGTGAATTAAAAGATTATTCACAGATGCAATTGCAATCAAAATTCTAATGGATGTCATTTTTGAAATAGGAGAATATGTATCAAAGTGATCAATACCTTCTCTTTGTTTAAACCCCTTGGCTACTAATCTAGCCTTATATTTCTCAATTGAACCATCGGCCCTCTTTTTCTTTTTGAATATCCATTTACAACCTACGGTCTTTGCTCCAGGAGGAAGGTCAAATAATTTTCAAGTATTATTTGTTTTAATGAATCTATTTCATCTATGACTGCTTCCTTCCAAAAGGTAGCATCGTGTGAGGATATCACCTCTCTGAATGTTACAGGATCACCTTCTAGTTGAGTTAAAAATACTTGGAAATCAGGACTAAAATCCTTGGCAATCCTTGGCCGCTTGCTTCTCCTTATCTCGGGTTCAGACTCAGATTCTTCTAAGTCTTTAGGGTGAGAACATAATGGTTCATCTAGGTTAACAGAGGTAGAACCCCCATTGTTCTTTATTTTATAAGGAAATACATTTTCATGAAATTCTGCATCTCTAGATTCAATAATGATATTTTCACTAATATCCAAGAATCTATAAGCTTTACTATGCAATGCATACCCAATAAGTACACACCTAGAGGTTCTAGATCCTAATTTAGGTCTTTTGGGATCAGTAAGTCTAACATGTGTGAGACAGCCCCAATTCTAAGATAGTTTAGACTTGGTTTTCTGCCCTTCCATAACTCATATGAAATTATTTTGGATTTAGTTGTAGGCACTCTATTTAGAATGTAACAGGCTGCATATAAGGCTTCTCCCAAAAGACTTAAAAGAAGACCTGAACTTAACAACATAGCATTCACCATATTAATGAGAGTCCTATTTTTTCGCTCTGCTACCCTCATTCTATTGGGAAGTATAAGGAGCAGTAATCTCATGAATTATGCTGTTAGATTCACAGAAATGATCAAAATCATTTGAAGTGTATTCATCACCTCTATCACTCTTAAGAATTTTTATCTTCTTGTTCAACTGATTCTCTACTTTATTTTTTAAAATAATAAATTTGGAAAATGCTTCATCCTTTGATCTTAACAGATATACATATGTGTATCTAGAATGATCATCTATAAAGGTAATAAAATATTTCTTACCTCCTCTTGTTTCCTTAAGATCACAAATATCAGAGTGTATCAGTCCTAACAAGTTTGAATTTCTTTCTACGCCAAGAAATGGCTTTCTTGTTATCTTAGTTTAAGAACAGGATTCACATTTTTCAAATTCACTATTTTCTAAATGAGGTAGAACACTACTACCAGACATGTTCCTAATAGACTTAATATTAAGATGTCGTAGTCTACCATGTCATAATGTAACAGTGCACAAGATATAAGCAGAAGAAGTAGAACATTTATTTGATTCAACATTCAGTTTGAACATACCATGAGCATGATCATCATAACCTTTACCAACAAAGGAGTCATTCTTAGTTATTATAATTTAATCTGACTCAAAAACCCGTCTCAGACCAGCTTTGTTCAAAAGATAACCCGAAACCAAATTTTTACGCATATCTGGCACATGAAGAACATTAACCAGAGTGACAGATTTTCCAGATGTGAACATGAGTTCAACTTTTTCTTGTCCAATTATATTTGCTGTAACAGCATTCCCCATTTGAACTTTTCTACCAGAAGGAACCTCCTCATAATTCTTAAACCAGGTGCGATCGTAACACACGTGTGTGTTAGCACCCGTGTCGGTCCACTAGCCGTCACTAGGTTCTGGACGAACCATGTTGACCTCTGTGAGCATAGCCACAATTTTAGGTTCCTCAGTCACATTTGCTTGAGGTGCAGGAGTTGGATTCTTTTTCCACTTGTAGCACTCTCTTGCAAAGTGACCTGGTTTGCCACATACATAACAACCAGATGATTTATTCTGGTTATTGTTTTTTCGGTTCTTAGTCTTGGATTTGGGTTTCTTCTTGAACAGTTTCTGATTTGGTTTCAGGTTAATGTGTTTAGGCTTTCCCTTCTATTGATATTGATTTTGCTTCTCATCTACCATTAACACCTTGGAAGTATTGGCTCTTTTCTCTTCTAAGGTATCTTGGAGTCTAGCTTCTTCCTCGATTCGCAGTTTCACAATCAGTTGCTCCATTGATAACTCCTTTCTTTTATGCTGAAGAGAATTTTTGAAATCTTTCCAAGTAGGCAACAGTTTTTCAATAACAGCGGCCACCTGAAATTGTTCATCTAACTTGATTCCTTCAGACATAATTTCATGACCAATAAGGTTAAATTCATTGGCTTGATGCACCACTAATTTATCATCAGTCATCTGGAATTTGAAATATCGACTTACGGTGTATTTTTTAACACCCGCCTCTTCAGTTTTGTACTTCTTCACTAATTCTTTTCAGATCTCAGCAGAGGTATCATATTCACAATACAGATCGTACAATTGATTGGACAAAGCACTTAAAATATAATTTTTGCAGAGGTAATCACCTTCATCCCATTTCTGACGAATGATTGACAGTTCCGGTTCGAGTAGGCCAGATGGTCGAGGTTGATTGATTACATATGCTACTTTAAGGGTGGTTAGGTAGAGAAACATCTTTTGTTTCCACCGCTTAAAGTGCTGACCGTCAAAATTCTTAGGCCGAACAGACTTATCATTATGATTTCCCGAAGCCATGGGACGAACTATCTCAAAATCGTTGAAATTACTTCAATGGAAATGGGAAATAATTGATAAAAGAAATCTGGTAATAGGAACCCCACACCTGGTATCTCGAACTGCTTTACTGGCAGATAGATATCGCCGATAAAATCAATAAGAAGTTCTGGGTCGAGGCGCGTACTTTGTCGCTATCTTTGAGATAGTTTGCGCCCCTCGGTGCAAGGAACAGGTGCAGAAGGATGCCGACGCGTCTACCTCCAGGATACAACTCCCCAGATACGTTCCTTCACAGCATGCACAAGCTATGGAAGAACCCAACACCAATACCACTACCAAACACACTCTTCCTACTGCCTAGAGAAAATAGCCCAAATTGAAGATGAAAATTAGGAAAGACGATAGCAAGGAAAGAAGGTTTTCGGTCCATTGAAACCCTAACCCTATTCCTCTTTTATAATAAAAAAAAACATAACGATTAGAAAAAGACCCGTTGAAAGAAACCGTCGCGACGTTTCGACGTGCCCGATAAATAAGGCACGTTTCGCACAATGATGACAACCTAATCAAGTGGGCCACGTCTAACGGTCGCGATCAAAGCAACGGTTAAAAAAATAATTTTATCAATTTGGGCAAAACTTAGCCCATCAAGACTCTAAGTGGGCCAGCCCAGGTCAATCGGGGTTCGATTGCACCCCCCCTGCGCGCGAGTATACGTGGGGTGTGCACGTGCGCACACGCCCAGTTAAAGATTTTTGGACCAGTTTTCAACGCTGGCTGCACCCCCCCCCCCCCCCCCCCCCCCCCCCCCCCCCCCCCCCACCCCCCTGCGCGCGCATACGGGCTTTGACATAGTCCAAGATACATTGCAAAAGTCTATGTTGAGTAAAGGTATATAAACCACTTTTCTTTCTCCCACTCAATCCAATGTGAGACTAAGGAAAACCACGAAAGGACAAAACCAAAAAGCAACACAAGAATGAATAGCTTTGTTTTGAAATACACACAACATGAACTCCTAAATGGAAAATCCCTCGGGCCTATTTTGGTAGATGTGCGAAAATTAGTTTCTCTCATTTTAATTAAAAGTAATTATGTAATAGGCATCTTCATCTCTAATACATATTTATTGTTAACATGAACTCATTAAGCATTAAAAATCAAGATCTCTAATCCATAATTGCAGTTAACCAAAAATAAATGAACTCGATTTTAAGCGTGTGCCAAACAAGGCCCTTTCAATAGGTTCCTAACAAAGAAATGATTAGTTAATGAAAATACGACAACGGATCCCATTCAACTAATAAAAAGGCATAGTAGTAATGGTATTTAAATCTAAGTGCCATATGCCATTCACCCTAAGGCCCATCATACTAATGGTTTGGGTCACTGAACTATTAGCCCACTTGTACAAGTTGAAGGCATTAACCTGAAGGCATTAATCGACGATTAAAAAGGTTCTTGAGGTCCATCATATTAATTGATGTTTTCCTTCCCAGAATAATCAAATTTATTGGCCACTTTCAAAACCTATTGGATGATGGTTTGAAGTGGTGATTAAAGTTATTCTTGAGAGTTATGGGAAATCAAAGGTTCAACTACATTATGGACATTCTAAATTGATGATTACATCAATTATAATATAATCAATTTATATATGTAGACACCCCACCCTTAGTTGTGAGGATAATTGAATGGCTAGATGGATGGGAGTCCATACCTAAAACCCTAGGACCAAGCTCAGTTAACTCACCCGTCCAAACCCCTAGTCCATACCCAAAACCCTAGTTTTAAACCCAGTCAACTCACTCATCCAAACCCTAATCCATAACCCGAGTCTATCCTAAACCTAGTTAACTCACCCCGAATCATTAGCTCGAAAAACTATATGTAGAAAAAATCATACCAAAATTCCTCAGTAGGTCAAGTCAATGAGTTAACTCACCCGGTCAGCCTAGCCCTTTAACCCAGCCAACTCACCTAGTTAGAACCAAAACCGAGCCTAAGTCCAAGCCTAACTCCAACCCTTAGGTTCAGAACATGATTAGACACCAAACCTAGAGTTTTTCACTCTAGGTTTGGAGTGCAAGTTGTTCAAAGGAGAGAGAGCGTTCGTATGAGCATCCCCCTAGGGGCCGCCCATCCAAAATTGCGAGAACTGTCACTTCAGGTAGCTATAAATACCCCTTCTCCTCTACGTTTTCAGCATCTAGCAGCTGCGAGTCCTCTTCTGTGAGAAGTGACTCATTTCCCTTCCTTCCTTAGTATGTTCCTCCATCGAGGAAAGTTTGAGTGCGAGTAAAGAGTCTAGCTTTAGTCTGATCCAGCCTGACCCTGGTCCAAGCCTCTCAAGTCATCCAAATCCCAATCTACGCCGCTCGAGCTAGCCTATGTGACACCTCCGTCCATCTAGTCATTCATACTTCAGCATTATCTAGTTCATATCAAGCATAGTGCAATACTCTCTATTCTTCCAACCCCCTGCTCATCTCATCACTTTTGGCACCTGATCAGTCTTAGCGTATGCTCTGTGGCTGGTCAACTCGTTCGGATCTCGCCCATTAGAAACTCTAACTGATCGAATACACTATCATACATAACTCATAACACCTGTCAGTTCGAGCGTATGCTCTGTGGCTTATCGATCTAATCAGACCCTGCCCATCAGAAACTTCTACTAATCAGATCCGTGTTCATACATTATTATATTTCACATTATGAGAATGTACGAGAACTGATCCTAACCTTTGAAGATAGTCAGATTCAGTGAAGTAAAGACTATATATTCTCACGGGCAGAGTTGGTGCCTAACACCTTCCCTCTCTATAACTGTGGTCCCTTACCTCGAATCTCTGACCGCAGATCAAGGAGTCATTTTAGAGAAAGGCGTCTTCGAATTCCCTTATTCTAATGTTTCAACATGGTCTAGCCGATTGTAGATTTGAAGTAACTCTCTAGTGTTGACTCCAATCATTCGAATATTCGAACAAACAAACCGCTGAAAAGCCCTCGTAAGAGGTCAACCTGTGGAAGAAACGATCTTCACGCCCCCATTAAAAAGAATACGAATTTTGGATCCCAGCGTCCATAGAATGGTGACTCCACTGGGGATTTTCTAGTTCCACTAGTCGTGACTTGACTTGAAAAGCTGGATATTTCGAATCTTTGAAGGTTAACGGTTCTCGTTCATTTTCATTTGCATTCAGCATTGCATGCATTCATAAAATAAATCTTACAAATCAGAAAATCCAAAAACATATTGTTGGGGCTCAAAATTTCACCCATGATAGAAGGGTGAATGATGGCTCAAAATGAATGGTTTGGATCGGTTCGAGACCTGAAAAATAGTCATAAAAGCGATAGAACACCTTCCATACATGTAATACACATAGAACTCATGCAAGAGAATAGTGCGTATGGCTATGCACACCTAAAGCCCGCATGAGCACATGCAATCACTAAGCTAAACCATCACGTGCATGCAACCAACTCATGCATACTATGCATAACCACACATGCCACACACATGTACCTTGTTTTGCATGCCATGAATGCAACCCATATAGCCCATGCGTGCTACCCATGTATGAAGCCCATAAAGGCAATGAGTATAAATGTAAATCTCATCTATGCCATGCATATATCTCAAAAATACATAGATTCACACTATGCAAGAACAATATTCTCATGTAACCCATTCATACATGCATGCATAACACATATAAACCATAGACCATGCCTAAGACTCATGTATAAAACACACGTGTCATCCATGCAATAAATGCATACACGCCACAAACTACATATTCACATGCATATGCAACGCATGCACAGCCTGAACACCACCAACATATCATGTGCACACATAAAACCACAGTATGTTGTACGTACGTTCACATTGCCCATGGTAACGTTCCCACCAGACGTTGTTCTATGTACCCTACCATGGAGTATATACTTAATCTAAGCCGATCATTTGTTTCACCAACCTATTTTACCCATTGGGACAAAAAATGAAGAAGATCTGAATCCTAGAGAGACTACACCAGGAGAAACATTGGAGGAAGAATTGTCCATGGTTGGAAGTTGGTAACATACATAAAGCATGTAAAACTCACACTTTAAACTTCCAAAATTTGTGAAAAATAACTTTATGAGCTTATTGCTGTAGGGCCCCCATCGTGATGTATAAGGGTAATCCAAACCTCCCAGACATCTTGATAGCTTATTTTAACCCTTGGGACTAAGTATGAGGCATATCTGAAGCTCAGGTGGGACACACCAAAGGAAGATCGACGCTCACCATTATAAATCCTAAAATGAGTGATCACCGGTTAAACCTCTCTAGTGGCCCTCCACAATATTGTTTTCAAAGATCTGGACCAACCAGAGTATCCTAGGGGGGTCACACACATGGAACATTTAAATGATTGCTCGACCCAATATCTGTGTGGCCCCCAGATATCATTCAACGGCAAAACAATGGTGACACTATTTCTTGTGGTATGGCCCACATGAACATCTGATTTACCCCAAACTTGGGCTCACCCCCTAGAATAACACTCCCGAGCCAATGGACGGCTTTGATCCTAGACCCATAGACTATAAATGAGACCCACTTAAAAGTTTGCCAAACACGTGGAAACATGGAAAAAAAAAGTCATTGGCGACATGCGCCCAAGCGTTGTTGAAAATTGGTTACTGATTGAAAACATGTGTGGGGCAACCATGATGCCCTTTGAACCATTTGAAACATTCAGAGAATCACAAATGCCCACACGTGTCATATGCATAAATACTAGCTTGATCTGATACTTTTATGGCTCCACATGAGTCTTCAACGGTGATTGAACGGTGGAACTGTTTCCTCTCGTATGGCCCACCTGGAACTCGGATTTAGGTGAAACTTGAGGCCACCTCCTAGAATGACAACCCTAAACTAATGAACTGCTCAGATTTGGGGCCTACGAACTACAAAGGAGACCCACTAACAAGTTTTCCAAAAGACGTACGAAACCATGCAAACTCATGTTACATACGTATTGTCAACATCAACCAACGTCCAGCGCCTCTAAGAGCCCACCATCTGAGTGCTTTGAAGAATCTGACCTGTTCACAGGATCAGCGTGGTCCACACGTGCCAGAGTACACAAGATTAACCTAATCCAAGTTTCAAGCGGACCACACCATAAGAGGATATATATTTACCGTTACAACTCCCAAACTAGCAACTATATAAAGGGGTTGCGTGAGTGGCATTCAAGAGAAGAAGAGAGAAGAGGAGATAGGAGGGGAGGATGAGATTGAGAATTTTGGACATGCGCCCACCCTTTGGAGGTGGAGTACATGCGCCTGAATGCATGCACCCATCATTCCAAGGTGGGAGACATGCGCCTGGATGCATTCCCCAATGGAGGGATACATGCGCCCGTCCTTCTAAGGAGGGACACATGCGCTCACTATCCAACTACAAAAAAAAAACTAGGGAGAATGCACTAAGTGCAAGGGGGACATGAGCCCAACTTTGTTGGCCAAAGTGGCGAAGCCACATGCGTCCACCTCCACCCACCAGGCGCATGTGCAAAGCCACATGCGCCCGGAAGAAATCTTCTCTCTCTCTCCCTTCTTGTATTTTGGTTACGTGCGCCCACTCCATGTCACATGCGTCCACCACCCTACTACGTGCGCTCACTCTCATAGACATGCGCCAGCCCCCTTTCAACATGCGCCTGAAATGGCCACACCTGCACTGCACATCACATCTCTTTACACTGCATTGCACTGCCTGCACTTACACTACACACTACACACCTTATTTACATAAGAACGTTTAATTTAAGGAAGTACCCTCCATTTGGATTCAATAAAAAATACTAAAAAAATAAATTCCCAACACGAAAATTTTAATTTTCCATCCAAATTATAAATCGCAACTTTTTGACACTCCTAAAAAAGTTCGCCTGAACTGGCCAAATTATAAATCGCAACTTTTTGACACTCCTAAAAAAGTTCGCCTGAACTGGCCAAATTATAAATCGCAACTTTTTGACACTCCTAAAAAAGTTCGCCTTTTGATTGGAGGGGTTTTCTTCGAATCTAAACCGTCCAAAAAATTCAAAATACCCTAAAAATGCTAAAACACCAAAGTCCAGTGAAATATTCATGATATTTTATGGTCGATCTGTAGATATATCAAAAATCCAGATTTTTACTTAGAATTTTCAGGCAGCGAAATGACCAAAATATCGTTTTAATGCAAATTTGTACAGAAATGGAGTTATGACTAGATAATATTGATTGCTTCATGCATTAACACCTATTTTGCTTAATCTAGTATTCATTCATGCTTAATCTAGCATTCATCTTGCTTAATTCAACACTCGTCTCTGCTTAATCTAGCACTCATCTTTGCTTAATCTAGCATTCATTTAACTCGATATGTATTCAACTTCACATGGCATACATACTATTGTGTTCTCATATACATTCATTCTCATATGACATACCTTCTATTATATTCATCACATACAATCAATCTCATATGATATACATTCGATTACATTCATCGCACATTGAAGATCCCTTATCTTGTTACAATGCCCTACACATTTATGCACGCATGAGCAGGTTCTCTTCTTATCTCTCGTTGCGTATTAGCTATCAACAAAGGTGCGAGCTCGGGATCACTTCTGAAGACGAGTCAACAGACTCCAACCTTACTCGACAACTGATTATAGGAACTTTATATCGATTATATTCATTGCACAATTACGATTCAACCCGGATTGAGGCTTAAGACTAACCAAAAGGGACTATGGTTATCACAAGAAACCACAAACAAAAGAGTTCCAACTGAGCTTGAAACATCCTGGAATGGATTGCCATTATGAAAAAGACAGTCGATGCCCTACCCATCGACAACGGGTCCGTCGGTTGAGCTGATGAGGCAGTTGCGGATTGCTTTCCTAAAGTCACCTGTTCACAGTAACAGGCGCTGGCCCAGAGTTGCACCACTCGAATCCTGACAGTCTCTCAACCCGGACAATTCGAAAGAAAATGGGACATAGACATCCGGCTTGTCTAAGAAACATGGCTCAGTCCATAACAAGAAAATAAATAGGTCTCTACGACCATGAACTCAAAGACGATATTCCCCGATGACTTAGTCACCTGCTCGATCTATCCGGGCCTTGTCTCGAATTCTGCATCTAGTGTACAAACATTATTCATAGTGGAGCTTTGTCTCTTTGTGCCGTAGTTTTGTCCCGCAATGGTTTCCACGTAAAAAATCTCTGTGTTCTCTGTGGTGTGCATGATTTACATTGATATTTCCTCATTTGCTTTATTTAATCTATCCATAATGTATGCATTCATTTACTTTTGTCTTTTAATCAAGGGTGATCAACCATTGATGTAATTAAGGGCTCGTGACAAATATCATAGCTTGGAATATAAAAGATCTCAAAATCTCTAGAATAAAATTCGCCTTGCGATATCTCTCTTGCGTACACTTTGTGATTGCTTATGATTGTCTGTGAATGTCTCTATACTCAGAATTCCCCCAGAATAATGAAACACAGGAAAAAATTGCCTTGAGCAATTTTTCTAGTTCTAACACATATACTTCCTCACCATTGCGCCTCTTCGAGTTCAATGTCCTCGGAAATAACTTTCCTACCTTAGTATAATCCACACCAGAGCTCGACAAGCCATGTCAGATCATGAGGAAGAAGGTCATCCCTTCCCCGTCCTCGACATGATAGAAGCACAACCCATAGTACAACCACAATAGATCGAAGGCACGCTAATCATCTAAGAGTTACCACAAGGCATGAGAGCAATGCAATAAATGATCTTACAATTCATGCACGCGCGAGCTGCAGGAGCAACCAGCAATCAGATTGGTCTAGTCTAACAATCACAACGACTCTCCAGGGCCCTCCCGGCCTCTAATTCAAATCAAGTACAACCGTTTGTGTTTGCTGAAGACTACCGATAACAACTATCTAAGCTCTCCATCTCTGGGCACTCTTTCCAATACCCTCCAGTAGTAAGGAGACCTTAGTTTGTCCACATCGATGGGACCTCTAGTCAATTTCAGCATACCCCCACTGATGAAACCCTCTTTCAATCTCAGCATGTCCCCGCCGATGGGACTTTTAATCAATTCCAGCACATCCCCGCCAATGGGACTTTTAATCAATTTCAGCGCATCCCCGCCAATGGAATTTTCAATCAATTCCAGCATGTCTCCGCCGATGGGACCTTTAATCAATTTCAACACATCCCCACCGATGGGATTCCAGCAATAGGGACATCTTAGCCTCCTACAAATAGGAGCACCTTTCAATTTCAGCACATTCCCATTGATCAAATTTTAGTTAATTTTCAGCAATCTCCAATTAATTTTCAACAATTTTCAATCCAGCAATTTCTAGTTCAATCTCAGCAATTTTTAGTTTAACCTCAATAAACTCCAAATCAATTTCTGTAATCTTCAATTCAGCCTCAGCTGCCCACAGTTACTTTTCAGCAAGCTCAAAGGGTCAAAGACATTGACCACTATATAGAAGAAGCAGAACGCGCCTTGCCAAGAGAAGCGCCAATCTCTCAAGCAAACCGAGCAGAATTGGATGGGCTGCGAGCGAAGTTTCAGGTCATGCAAAGTCAGCTTCAGTGACTACACGGGATAGATCTCCCCTCAACGAAGTTCAAGGACTCGTTTCCATTCCCAGATGTACGGATACCTCAAAATTTTAATGTGCCTAAGTTCAAAAGATATGATGGTAGCGGCTACCCCATGACACATCTTAAGGCTTTCTGCAGAGAGTTAAGCATAGTCGCAGGGAATGAAGGAGCACTCATTTGCCTTTTTCAAAAATCTCTAAAGGGTGATGCCCCATACTGGTACACATCGTTGGATTGTAACCACATCAGGACTTGGGAAGAACTTTCTCAGGCTTTCGTGGACATATTTACGTAGAATCTCAACGTGGCTCCCAGGAGAGCAGACCTGACAACTCTCAGACAAAGAAGTGATGAGACATTATCTGCCTACGATGGACATTGACGAGCGATGGCCGCCAGAATGCAAACACCCATAGACGCCGAAGAGCAGATCTCTATGATCATCCACTCAATTTACCCTAGCATCTCTAGCTATCTCATCTCTCATCCCTATGTGAATTTCTCCCAATTGATCCATGCTGGAGAGAAAGTCAAAGCATGAATCCGCGCAGGGACGATCTCCCCGTGGCCTCATCAGGCCGCTCTAGCCAAGAGAAACAAGGTGGAAGGAAGACACACAGGATACAGGTACGGGAATCGCAGTGGTTCTCTTCCACGACCAATAGAAGTAAACAACATCATCGCCACTGCTCAGGGGAATCAGTATACTCCCCCACAGGGACGCCAGCCATATTAACAGAATTAGTCTCAACATCAACCACAGAGATATCAACCGCAACCACCTCTGCCACAACAAAATCTACCACCGTCACAACCACAACTTCAATTGCAACCGCCTTGTTAGCAGTAGTAATTAAGGAAAAATGGCCAGTACCCCTATTAGAACAGGCACATGTACAGGGAACCTAGGAAATTTGCCCCACTCACTCAGCCACTCAGCCAGATCATGACTATGTGATACAAAAACAACTGCTCACCCTGATGCCACCCAGGCTTCCACTGAATCCTCTGTCATGGAACTACAATGAAATGAATATTATGCGTTCCATCAGGGTCGCGGCCATGCTACTGACCGATGCATTTCCTTAAAGCATGCAATCCAGAATTTGATTGATAACCGCAAGTCCATCATCTCAGTCCCCAGAACTCCTCGAGCTTTTCCCGCTAACATCCTTTAAAATCCCTTGCCACAGCATTTAGTGAACCCTAGTTCGTCCCGTGGTCCTACCATCAACAACATAGAAGAAGCAGATCGCATCAAATACTTTTTCTCCCTCATATAGTCTATCCATGCCCACACATATGAACTATTAGATCCTCCTATGGTCCAGCAAGGGGCATCTCCGCTTCTTCCTACAGTTTTTTAGCCAATGGTGCTAGAAGGTGCACCCTTATACAATGAGCCAATCGTTCGTCAACAGGCAATGAGAACTCTAAAGCCCGTTATCCTGCAGGGTAGGCCCGAACATTTGACCCCTTAAGTTGTGTCTTTGCTCTAGTGGCCAATTTAATAGCCTTATCCATCGTCTAGATGAGATGCATCTGAACCGATCCTTGATCGCTAGTCGTAATCCATCGATAAATCAAGTGTCCTGTTGCGATTTGGTCTCCACCAAATCGTTCTGAGCAGCCAAAAAATTAGAATTCTTCGGTGTAATATCTCATTATCTGGTTCCCCTGTCAGCAATTTTGGTACTGTTAGAACAATACCTGGTCGTAATCGCTAGGAAGGTATCACACACGTAATAAACGTTTCATCTATTGCCATGAACGGATTGACGCTTTCATCTGTTATGTTCGCACTAGTTGAAGTTGATCTCACCAGGCTAAAGCGCCTCCCTTGAGCTTGTAAGCGACAAGCTTCATCCTTTTCTCTTCCAGAACCTCCATGTAGTTGAAAAATTATTCGACTTCCAACAACTAATCGAAGAAGTCCTCAATATAGAGCTGACCATTGGAACTTGGGAGGTCAGCCTTGACCTTGAAGTCCTGATCTATCTGATCCACATGATCATCTCCACATACGGGCTGATGTAGGGTCACATCACCGACTTCGTCATCACTGGAGCTCGCATCTTCAGGGGTGTTCCTACAATTCATCATCGGTAATGCACCACGAACAACGTGATTGCGCTATCCAGCGAACAACGGAGGTTAGTTGTCGTGCCAAACACGGGGTGGAATGAATGCTTCTGCTATATATATGGTCGAGGGTACCCTGCAGCCCTTACATGGCTAGCCGATTCTCCTACTGGAAAGTATTTATTCTTTCCACTAGATAGTTGATCCTTACATGATCATCATCCACAGGATTGTTGTCCGAACTTTCGTTAGCTGTCATCGATCCGAGGAAAAGCTCTCACTCTGATACCACTTGACGTAGGGGAGGACGTGATAAGGTTAATAATCGTTTTCCTCAATGGATAACTACCTTGAATCCATAAGGTACTCTTAAATCCACAAGAGAAATCTCGAATCCACGAGATGAGAGTCGATGAAAATAGAATTTTAATTGAATAATGTCTGAGATAAAACCTTAAAACATATTAAGCAATAATAAATACCCCAAACAACCCTAGAAGTGGATTAATAAGAGTCCTAAATGAAAATGGAAAGAAAATGAAAAATTGCGCAAAACTATGGAACCCATCGAGTGGACTCGACTCGTAGATTCGACCGATCAACCATGACTGTCGATCGGTCAATTTGATTGGTTGATCGGTCGAAACGGCAAAAAACTGTCTAGAGAATCTAACCCCTATTTTGTGTTAATTGTGGAATTTTTGATCGGTCGACTAGACATGTTGACAGTTCGAAAACGCCAAAGCTTGTCTAGAGAATTAAACTGGATTTTCTAGGATTTTTGGATGGTGTTCGATCGGTCGACCCTACTATTCGACCAATCGAACTAAGCTATCAACTGTCGATTCTTCTTAGACTTAAGCTCTTTCCTTTGATCCATCCTCTCCATCAACGAATCCGTGATCCATTCTACATCAACTAAGGTACGAATTAGATCTTTAGTATATTACGATTTTTTATTTGGTAAACTAATTCATGATCCTAGATTTGAAACCCTAACCTTTAATTGTGTGTTCTGGTTAGTGAAGCTTAGTGATAAATCTTTATAGTGGATCCAACCCCACACAGAGAACATTAACATGAAATAGATTTGGTACTTAGGGTTATGGATGGGTCTAGTTGTGTGAGTGGGATAGGCCTAGTGTTGGGTTAAGACAATTTTGAACTAATGGGGCTTGCCCTGTGATGCTAACCCTATTGAAAATCTTCACCTACACCTCTAAAGGCACAACATTTTCTCACTGCATGTAGCATACTTAAGGGGGTGTTTGACATCTCCACTAATAAGAGCTTATTTGCTTAATCTAAAAAAATAAGCTCTTATTATGAAAATAGACTGTTTGGTAAAGCTCTAATTTTAAATCTTTTTTTGTTTTAGAAACTAGCAAAAAAGCTCTTAAATAATAAGCTCTGTGGCTTGCCAATCTAATCAGACCCTGCCCATCAGAAACTTCTACTGATCAGACCTGTGTTCATACATTATTATATTTCACATTATGAGGATGTATGAGAACTGATCCTAACCTTCAAAGATTGTCAGATTCAGTGAAGTAATGACCATACATCTATACGGGCATAGTAAGTGCCTAACACCTTCCCTCTCTATAACTGTGGTCCCTTACCTTGAATCTCTTACCGTAGATCAAGGAGTCATTTTAGAGAAAGGTGTATTAAGATTCTTTTTTCTAACATTTCTACATGGTCTAGCCAACTGTAAATTTGAAGTACTGCCTAGTGGTGACTCCATTCATTCGAATATCCAAATAAATAAACCCTCGAAAAGCCATCGAAAGAGGCAAACCCATTGAAGCAACGATCTTTGCGCCCCCGTTAAAAAGAACACGAATTTTGGATCCCAGCATCCACAGAATAGCAACTCCACTAGGGATTTTCTAGCCCTACTAGTCGTGACTCGACTTGAAAAGATGGACATTTCAAATCTTTGAAGGTTAACGATACTCATTCATTCCCATTTGCATTCAACATTGCATGCATTCATAAAATAAATCCTACAAATCTAGAAAATCCCAAAAAATATACTTCCTCACCATTGTGCCTCTTTGAGCTCAACATCCTCGGAAACAACTTTCCTACCACAGCATAATCTACACTAAAGCTTAACAAGCCATGTCAAATCATGAGGAAGAAGGTTATCCCTTCTTGGTCCTCGACATGACAAAAGCGTGACCCACAGTACAACCACAACAGATCGAAGGCACGCCAATCATCCAAGAGTTGTCATAAGGCATGAGAGCAATGCAATAAATGCTCTTACAATTCATGTACGCACAAACTGCAGCAGCAACCAGCAATCAAGCTGGTCTAGTCCATCAGTCACAGCGACTCTCCAGGGCCCTCCTGGCCCCTGATTCAAATCAAGCACAACCATCTGAGTTTGCTCAAGACTACCGACAACAACCATCTCAGCCCTTCATCGCAGGGCGCTCTTTCTAATACCCTCTTGCAGTAAGGAGACCTTAGCTTGTCCCCACCGATGGACCTCTAGTCAATTTCATCATGTCCCCACCAATAGGACCCTCTTTCAATCTTAGTATGTCCACACCGATGGGACTTTTAATCAATTCTAGCACATCCCTGCCGATGGGATTTTCAATTAATTCCAGCATGTCCCCACCGATGGGACCTTTAATCAATTCCAGCACATTCCTGCTGATGGGATTCCAGCAATAGGGACATCTCAGCCTCCTACAAACAGGAGGACCTTTCAATTCCAGCACTCCACTAATGGGATTTCAGTTATTTTTCAGCAATATCCAGTTAATTTTCAGCAATTTCTAGTTCAATCTCAGCAATTTTCAGTTCAACCTCAGCAAACTCCAAATTAATTTCTGCAATCTTCAATTCGTTCTCAACAGCCCACAGTTACTTTTCAGGAAGCTCAAAGGGTTAAAGACATTGACCACTATACAGAAGAAGCATAATGCACTTTGCTAAGAGAGGTGCCAATCTCTTAAGCAAACCGAGCAGAACTAGACGGGTTGCGGGAGAAGTTTCAGGTCATGTAAAGTCAGGTTCAGTGACAATAGGGGATAGATCTCCCCTCAACAAAGTTCAGGGACTCGTGTCCCTTCCCAGATGCATAGATACCTATAAAATTTGAGGTTCCTAAGTTCAAAAAATATGATGGTAGCGGCTGACCCACGACACATCTTAAGGCTTTCTGTAGAGAACTAAGTGCAGTCATAAGGAATGAAGGAGCACTCATCCGTCTTTTTCAAAAATCTCTAAAGGGTGATGCCCTACATCAGGACTTGGAAACAACTTTCCCAAGCTTTCGTGGACATATTTGTGTACAATCTCAACATGGCTCCCAGGAGAGTAGACTTGGTAGCTCTTAGACAAAGAAGTGACAAGACATTATCTGGCTACGTTGGACATTGGCGAGCCATGGCCGCCAAAATGTGAACACCCATAGACAATGAAGAGCAAATCTCTATGATCGTCCACTCAACTTACCCTAGCATCTTTGGGTATCTCATCTCCCATCCCTATGTGAATTTCTCCCAATTGATCCATGCTAGAGAGAAAGTCTAAGCAGGAATCCATGCAGGGACGATCTCCCCGTGGCCTCATCAGGCCGCTCTAGCTAAGAGAAATAAGGTGGAAGGAAGACTGATAGGATACGAGAATGGGAATCACAGTGGTTCTCCTCCATGACTAACAAAAGTAAACAATATCGTCACCACTGCAGAGGGGAGTTAATATGCTCCCCCACAGGGACGACATTCATATCAGCATAATTAGTCCCAGCATCAACCACGGGGATATCAACCACAACCACCTCAGCCATAACAAAATCTACCACCGCCATAACCGCATCCTCAACCGCAACCGCCTCGTCAGTAGCAGCAATTAGCAATTCAAGGAAAATGGCCAGTACCCTTATCAGAACAGGCATATGTACAAGGAACCTAGGAAATTTACCCCGCTCAATCAATCACTTAGCCAAATCATGACTATGCTAATACAGAAACAACTGCTCACTCCGATGCCACCCAGGCCACAACCGAATCCTTTACCACTGAACTACAATGAGAATGAGTACTGTGCATTGCTACAATCCGAAGATTGCACACCCAAGTGCAGGTAGGGAAGTAGTAAAATATTCGGTAAGACCGAGGTTGATCCACAGGGATTGGGGTTAAGAACACTTAGAGGAATTAGTTTAGGTGAGTGAGATGAAATCTAGTTTAATCCACAAGAGTGGAGCAAGTTGTGTGTGGTTAAAGACAAAAATGGAAAAGGGGCTAAGGCATTAGGGATCCACCTTTGATTCATTCACAAGGTTTGATTCATTGGTCCAACTATAACTCAACTGGAATCGAATAAAGATTCATTCCAATCGGAAGATAAAACGGTTAAATCACTTGCATATTTCATAAAGATGGTGATCTCAACCAATTGATTTGACCATGAAGCACTCGTTAGTTGATCGCAGGGAATTCCAAGCATCCACTGTGCCCGGAGTCGACAATGGATCAAGGAATTGTACAGATCAACAACTTTGCCAATAAGTTAACCGATAAGATCACAATTCATACGATCAAATGCATACTTACAAGATAGGAGGCTTTGATTGACCGATCCAACCGTTAAGATCTCGTCTATCGATCGCAGGGAATCCAAAGCATCCAATGTGCCCAGAGTCTACAATGGATCAAGGGATTTTACAAATCGACGACTTTACCTGCACTAGCTCGATTGCCATAGGGAATCCAAAGCATCCAACGTGCCCGGAGTCGATGATGGATCAAGGGATTTTATCGATCATGAACTAACTAATTGGTGTGTAAGGGATCCGAAGCATCCAACATGCCCGGAGTCGACGATGGATCAAGGGGCTTACATAACAATAGTGTCTGCCGAGGTGGATAACCGAACCAATCAACCAAAGAGAACTCCAACATTCACACACCATTGTTGAACCAAAAGAACCAAAGCTTATAAATTTCTTCAAAGGCTTCACCCTTAGCCTTAGCTAGAGGTTTAGCCAACCATGCTACAATGGAAGACTAAAACTCACTAAGAAAGAAAATTATACACTACTTTACACTACAAAAGAAAGAAGAGAAGACTAAAGAAGAGAGAACTCTTGGATGGGATGATGAGAATGAGAAGGGATTGCCTCCTTTTATAGACTCTTGAGAGGCTTCCAAGCCTAGGTGGCACTCCAAACCCAAAGTAGATTTTTATTTAGGTTCGGGAATAGAGTTAGGCTTGGAGTGCCCAAAGTAAACTTTTCTTTTATGTTTAGGCTTGGAGTTAAGCTTGGAATGACATGTGGCAAAAAAGTACTCCAAGCCTAGGTGTCACTCCAAACCCAAAGCAGATTTTTAGTTAGGTTTGGGAATGGAGTGAGGCTTGGATGATGAGGTGGCACTTCCAAGCCTTACACATGTGTTGGGAAGAGAGCTAGAGAGAGAGAGAGAGCTAGAGAGAGAGAGCTCCTCTCTTGCACGTTTGGGAGATGAGAGGCTTCTCCTTTGTTGACATGTGTGGAGATGCTGGTTGCTGTTTGGAACAGCTGCTGGATGGTAATGGAAGATGCTAGACTGGAAGACGTCCACTACTGGACGTTGATTGTGGGGGCCTTGGACGATGGTGTTGCTCAGGTGGGGCTGATGCACAGTGTAGAGGAGTTCTGGATGGTGGAGATCTAATATCTACTCCATCTGCTTGACGGCTGAGGTGGCTGAAGCTGGAATGGATGATGGACGGCTGAGCTTGCTGATCAGCTGGACGTTAAAGGACGCTGGTGCTTGGAGCACTGCACGTGCAAGGTGGGGACCAATTGTGCTGGACAGACGACTGCTGATCTTGAAGCAGCTGGACGGTGCTGGCCTTGGAACTCTCCAAGTACTGCTGCTGATCGTCCATTTTGCTAGTGGACGTCCATTGTTTTGGATGGCTGAGGATGGAGATGTCCATTGCTGGACGGTGATGATGAGGTCCACTGAACTAGACAGATGGACGGTTTCTCCTTGCTGGTCGTTGATCAGCTGATCACGGACATTGGAGATGAGGGTGGGCAGCAGTTGATGGGTGGTCTTGATTGGTGGACGGCTGATCTTGTCGTCCAGCCCTGCACGTGTGAAGATGGAGACCTGATGGACGGCTGGTGGATGCTACTGGACAGGTTGGACGCTGGAGATCAGATGTCCACTACTGGAGATGGTTTTGGACGTCCAGCCCTGGTGGACGGTGGATGAAGGTTGCTGCAGATGGACAATGTGATGTCCAGCTCTACACGTGCTGGAGATGGGCGGTCCACTTGATGCTGGCCATTCAAAGATGAATGGACGGTGTTGATGGAGATGTTGCTGACGTGCAAGGGTAGATGGTGATGGACGGTGTGCTCTGCACGTCAGATGAAGGTGGGGTCCATCACAGCTGTTGGACGGCTAGGATTTTCTGTAATGGAGACGTACTCCACATTGATGGACGGCTGATCATGGTAGGAGGGCTGCACGTGTGGGAGTTGAGGAAGATGGGCCTGCTGTTGAGGCACGTGCAAGCCCTACTGGTCGTTGGAGATCATTGCACAGCTGATGGGGTCCACCTACTGGAGAGGATTGGATGATGAAGACAGTAGCCTGGATGTTGATTTGGCAACATCCATTGCTGAACGTTGAAGGGTGCTAGAGTTGCAGCACTGCTGCTGCGCTTGTGAACTATGGGGTCCACTGGTTGCACGGTGGAGACCATTTGCTGCACGTGCATAGACGTCCAGCCTTTGTGCATGAGAATGATGGTGGGCCTCTATGATGGACGCTGAGGAGATGAGGTGGAGACTGCTGGGCTAGCTCTTCATTTTGATGGGCCTTAGCTTTGAACGGCTGGATGCAGTTGACGATGGTGATGATGGTGTGGTCCACAGTGCTAGATGATCAAGGCCATTGATCTGATTCTTATGAAAGTGTCGCCTGTCTTGATGCACAATTGATCCCTCATGTGGATGCCCAATTTTGATCATCCAAACTTGCACAACCTGGATCTCCAAAATGAGCAGCTGAGATGCATCCTTCCAGGTCATCTTCACCGTAGAAAATAGTACGGTCTTTGATCTTTATGAAATTGCGTCGGGTAGTCTAACACGACACCCTATGCATATACGTGCGGAAGCTTAAAGAGCAACTAGAATTATGGCTAAACCTATAGGAGGGGGTGATTAGGACTTTTTTAAAATTATTTTCGCCTACTTAAACAATTCAACAAATTAAGCTACGTAAGCGATTAACACTTCAGCTTCCAAGCCTAAGTGGGTCCAATCAAAAGACTAGCAAACGATAAGTGCAATCAGCAACCTAGTCTAAACAACTCATGTGGACTATAGAGGATGGATCAAGAAATGCTCAAGTCAACATGAGGTAGTGAAAGTACATCTTGTGAGTGTGGATGTGCCTATCAAGTGCCTATCAAGTGCCTATCAACAAATTAAGCTACGTAAGTGCCTATCAAGTGCCTATCAAGTGCCTATCTAACAATTCAACAAATTAAGCTACGTAAGTGCCTATCAAGTGCCTAGCATACATTCCTATCAAGTGCCTAGCATACATTCCTATCAAGCATTCATAGTTAAACTGTTAAACTTACAATGCTAAGATATCAATGTGCTCAATTCAATCACAAAACAAGCATGTATAGTGGTTCGACTACTTGTCTACTCCACTCCCGGTTCAAGTACTCAACCCCTTTGAGCACACCGGCATTCACTGGGGAGTTTAAATCTGGTTCCTCCCAACCAAGGTGTTTTAATTCGGATCCACCCAACCGGAGAGTTTACAGGTTCCTCCCAACCTACACGTTTGCACCCGTGTTGGTGGCTCCCCCTTGGAGACTATGTTAAGGCCGACTAACGTGCCAAGGAACGGCTGACGTCTCTAGATTTTAGGCCCAACTAATAGGCCAAGGATCGATTAACGACCCTAGGTCGAGTTTGTCAAACAAACTATACACTCAACTCCCACAGGGAATTGAGTGGATGAACTCCTAACAAGACAACCTTACTTGTCGGATTGAGCCCCTTGTTTAGCGCCACTTTGGGTTGCTTCTTCTCGCTCTCCCGTGCTTGAATCAGCTCCCCTTGTGCTCCCCTGATCTTTGACGCCGCCGCTTTGTCAAGGCTTCAGCTCCAAGATCAGCTACCTTGCATGTGATGCTCCATTGGAGATGCCCAAGGTGCTAGGGAATGGTTGAATCTCCTACATGGGGTATGTAGCTTGTCCTAACTAGGAGATTCACCTAGAGGGTCTTCTAGAGGTATTGAAGAAGAGAAATAACTATGTGGTATAGTGTCTCACCTCTAGAATTGAGACAGGAATCAAGTCATCTCTATGTTTGCATTTGAATGCCCTCGCTTGTGATTTAAACACAAGGGATATGACTTGAATCTCCTCCTCTTTGAGGCCCCATATGATGTACAAAAGGTATGGCAAATAGGCTCTCAAAAACCTCTCGCAATGCCCAAGAACCGAGCTCAATATTTATAAAGTTCGAGCTCCAACGGTAAAAAAACGGGCAGATTTGAGCATCTCCGATTGATCGAAAAAAGGTCCGATTGATCGAAGACCTGTCCGATTGATCGGAGACATGTCCGATTGATCGGAAATCAGTCGAGTGGATTCTCTGGAAGATATTCCGATTGATCGGAACATGGTCCGATTGATCGGACTGACTCCTTCCGATGGATCGGAAGTATGTCCGATTGATCGGAAATATGTCCAGTGGATTTTCAAGGTTGCTGGAAAAATTTCTGATTGATTGGAGCTTCTGTCCGATGGATCAGAGTCCTATCGGAGCCAATGTCCGATTGATCGGAGATCAATCGGAAACTGCTGTTTGAGCTGTTTTGTTTATAGCAGCTTCCACCTCTTAAATTAGTCTAACTTATCATGTTTTTCATGGAGTTCTAAGACTAATGATGATGACTAAGGGTATACCTAGTTGGTCCAAGTCATCTAAGAGGTTATGGGTTAGGTTTTAGTCAAGGCAAGGCACACCAAGGCATCACTTTTACCTGTTTCTTCTTCCTTGATGCAGTCGGTCCGTCTTGAGTCTTCGGTCTTCGTCTTCATTAAGCTCAACCGACACTAGACTCACTGACCTAAGTAATTGACAAACAAGGTGCACTAGTATGCCACGAAAAAGTGCACTAACACTTTACGGCCCGATTTCCTTCAAGGCCGCTCTCATGCTGGATCTTGCTCTCTTTTGGACCTTTAAACGCCCTGATTGGCTCTGATCTTGTCCAACCTCTCCTGCTCACCTGAACATTGAAAATTCGCCTAATGAGGGATAATTGACCGAAAAATTAATGATAACATTATAAATAATCAGGGTTAATTATACAAAATTAGGTGCTCATCATGCATTCCATTAGGGTCGTGGCCATGCTACCGACTGATGCATGTCCTTAAAGCATGCAATCCAGAATCTGATCGATAACCACAAGGTCATCATCTCAGTCCCCAGAACTCCTCTAGCTGCTCCCGCCAACATCCTTCGGAATCCCATTGCCACAGCATCCGGCAACCCCAGTTCATCCTGTGGTCTTACCATCAATAACATAGAAGAAGCAAAGTCTAGCAAGGGGCATCTCCCCTTCTTCCTGGGGTTTTTGAGCCAATGGTTCAAGAAGGTGCACCATCATACAATGAGCTAGTCGCCCATCAACAGGCAATGACAACTACAGAGCCCATTATCCTACAGGGTAGGCCCGAACATTGGACCTCTTAAGTTGTGTCTTCGCTCTAGTTGCCAATTTAATAGCCTTATCCATCATTTAAACGAGATGCATCTGATCTGATCCTTAATTGCCAGTTGTAATCCACCGATGAATCGAGTGTCCTAATATGATTTGGTCTCCGCCAAATCATTCCAAGCAACTAAACAATAGAATTCTTCGAAGTAATATCTCATTAGTTGGTTCCCCTGTCGACAATTTTGATACTGCTAGAACAATACCTGGTCGTTATCGCTTTGAAGGAATCACATGCATAATAAACATTTTATCTGCCACTATGAATGGATTAACAATTTCTTCTGTCATGTTCGCGCTAGTTGAAGTTGATCCCACCGGACTGAAGCGCTACCCTTGAGCTTGTCGGATTAACACTTTCATCTGTCATGGTCGCGCTAGTTGAAGTTGATCCCACCGGGCTGAAGCGCTACCCTTGAGCTTGTAAGTGACAAGCTTCAACCTTTTCTCCTCCAGAACCTCCATGTAGTTGAAAAATCATTCGACTTCCAGCAACCAATCAAGGAATTCCTCAATAAGGAGCTGACCATTGAAACTTGGGAGGTCGGCCTTGACCTTGAAGTCCTGATTTGTCAGATCCACATGATCATCTCCACATATGGGTTGATGTAGGGTCACATCACTGACTTCGTCATCACTAGCGCATCATCAGGTGTGCTCTTGTGATTCACCGTCGGTAATGCGCCGCAAACAACGTGATTGCGCTATCCAGTGACCAACGGAGGTTAGTTTTCGTCCCAAACACAGGGTGGTGCCCCAAACACGGGGTGGAATGAACGCTTTTGCTATATATACGGTCAAGGGTACCCTGCCGCCCTTGCATGGCTAGCCGATTCTCCCACTGGAAAGTCTCTATTCTTTCCGCTAGATAGTTGATCCCTACATCATCATCATCCACAGGATTGTTATCTGAACCTTCGTTAGTTGCCATTGATCTGAGGAAAAGTCCTCGCTCTGATAGCACTTGACGTAGGGGAGGACATGATGAGCTCAATCACTATCTTCCACAACAGATAACTACCTTAAATCCATAAGGCACTCTTAAATCCACAAGAGAAATCTCGAATCCACGAGATGAGAGTCGATGAAAATAGAATTTTAATTGAATAATGTCTGAGATAAAACCCTAGAATGTATTAAGAAACAATAAATACCCCAAACAACCTTAGAAGTGGATTAACAAGAATCCTAAATGAAAACGGAAAGAAAATGGAAAATCATGCAAAACTACGGAACCCTTCAACCGGACTCGACTCATGGATTCGATCGGTCAACCATGAGTGTTGATCGGTCAATTCGATTGGTCGATCAGTCGAAATGGCAAAAAACTGTCCAGAGAATCCAACCCTTATTTTGTGTTAATTGTGGAATTTTCAATCGGTCGACCAGACATGTCAACCGTTTGTTTGAAAATGCCAAAGCTTGTCTAGAGAATTAAACTAGATTTTCTGGGATTTTTTTATGGTGTTTGATCGGTCGACCCTCCTATTCGACCGGTCGAACTAAGCTGTCAACTGTCAATTCTTCTTAGACTTGGGCTCTTTTCTTTGATTCATCCTCGCGATGAACAAATATATGACCCATTCTACATCAGCTAAGGTACGAATTAGATCTCTAGTATACTGGGGTTTTCAATTTGATAAACTAATTCATGATCCTAGATTTGAAACCCTAACCTTCAATCTTGTGTTCTGGTTAGTGAAGCTTAGTGATAAATCTTTATAGTGGATCCAACCCCACATAAATGACATTAACATGAAATAGATTTGGTGCTTAGGGTTATGGATGGGTCCAACTTTGTGAGTGGGCTGGGCCTAGTGTTGGGTTAAGACAATTTTGAACTAATGAGGCCTGCCCTTGACACCAATCCTATTGAAAATCTTCACCTACCCCTCTAAAGACACGACATTTTCTCACGGCCATGTCACTCCAGTGCATGTAGCATACTTAAGGGGGAGTTTGACATCTTTACTAATGAGAGCTTATTTGCTTATTCTAAAAAATAAGCTCTTATTCTGGAAATAGACTGTTTGGTAAAGCTCTAATTTTAAAGCTTATTATTTTTAGAAACTAACAAAAAAGCTTTTAAATAATAAGTGATTGGGAGGTCATTTTTTCTTTAAGATTTATCATTTTTAAAGACATTTTTTATTAGTTTTTGGACAAGTTTTTCCTTAAACCTTTTTAGTAATTCCCATCTTGCCCTCTTCTCCTCACAATCTCTCTAAGGTGGGCCCACATAATGCACGGTCACACCAAAAGTGGGCCCCACATGATGGACAACCCACATCAAAGGTGGAACCTACATTATGGATGATGGACATTGAAGGTCGGACCACACGATGGAAATTGACATCAAAGGTGGGTCCACATGATGAATGACTAGAGGTGGTCAACGATCCGATTCGAGTCGAACATGGACTAGATTGGATCGTTCGGCTGCTCGAGTGGGTGTGTTCGAACAATGTTCGAACAAACATTCAAACAGGGAGGCTCTATTCAAACTCGGTTTGCTCTGGCCTAGCCATGTTCGAACATATGGATTTCAGACGATTTTTACGAGTTCGAACAAGTTCGAACAATTTATCTTTCTTCGCTTGAAAATATTTTTTCTACTACTAAATAGTGACTATCGATTTGTTCACAAATTACATATCACAAATGACAAATCACAAGGTTTAAAGTTGTTAACTAACCAAATAAAAAATCATTACATAGATAGTTAATGTTCATACTTTTGCTCACATGAAGAGGGAAGAGTCGAGACTAAAGCAAACCCTTGACTATTCAAAGCTCTGTGGGTCCCACCATGATGTATTTGTTTTATCCATTCCGTCCATCCATTTGTACATCTCATTTTGAGGCATTAAACAAAAAACAAGGTAGAAACAAAGCTCAAGTGGACCACACCACAAGAAATAATGAGGAGAATAACGTCCACCATTGAAACCTCTCTCTCTCTCTCTCTCTCTCTCTCTATATATATATATATATATACACACACACACACACACACACACACACACACACACACACAGAGGAATGCTCACCTACGAACCATCTCTCACGAGAACTCATGAGAGATTTCTTAGGGCTCATCACACGTGATGTGTCCCTAAAATCTGAGCCGTCCATGTGATGCAGCACTTCGAAAAATCTCCGGAGCCCAAATTTCAACCTAATCCAGAACTTTGGTGGGCCATAGAAGAGAAAGAGAGGCAAATCAAGGGAGGAAACTGTTTCCATTTGCCATAGCCCACCAGATTTGTGAACCAGGTTAAAAGTTGAGCCACGGGGGTTTTTCGAGGTGCTGCAACACATGGACGGCTCAGATTTTAGGGACACATCATGTGTGATGAACCCTAAGAAATCTCTCACGAGTTCTCGTAAGAGATGGTTCCTAGGTGAGCATTATATATATATATATATATATATATATATATATATATATATATATATATATATATATATATATATATATATAACAGTGACTTTGTCAATGGTGGCAATCAAGTTCCCGCCGGATATTTCTCTCCCACATGCATTGCTAACTACACAAGCGACTTTCAACGTGTGAAACTTTTTCTGAGTACCACCATGATTTTTTTGTAAAATCTATACCGTCCATTAATTTTTCCGGATAAATCTAGAACACACGGTCCCAAAAACGAGGTACATCCAAACATCAAGTGGATCACACCACATAAAGCAGTGGGGATTGAACAAACTTCCGTTGAAACTTTTCTAGGGCTAACATCAAGGCTTAATTTTCCTTTGTCTTGTTCATGAGATCACACATGCCTAGATGAAGTTAAAATAAAAATATCAGCTTGATAAGAGCATTATGTGGCCCCAAGAAGTTTTCAATGGTAGCATCAATTCCTAATGTCCTCAATGATGTGGTCCACTTTAACTTTGAATCTGTATTATTTTTGGGTTCATAGCCTATAATGATCTGAAAAAATGAATTGACGGTGTGGATCCAACAAATACATCATTGTGGAGCCAACGTAAATTTCACACCTCCGATGCTTGCTGTGCGAGGGAGCAGATTAGGTGAGAATGGGCATCACCCACAAGATAGTGCAACCCTTAGTGTGGGGCCCACCTTGATTTGTTTATTCTTTATCCACTCCGTCCATCCATCCGAATTTTCATATCATTTTAGATCATTCTACCAAAATTTAAGAATATTCGATTATCAGGTGGACAATACTCTAGGAAAAAGTGGTGATTGAATACTCTACTATTAAAAACTCCTTAGGGATCACCTTAATGTTTCTATGATTTTTATTTGACATCTAATCTGTTGATAAGTTCACATACGCTTGGATGAAGAGAAAAAACATATATCAGCTTGATACAAAAGTTTTGTGGCCCGTTATTGGTAAGTCAGCACTGTTTCCTATAGTATAGGTAATCCACCATTGTTTCATTTTTTGGATAATTCTTTAAAGTGACCTGGAAAAATGGATGGACGGGGTGGATATAAAATACACATGTCAAGGTGGGCACCACTGTAAGGGCCGCACGGCCTTGGGTGAGGCCGGGGTCTCACTATGCTCCGGTGGTGCAGCACATTCCCGTGAGAGAAGAAAATGGGAGGTATTTACATGTGAAACTTCAGTGGGCCCTATTATGATGTATTTATCATATCCACACCGTCCAGCCATTTTTTCATACCATTTTATGGAACAAGACAAAAAATGAGGCAGAACCAAGCTCAACCGGGCCGCATTACAGAAACAGTCTGAATTGAACGCCTACTGTTGAAAACTTCTTGGGGCCATAGGAGGCTCTGATCAAACTTATATTTGTGTTTTCCCTTCATAAATGTATGTGTAACATTATTAAGAGGTTAGATAGCAAATAAACATAACAGTAGACCCTAGAAAGATGTCAATGGTTTCTATTCAATCTTGGCTACTTTATTTGACGTGGTTTACTTGAGCTTTGGATGTGCCTAGGTTTTGGGCTCATGCTCTAGAATCATTGTAAAAATTTATGGACGGTGTGAATATGAAACATAAATCATTGTGGAACCAAAAGAAGTTCCACACATTAAAAGTGATGTTGTGTAGCACGCCGTCTATTTGGGAGAAAGAAACCCCACGTATCTCGTCAGCCAGATTCCTCTGGGATTACGTGGACCAATGAGAAGCAATGGCGCTGGAATTTCATGTGCCTTTAGCACACACGATCCGCCCTCTAAAACTTTATATTAATTACTTTAGTTTGGTTACCAAAAATCTTTATATTACTTTCTTTATATTACTCTGATAAAAATGAAAAATATGAGTCCCTAAGACCGAAAGCACCAAGCACCAATGATGGGTCACTTACCTCCAGTCATTCTCCACCCGCCCATCTGATTCCAGCTTAAATTTAGAGAAGACAGATGTATGATTGTCGCACGACACACCATACCAATTGCAGCAATCATCACCCTCCCAGTCGGAGAGAGAAGACCCGTTTGGATAGTTGATATCATATTTGATCTGCAAGAGAGCTTCTCTCTCTTCATCCAAACACACCTCGCACCAGCAACAATATCCAAAGCTCACAAGTAACCCAACAATGCCCAACACCCATGTTCTTCTCAAATTGAGTAAATTCATGCCTTCACAATGAAAAAGAAAAAAAACACAAATGGAAGAGGAAGAGATAGGCAGCTAGTACATTTAAAGCAGAGATCCAATACCCACGGACATGACTCCAAGTCAACCCAAGTCTTCTCCAACTGAGTTGTTGGATGGGACTCCTGCTATTGTGGGTTCCTTTGTGATGACATTCCACGCGGTGTCCAAATTGGCCTTACGTGGTGTCCAAATTGGCCTTATCTTTAATATGCTTTGATGCATACTGCTTCGTGGAAATGAGCAACCCCTGCCTTTAACTTGACTAGGACTTGTAGACTATGCTTTCCACGGAGACCTAAATCGAGTCTGAGGTACCTCGTTACCAGTCTTTTAACTACTTATAAGTTAGTAGTAATTTCGTTTTATTAAAAGAAATCTGCCATGACTTTTGGAGCGTTGCCAAATGCTTCTGTGAGATCCACGCCGTTCCCTAGATTCAACACACCTTGTTTGCCATTAATTCCAAAAATCAGGTTGAAAGTACTTTTCTCCTGACGATGCAAGCTATATGAATTAATGGATTTGATGAAAAATAGATAACATTATCTGACCTATATAAGACCAATGAAGGGCATTGCATACCAACTGTTTCCTATAGTGTATCCTACCCATGTCTTCGATTTTCATGATTTCTGGGATGCAGCGTGAATGGAAGGCTGCCTAATTGATGGATGGTTTGGATCTATGACAGTTTTACCCATATTGCTGTATCTGCATGCCTACCAGTAGGCAGGCTAGCATGATTTTGTGGGTTGAAGGCACAGCAAATTCCAGTGCCGTCACTTCTCCTTGGTCCACGTCATTTCCGATAACTCCCATCTCCCAGAATTTTTGGTCACTTCTGATTCGTCCATGTGATTTTGGGTAACTCCATCTCACATAATACGCGGATTTTCTCTCCCCATGCAGTGCTTGCTACACAACCGCGCTTTTAACATGTGGAACTTCTCACGCCCCAATACGATCTTTTTATTAGATCCATACTGTCCATCAATTTTTACTACACCACAGAAGACAGTGGTGATTCAATGAACTCTTCCTAAGGACGACCATGAGACTTATTTTCCATCTAATAAAAAATATATGGATGAAGGTAAAACCTAAATATTAACTTGATTAGATCCTTGTGTTGAACAAGAAAGTTTCTATGGCAGCCTAAATTCCTACTGTTTCCTTTCCTGTGGTATGGCCTACTTAAGCTTTGGATCTGACTTATTTATGGGCTTTTATGGGCTTATATTCAAAAATAATCTCTAAAAATGGATGGACCGTGTGGATCTAAGAAATATATCATCCACGCACATCAAAAATTTGGTTGCTGCCATGGAGTGTGGGAGAAAACGGGGAAGGTTGACAATTGGAACTTTCATGGGGCCCATCATAATGTATGTATCAGATCTACGCCACCCATCCATTTCTCCATACCATTTGAGTGCGTGAGACCAACATCAAGGTAGAGCCAAGGCTCAAGTGGGCCACACTACAGAAAACAGTGGGAATTGAATGCCTATCGTTGAAAACTTCTTGGGGCCACAGAAGGCTAATCAATTTGATATTTATGTTTTACCTTCATCTAGGTATGTGTGACCTTATGAACATGCTAGATGTCAAATAAGCCTCACCGTTGGCCCTAGGAAGGTTTTAATGGTAGTTTGTTCAATCCCCACTGCTTTCTTTGGTGTGGTTCACTTGAGGTTTGAATGTGCCACATTTTTTTGGGTTTATGCTGATCTATAATGATCTAGAAAAATTGATGGACAGTGTAGATCTAACACAAACATTATAACAGGGCAGAGCAGTTTTGCAAGTTAAAAACTTGGTTGTGTAGCACGAAATCTTTCGGGAGAGAAAAAATCAGGCGTATTTTGTGAGCTGGAGTCATAGGAAACTACGTGGACGAATGAGAAGCAAGGCACTAGAATTTTCTTTAACACAGATACTGCACTCACGACTTTCTAGTTTTAGCTTATGAACCATTGTGATGTGTAGTCATTTTTATGGTACTTTCGAAGGATATTGTGGTTATGATTAATATAATTGAATGATTCAATTGTGTGATTTCCAACCTTGGGCCATTCACCAGTAGGATCTACTAAATGGATGGTCCCGATCAAGTGCTCCACATACCACGTGTCAGTTGTTATAGCGTAAAGTTGGTCATCGAAGAGGTTTAACACTCGAGACCCGCGAGCGTCTTTTGGTCTCATAAAGACAAGATCTGATCATTCGACTAATGAGCCCTTATGGTCACAGCTCACATATCCCGAAGACGCGGCTATATATATTCCCGAATATGCAAGTAGGACTGGTCGCTGGTCGTCGGGGGGGGGGGATACCTTCGCTATCTAAGCAGCCCTGCTCCCTGGTCATCTAACAAGGATATATCTAAATCCGAGCAGCTCTGGTCGCTGGTCGTTTGCTAGGGACGCTCCTCATCTCATAGTACTAGCAGCCTGTATAGGCCGGCTTTGACTTATTTCTATTTTACCGTCCTAGACCACGAGGAGTCCTCATCAAGGAACGTGATTAACTAGACATCTAGAGTGACCACATCATCCTCTTATCTAAGGATTAACAGGATAAGCTTCTTATCCCCCTAAATCAGCAATGATCTTAACAGCTTGCGTAAAGACTGGATCACTCAGATCTGTATATATAGATGGTCCCACGGATGATAAAGGTATACAATTTCTAAGCCTACATTTCACACTTCATCTTACTATCAAATCATCTCTGACTTAAGCTTCGGAGGGCCAATGGCCAAGAGCCGGCCACCCTTAGTTTTTCTTCTTTGGCTTTCAAGTCTAGAGGAGAGTTAGGAGAGCTTACTAAAGGAGGGTGAACGTCTGGAGGATCCTGTTACGAGAATTAGACGTTAACAAATTGGCGTCATCTGTGGGAACTTTCAATCCGTTCTCATCACTGATTGTTACCTCCTATATGCCTCCTAAAAAGATGGCTCAACCTTCTACTTCAAGGCAGATGTTACCTCCGCCTGACATTCCTAAACCAGTGCCCAATCTCCCTCAGACTGCTTCGACGGCGATTCCCCCGGTAGAGTCTAACTTGCCGCCACAAAATCCATTTCACGATATATCTGGCGGCTACGATGACGTTATGCATTTCGTCGGAGACACACTTCTTACCCTCAAAGTCGGCTTATACAGTTTCTTGAACCGCAAAAACCTCTAGAAGGGGCGCCACTATGATATGTACCAGTAGCCACCAGACACTCTACAGATGAACCATAGACTCAGTGAAATCCTCATTCGGATCGAATGTCACTCGGCAATCAAATTCCAACACCCCGTCCATAATCTATACACTCCAATACCTCTCGGCAACAACGATCTCAGGGATTTAGTGTTGAAACGTCGAGTTACACTTCACCTTGGGAAGGAGATCTCAAGAGAATTGAAGATCATTTCACTGATAAGGAGCAATGGTACCGATCTAACCTTCCACTTGCTGCTTTTACACCAATCCACCGATCTGAACCTCCCTTTACCCGTGAGGTCATGGAGGCCCCTTTGCCCAGAAAATATCGAACGCCTAGCATCATCCCGTATACAAGTATCAGCGATCCTCTCGAACATTTGGAGACGTATAGGTCTCTCATGGAATTAGAAGCATATGGTTCAAAAAAAATTGTAGGGCTTTTTTCTTAACTCTAAAGGATGCAGCATGTACATGGTTTCGAGGCCTAAAACCTCGGTCTATTGAATCCTTCTCCCAATTATCGGATCTCTTCCTCTCTCAGTTCATGGGAAGCATCTGTACCAAAAAGCATGCATCTCATTTAACGGATCTAAAGCAACAACATGGGAAAACAATTAAGGAGTTCACAATTCGGTTCACTGCAGAAGTCGTCCAGACTGAAGGTTATACTGAAGATAAAGGCCTCACTGCCCTTATAGCAGGAATCACTAGCGAGAAATTTCAATTCGCCATGGATAACAACCCTTCTAAGACCATGACTAAATTCCAAGCCAAGGCTCAAAAGTACATTAATGCAAAAGAAGTTGCTTTGGCTCGTCACGGTATACAAGGGAAGAAATGTAAGTCCAAGGAGATCTCTTCCTCTGATAAGAAATACCAGCGCGATCGGTGGGATCGTTCCCCTAAGAAGCCTTACTCTGGTAAATATCATAACTATACACCTCTCAATCAATCTCCTGAGAAAGTATTAATGGAGATAAAGCATAAATCTTATGTGAAGTGACCTCCAATGATCAAATCAGATCCTGAAAAAAGAGATAAGAGAAAGTTCTACTATATCCACAAAGATCATGGGCATAACACCCAAGATTGTATATCCCTAAAATATCAAATTGAAGCTCTCATTCGGAAGGGACATCTCCGGGATTACATTGCACGACAAGATCGGTCACCTAAAAGAATCGATACCCCATCACGAAGAAAAAAGTCACCTCAACATCATCCTCCATAGGAAGATACAGAACCCACTGGTGAAATTCGAACCATTGCTGGAGGTCCAGGTTACGGGGAGATTCTCAAGCTTCAAGAAAAACATATGCTCGAAAGGCGTTTCAGAAGCCTCAACATATTTATTGGCTGGAAAAATCGCCCAATACATCAAATCCTAGCCATCGTCCAATCTCCTTTTCTCTAGAAGATGTTGAGGGGATTCATTTCCCTCACGAGGACTCCATCGTGGTCACGTTAAAGGTATCAAACTATTTAACTCAGCGTATTATGTTGGATACAGGTAGCTTCGTTGATGTCTTTTACTTGGAAGCCTTCAATAAAATGACACTTGCTAGAAATTTACTCAAACCTATCTTCACTCTCCTCGTCGGCTTCGGGGGTGAATTTGTAAACCAGAAGGAAGCATCGACCTTCCTGTCACCTTTGGAGAAAGTCCAGTCAAAACCACATTCTTCATTAATTTCCTTGTGGTGGATCGAAGATCAGCGTACAATGCTATTTTGGGTCGACCCTCACTCACCAAAATAGGAGCAGCTTTACACCCCCTGTATCTATGCATCAAATTCCCTACTCCAAGCGGAGTCGGGGTAGTATGAGGAAATCAGAAGGAGGCTCGAGCATGCTACGAAATCGCCGTACAAGATCGAAAAAATGCCCAAGTAGCTTCTATTATGACAATTACTGGAGACCAAGTGTTAGATACACTTATAAAAAAAAAGCGGGGAAAGATCAGAACTACTCGTCAGCAATCCTTCTTTCTTTTTTTTCATGTTTTTTTTATTCTAGGGGAATTCTGAGTATAGAGACATTCATAGACAATCATAAGCAATTACAAAGTATACACAAGAGAGAGATATCGTAAGGCAAATTTTATTCCAGAAATTCTGAGATCTTTTACATTCCAGGTTGTGATACTGGTCACGAGCCTTTAATTACATCAACGGTTGATCACCCTTGATTGGAAGGCAAAAGACTAATCCGCCGGGGATTATGGTCTTGAGTTCATGGTCGTTTAGACCTTTGTTTTCTTGTTATGGACTGTACCACATTTATTAGACATGCCGGATGTCTATGTCCCATTTTCTTTCGGTATGTCCGGGTTGAGAGACTGTCAGGATTCGAGTGGTGCAACTCGGGGCCCGCTCTTGTTACTGTGAACAGGTGACCGCTGGAATACACGAACCTCGAATGTTGGTCGGCATGACCCAAGGCCCGCGCCCGTACTTTTATGACGGGTGACCTTAGGAAAGCAATCCGCAACTACCTCATCAGCTCAACCGACGGACCCGTTGTCGATGGGTAGGGCATCGATGGTCTTTTTCATAGTGGCAGTCCATAGCAAGATGTTTCAATCTTAGTTAGAACTCTTTATTTGTGGTTTCTCGTGGTAACCATAACCCCTTAGGTTTAGCCTCGGACCTTTTATCCGGGATGAATAGAGCTTTGTATAGTAAAGTAAATGTATTTCTTCTGGAGTCGGGCGACTCGTCTTCGAGAACATTCTTTCTTCTGAGTATTTTCAATGATCTATTTGGGATCAAGTAGACTTTATCGAGCCAAGATCTTTTGAAGATTTTAATATATTCAATGGGCCGGATCGGCTGTTTCCGATGCCCGCAAATGGCTAAGTATAGGGTCCGATGGACTCCTGTTCATGCCAATTTCTTATGAATAATGGGGATCAGCGCCCCGTAAATGCTTAACTCGGCTGTTGGATAGCCTGAGTACCTCAGCTTTGCCTCATCGTCTTTGAGATCGCGGTTGATTTCATTTGACATTAGTCAATTTTCAAGCCAACAGGGCACTTCCCAGGGCTGAAAATGACTGAGCAGTGGACCTGTTTGCGGTCTGATTGGGGAGATCAGTGAATATTATCGATAACCGTCTTTGAACAGGGGTGGATTATGTCCACGAAGATCGCTGTGCGATCGCGTTTCGATTTGCTTAGCAGAAGTCGATTTCCGGGCCAACAGGGCACTTCCCAGGGTTGGAAATGACTAAGTAGTGGACCTGTCTGCGGTCTAATCAGGGTATTCGGTGAATATTATCGATGACCGACTTGGAACAGGGGTGGATTATGTCTACGAAGATCGCGGTGCGATCGTGCTTCGATTCGCTTAGTAGAAGTCAATTTTCGGGCCAACAGGGCACTTCCCAGGGCTGAAAATGACTAAGTAGTGGACCTGCCAACCGCTTGATTAGGGTATTCGAGGGTCCTGAGATCGGATAACCTCGTCGTGGTACATGATTATGGTATATCATGTCATGTAGAAGAAATGTTTCCCTCTCGGGCTCGGTCCAATTCCGCCTGATTCTTCTCGTTTTCGGCCATTTTTGGCTCTTTCGGAGGGATTTTCGGAGCTGCCAAATTGGCTAAGTGTTGGTCATTTTGGACCGAAACACTGATTTGGGCCACTTATCATTGACCGTTGGAGAATCTGATCCGGCAGATGGATAGATCTCATCGAGATGCATCTGGCGGAAGTGATTTCATCAAAATCGGATTCTGAACGAAGGCGGGGCACGCGATCGAAGGTCCACCCCTCCCATTAGCATCCAGGCGCATGGAGGGGTGGATATGCAGGCGCATGTCAGGATGACATAGCTGCCAAGCGCATGTGGTTGGGAGGTGGGCGCATGTCCCATCTTCCGGGCGCATGTGAAGTGTTTTTTTTTATTTTTATTTTTTATGAAAAAACAGATGGAGAAGAGGTGTTCCGGGCGCATGTGGCAATGCACATGCGCCTGGACTCAAAGAGTGGGCGCATGTCCCTCCTAGACTTAGCATATTTTTAGGATTTTTCGGTGGGAAAAGCCGGCGCATGTGGTGGATAAGCCGGCGCATGTGCCCAGCATTTAGAAAATTTCAGGATTTTCTTCCTGAACTTGGGATTCCGGCGAGGGTTTCCGGCGAGGAAATCCACTCCGGCCAAGGCATCCGGCGAGGGGAGAGAAAGCAAGCGCATGTAGTGCTTACATCACTCTGAGGTCGGCAGGGGATGATCTCGTGCTGATGTAATGAGGTGACTTCACTATTTATAGGAGGGAAATCGGGTTCGGGTCTACCCGGCAGGTATTTCCCGGCGCATGTGCCAGAAACAATGTCAAGCGCATGTGAGAAAAATGCACCGGGCGCATGTGGTGGATCCGGGAGCATGTGCTTTACCGGCGCATTTCCCGGCGCTTTTCGAAAAAGTGTTCGGATCACTTCCTTTCACTACTAGGGTGCAAGCGCATGTGGTTAGAGGCCAGGCGCATGTCCTTTGCCGACGCTTTCCCACTACTTAGCCAGATTTTCAGGATTCCAGCACTTGGAAAATTTCAGCATTTCAGTTCCGACGGGAGACCTCCAAAGGATAGCTAGCTTTTCTAGACATGCACTCACTATCGCCAAGCCACTTCTAGGCTATGATTAACCTCCTGAATGAACGGGATGGGGTGTGAAAGTTCAGATGTTGCTAATTTTGGTACTTCCTTCCTAATTTGGAGCCTCCGAGTCGGCTTGTCGTATAGGAACGTTGTTCCGGGGAGCGCACGCATGGAAATATTCATCATAATGACTTCAAACTTGTTATTTAAGGGTTTTGGGGTGCTCCGAATCATTTGGCGTTGAAGCGCATGTCCAGTTCCACTTTGAAATGGAAGCTGTAGGCTTATGGACCCTTTTTTGTCAGTTCCGGGCAGGGACGAAACGCATTTTGAGGTGCGGGGGCAAAAATATACATCGGATGACTTCGAAACTTACAAGTTAAGGGTTTTAGGACATTTCGGATCATTTGGCGGTGAAGCGCATGTCCAGTTCCGCTCCGAAATGCTGTTTATGGATTTTGGTCGCTACCAAGCGTTCAGGGTTGTGCTGGCATTTTCAGGGCTTTTCTGGCCTCAAAACTTATCCAAATCATTGCCACTAGACCATAGGATGTTGTTTTATAATGGGTGCAAATTTGAGCCCCAACACCAAGTGAATCTCCCGATAGCAATAACGTTGGACCTAAGGGACGACGCTCATCAATCAGGGACCTCGGGGGAGGAGACAATCGAAATCCCCTTATCCAAAGATAATCCCTCCAAACAGGTTTACATCGGATCCTCTTTAAGAGGTGTCTTTCGAGCGAACTTGACTAATTTTCTAGTCGAATATCAAGATGTATTCACTTGGTCTCATGAAGACATGCCAGGTATTGACCCAACATTACGGTCCATCGTCTGAATGTGGATCCAGGGCATAAACCCATTCATGAGCATCGACAAGCGTTCACGGTAGAAAGAAAAATGGTGATTAAAGCTGAGGTTGAAAAGTTATTGGCCGTTGATTTCGTTGAAGAGGTTGACTATCCAGAATGGGTCGCGAACGTGGTCCTTGTTCGCAAAACTAATGGTAAATGAAGAATGTGTGTAGATTACTCCGATCTGAACAAGGTGTGCCCAAAGGATAGTTTCCCAACTCCCTGCATCGACCAATTAGTTGATTCAACAGCAGGGCACGCTCTGCTCAGTTTTATGGACGCCTATTGTTGTTACTAACAGTTCATGATGCACCGCCCGATCGTCAAAATACTGCCTTTATCACTGATCGAGGCTTGTATTGCTATAAAGTAATGCCTTTCGGTCTCAAGAATGCAGGAGCCGCTTATCAACTTTTGGTTAACAAAATATTCGCTGCACAAATTGGCAAGAATATGAAAGTTTACGTCGACAACATGCTCATGAAAAGCGTCGCTGCCAATGATCATCTCGCAGATCTCCGGGAAGCCTTCGACCTGATGAGGAAGTACCAGATGAAGTTAAATATGGAGAAATGTGCCTTCGGGGTCTTTGCCGGTAAATTTCTTGGGTTCATGGTTGGTCAACGGGGAATTGAAGCAAATCCCAAGAAAATAAAAGCCTTGATCGAAATGAAGTCTCCATCCACTCTCAAAGATGTCCAACGATTGGTTGGTCGCATTGCATCATTGAATAGGTTTATTTTCGCGTGCCTCTGATAAGTGCCTTCCCTTCTTTAAGTTTCTCCGCACTACCGCAAAAACCAACTGGGTATGGACCCCGCAGTGTGAGGAGGCATTCCAACAACTGAAGCAATATATGAGCGCTCCTCCTATCTTATCCAAGCCTGTTCCACATGAGCAGCTCCTTCTTTATCTATCTGTATCTTCTACGGCTGTTAGCACCGCCTTAGTAAGAGAAGATTCTGGGGTTCAGAGGCCCGTTTATTATGTTAGTTAAGCAATGGTGGATGCCAAAACTCGATATTCCGATATGAAAAAATTAGCTCTCGCCTTAGTGATTGCAGCCCGGAAACTACGGCCATATTTTCAAGCCCACTCTATATTGATACCTACGAATCATCCATTAAGACAAGTTGTTCAAAAGCCTGAGGTATCAGGGCGGTTGACTAAATGGGCAATTGAGCTTGGTGAACATGAGATTACATTATGTTCAAGAACTACTACTAAGGCCCAAGCCGTAGTTGATTTTATCGTTGAATTTACGTGTTCGACCCCCGTTGACTCCACCTCCAACAATGACCCTGCGACCATCGACCAGGTCCCTTGATCGCTTTTCATAGATGGGTCTTCATGCGCCACCGGCAGCGGAGCCGGCTTGATCCTAATTGCTCCTGATGGATCACGTTTCCAATATGCTTTATGCCTCGACACTCATGTCTCCAACAACGAAGTAAAATATGAGGCTTTGATCGTCGGCCTCGAATTAGCAAATGTGCTCGCAATACAGAATTTACTCATTCATAGTGACTCTCAACTCATAGTCAATCAAGTGCTTGGCGAATTCGATGTGAAAGAAGAGCGAATAGCCTTGTACAAATCTCGAGTACTTATCCTGCTCACAAAACTAAGAAAATATGGGATAATCCATATTCCTCGCGAGAGGAATAAGCTCGCAAATTCCCTAGAAAAGTTAGCTTCCGCACTAGAGTCTGATTTGACACAATCTGTTTCTATCGAGTATCTCCATACTTCGAGTATTGATCAAGTCGCCCCAGAGCAAGTAGCCGCAGTGCATTTCTCTCCAAGTTGGATGGATTCCATCGTCCTTTACCTCCAAAGTGGACAACTCCCAGATGATAAAAAATCTGCGCGACAAATTCGTTATCGTGCTATCAGGTACACTCTACAAAATGGAATTTTACTACGTAAAAGCTTTACTTTACCATACTTAAGGTGTCTCCATCCAGAAGAGGCACACCGTATTCTTGATGAAATACACCAGGGGGCATGTGGTAACCATCCCAATGGACGATCTTTAGCATACAAAGCAATGAGGCAAGGGTACTACTAGCCCACCATGAAGGCGGACGCAATCGAATTTTTCAAGAAATGCGACAAATACCAGCGATATTCTTCAATCCCTCATGTACCATCTGAACAGATGACGCTGATGGATGGCCCTTGGCCCTTCGCCCAATGGGGAGTTGATATAATCGGACCATTACCCACCGGGATAGACCAAAACAGGTTTGCGATTGTAGCGGTAAATTACTTCACCAAATGGGTCGAGGCAGAACCTTTAACCACAATCACCGAAAAGCAGACTATTAAATTCATATGGAGAAACATCATATGCCGTTATGGGCTCCCCCACACTATAATCACTGATAATGGAAGACAGTTCGACAACGCTGCGTTCTCGGAGTTTTGTGAGAAATGGAAAATACGGAATATTTGAACTTCCCCATATCACCCTCAAGCTAATGGACAAGTTGAAGCAGTCAATAAGATCATCAAACATCATCTAAAAACTAAACTCGATGAATATAAAGGTATGTGGCTGGAGCTTCTACATGAAGTTTTATGGGCCTACAGAACGACAACTCTCACGTCAACTGGAGAAACCCCCTTTTCTTTGGCATTCGGCACCGAAGCAGTCGTTCCCGTTGAAGTTGAAGTACCCTCGTATCGAATCAAGTAGTATGATCAAATGAACAACCAAGAGATTCTGAGGCTTCATCTCGACCTATTGGAGAAAAGAAGGGATGCATCTTAACTTCGAGCAGCAGCTTACCAACACCGTATAGCTCGCTACCGTAACACAAATGTCAAACTTAGAGCTTTTCAACTTAGCGATTTGGTGCTTAGACAAAATCTTGGAACACCTGCTCGCTCGTTGGACCCGAATTAGGAAGCCCCTATCGGGTTATCAAAATTGTGCGACCAAGTACATATTATCTCAAAGACATGCGAGAAAGACCCCTACGTCACCCTTGGCACGTAGAGCATCTACTTCGATATTTTCCATAACTCGATGTAAATTCAAATAACATCCGAATAAAGATGGATTTTCTTTCCTTTGAATGTTCGAATGATTCACAAATTTGGTCACTACTCCATTAGTTGGACCCGAATAGCCCTGAAGAGAATATGTACATTCTCTTGACCAAATCTTCTGCTCCCGGCAGAGTCAAAGCCTCAATCGATAGATTTGTCTATCTCTACATGGACATGGTCACCAAGACCACCGAATTGAGCATAACTCATTTTTCATGAGTTAAGCATTTTGGTATTCAACACACAAATTATCTATCACTTGAAGAAGCCAAAATATCAAATATCAAATGTGTGTGTGTGTGTGTGTGTGTGTGTGTGTGTGTGTGTGTGTGTGTGTGTGTTCATTCTATTAAGGAAGATATCTGGATAGTTTCACAATAGGGGAGCGACCAAAATTTACATAAGAAAGAAAAAGAAAAGAGAAGAGGTGATCATTCCCGCGCGTCACTGGGAGGAGGAGCACCACTCTCGACCTTAGGGCCCGCTTCCGGGACCCCTGCAACTTGGGTAGTCTCCATAACTTCATTTTCAGTGGCTGCCCTCTCTTCTACGGCAACGATGGCCACGACCCTCTCAAATTCTCCCATATCGAACGATGGAGATATCCGCTGCACTACTCTCAGTGTGAAGTTGCGACCAGCATCGTATGACTCATATCACTCGTCGTCATATAGCTGTGAAGTATGGAACTCCATGACAGCTCGAGGTCCCTTTTCAGATAGCATCTTGACATAGGCCACTCTCTCCTCCTCCCAATGAATGTAATCATCTCTGAGCTGCGCGAGGGTGGACTATTCTTTTTCCAAGCTGTCGCTAACTACTTTTAGTCGCGACCTACTCTCGGCGAGCTGCTCCTCTAGAGGATTTTATCTTGGTGGAAAATCTCTCTCTCTCTCTATCTTCTCCTTCATCTCCACAAGCCTTGCAAAGTTCGTATCCAAGGCCTGATAGCTGTTGGTGAAGACTTCGATCTTCTCGATGAGGATCTTTCTATCCCCATTCACTTCGCAATCAGGGTCTCGCGAGATTTGATGATTTGGTTTCTCCCTTGGACCGCCTTCTCTAGTGCGAGTCTCTTCCCCTCAGCCTCATCGATGATACAGCGAGCAGCGATGATATCACGTCTCATCCGTAAAATGAGCTCCAGTCCTTGTTGGAGGAGTAGAAGGGTTATCAGATGATCATAAAAAAAAACAAAGTAAGGAAGCAAGAAATAAGTCAAATTTGAAGTACTTTTACCTGGACCATCCTCACCCCCGCATCCAGGGAAAGATCCTTGGGGCTGGGTTTGGGAAGAGTGCCAAAAGTTTGAGGTATGATGTTGTCGAACAAAAACTTGCAAATTGGATGCAAGTAACTTGGGATAGTGAATGTCCCAACTTCGGAAAGCCGAGCCATGACTAGCCCAGCAGAGCTCGGATCTTGAGTAGCAGATGGCTCGCGAGCAGGGACCAACTCGGGAGCAACTTCAGGCTCACGAGGCTCTTCAGTCAGGGGGCAACTTGGCCCCGCCCCATCGTTTGTCGGGGAATTATTAACAATATCAATGACCGGTGGCTCTGGAGGAACCATCGGAGCGTCTGTTGCAGACTCAGGAAGAGGTTCGCATGGTTGCAAGCTTTGGGCAGGCTCACTCGACCGACCAGATGGGTGAGATCGACCGGCTGATGTCTTCTTCTGTCTCTTGGAGCTGGTACCCCTCAGGCGGGGCAATAATCCTCTCTTCTCTCCAACGTTTACCATGGCAACCTCCTCTTGAGATACCAGTTCAGAAGCGGCAAGTCGCGAGAGTGAGAGATAGGACTCGATGTTCTTGTCACGGACTGACAGCTTGTAAATTTTAACGATCTTCTCGTTGATCCCCCCTTTCAAGCTTGGTTTTCGTCCAGTTGGAATACCTGCGAATATGAGTAGAATTGGGTAAATAAGGGTTTAAGACTACTACAAAAATCGTGGCGGAGTGGAGATTTACCCACCTTCACCAAAGAAGCGACTCACGTTATGGCCCCCAGGGATGGATCCCGCCTCAGACTCCCAATTTTCGAAGGCATAAAACCAGCGTTTCCTCCATCCGGGATAATTCGAAGTGAGTTTCCCCAAAACATAATTATCCTGATGTCAGTAACACAGGTAATACCAACCCTCACTGGAGGGAGCTTTCTTGAGCTGGAACATTCTAAGGAACTCCTCAGCGGTTAGATCTCCATTGCCGGCTTGCTTTCAGAGAATGAAAGCACTCAGAACCACCCTCCAACCATTGCCAATGAGTTATCGAGGGGCAATTTTATAGATACGAAGTACGTTGTGAATAGAAGGGTGGAGGGGAAGACACACACTAAGAATAAAAAAGTAATCATATAAGACTACACAGCCCGGAGGAGGGGAATCTGAAGTCTCTCCCTCTCCAGGTAACCGGAAAATGACGGAGTCGGGAATTCAGTTTTTTTCCCGTAACTCAGTTAGCCGTTCCTCCGTCATTATTGAAGGATATCCGCACGCAGAGTATTTCCCCGCAGGGACTCTTGCGCTGTTTGAGGATGAAGAATCCGGAGTTGCATCCCCCAAAGGGACGGTCTCATCATCGGAATCTCTCACCATTGTTGTTCAAAGAATAGATCAAAGAAAGGAGAATACCTCGAAGGAAAAAGAAAATGGAAGTTACGCCAAAGAAAGACAGGAACACCAGAGGGAAACAGAAGCAAGGAGAGAAGAAGAACTTTTGAAATCCTCTGATGAAACTTTGAAATGAAGAAATCTCCACAGGCTTCGTATATTTATAAGCAAGCATTCCTTCAAGATTTAGGCGACACGTGGCGATCATTCGTTTAGCACGACGGTCGAATGGGGACGGTCATTAACTCCGGAGACATGTGGCGGGCGCCGATTCATTTCCTCCTAGCCGTAAAACTGCGGAAAGCTGGCGCTCATAAATGAGGGCTCAATCATGTACGGCTTCTCCTCCAAAAAATGCAGTAGGTAGTTACATGTGCAGACAAATAAGTCCTTCGCTTAGACTCCTCAACGCCAAGGACTTGGGGGGCATCTGTTATAGCGTAAAGTTGGTCGTCGAAGAGGTTTAACACCTGAGACCCCCAGTCGCCTTTTATTCTCATAAAGACAAGACTCGATCATTCGACTAATGAGCCCTTATGGTCGCAGCTCACATATCGCGTAGACGCGGCTATATATATTCTCGAATATGCGAGTAAGACTGGTCGCTGGTCATCGGGTGGGGATACCTTCACTATCGGAGCAGCCCTGCTCCCTGGTCATCTAACAAGGATATACCTAAATCCAAGCAGCCCTGGTCGCTGGTCGTTTGCTGGAGACGCTCCTCGTCTCATAGTACCAGTAGCCCGTATAGGCCGGCTTTGACTTATTTCTAGTTTACGGTCCTAGACCACGATGGGTCCTCATCAAGAAACGTGATTAGCTAGACATCTAGAGTGACCATATCATACTCTTATCTAAGGATTAACAGGACAAGCTTCTTATCCCCCTAAATCAGTAATGATCTTAACAGCTTGCGTAACAAACTGGATTACTCGGATCTGTATATATAGATGGTCCCATGGATGATAAAGGTACACAATCTCTAAGCCTACATTTCACACTTCATCTTAGTATCAAATCATCTCTGACTTAAGCTTCGGAGGGCTAACGGCCAAGCGCCGGCCACCCTTAGTTTTTCTTCTTTAGCTTTCAGGTCTAGAGGAGAGCTAGGAGAGCTTACTAAAGGAGGGTGAACATTTGGAGGATCCTGTTACTAGAATTAGACGTTAACATCAGTCATCTTGCTATGAGCATTCATGATGATGCACACTTACCTGTATCTGCATATTCACATTTATCCACTCTCCTTTTCATGAAAGTTGCTGTTTTGCTAGTTCACCATACGACCAGCTAAGTTCATGCCAATCATATGAAGAGGCTACTTCCTCTAAAACATTTGTAGAAAATATTATTCTAGACAATGACTGTGTAGAGCTCACTGATGTGATGCATGACGTCCAATTCACCAGTTCGGATCGTCTGCTTAGCCTCAATAGGATTTTCCTATTCGCTGACTACCTGATTGGTCCAACTAAGCACCGACGTTGTCACCACTGCTGCATTTAATGCAGTTAGTGCTTACATATGCTGAGCTAGACCAATTAGGCGTAAGCAAACAGGAAAATCCCGTTGAATCCGAGCAATGATCTAGATTCCCAATTCATATACCATTTGATCCCAAAATGCAGGCCCATCCAAAAACTAGAGTGGTCCTCTCTCTCTCTCTCTCTCTCTCTCTCTAACCAGAAACGTGCATGAGCCTTAAAATGAAGGAACTCCAATTTCAACAAAAAAATGTCCACAAATCAGAGGTAAAGATTGTTGGCCTAATCTAATTTTGAACTGTCTAGTGACAGTGCGTTCCACGATTTAGGCGCTTAGTCTACATTGACATATTACATGCCAAGTGAATAATTTCTTAAGTGCTTTAGCATCAAGTATCATACTCTTGCATGATATCAAATAACACCATGCACTTTCCTTATGGTGTCCTTTGCCCTTACCTTTAACATACTTTATCATCGACAACAACTGGTTGGGCATGAATTTATAATGGAAATGCTAAAATTCCTATCATTAGGCACTATTGTTGGGTGGAAAATAGCAATTGCGTTACTTATTAGCCTGGACGCATGTGTTTAATTGGGCTAAGACATGTTGAATTGTTCTAATTGATGCAATCGATGGGGACTCACATCGAGTCTGACGCACCTCATTTCAAGTATTTTAATTTCCTGAGCTAGTTATTAATAATTATATTACATATATTGGAGTCAATCGTAGACTCAGGATTTTCTTTTCCTATTTTCTTTGCCATTGTGATTGAAGTTTTATACCATCTAATCCACTCTTTTGAGTTTTTCAACTTTGGGGCCACTCACCGGGTTTGATCTATTTTATGGATGGTTTTGATCAACTGATCCACCTGCCACGTGATGGTCATGATATGATCAACAAGATAAATACTCGTACTGGTTCATACTGAAACCTATTTGCACATTCGCATTCACCGCCTCACCTTTTCACCAAAATTGCCGTGTTTGGCTAATTTAGCATCATGTTTTTTGAGACCTTCAGATAAATTCCAAGTCAATCAAATCAAGGTATAGGATGCACTACCGCGTTTACTACAATGTGGTGTGGAGCCCCACTGTAATGTATATGTGACATCCAAACCTTCATTTGCACCTCTTTATGTTCTCACTTGAGCCCAAAAATCCGGCTGAAACAAAACAATATGGCTTCACATGACTACATGATTTTATAGGTTTTAGGTTGAGAATGCTGTCAAAATTATTTAAAATCATATGCTATGACCCAACTGAGTTTTGGAATGCAATGATTTTTTTGGGTGCCTATTTGTTTTGGTGGAGCCCATCTTATGATTGGATTGGATGGCACAAGCAAAACGTAATGGGCCCGCACACATTTTACAAGGTTGTAATGGGGTCATTCCCCTGCCACTTGTTGGACCCACCTGTTTCTTGCATCCTGCTGATTTTTGGGTAAAGAGGACAACTTTATGGGCTGCAGCTTTTGAACGGATTGGATGTGGGTCGTGCATCATGGTACAGTATCCCATACACCATGTTGTAAAATAAGGATATCTATACTATATTCTTAACAAAAATCACTATAAGTTACCTTACTTTTCTATTTGTTTTCATCACTTCTTTCTTTTTTTTTTTCTTGTGAATTTTATTAGACTAAAATATCTATAAAATTCTAATGACAAATTAACCCTAATTCACCAAACTTTTCACCCACTATATCTATATAGGCTCATCGTGTTTTATGTGTACCATCCAACCCACTCAACAAGTGAGTCCCACAATGAGGAAGGAATGCCACAAAAATCAAGACCATCCAATCATTATATTGGCCAAACCGTATAAAACAATTGACAAATACCAAAAAATCTACAAATTCACTATGTTGGCCCACAAGATGGTTGGATATCGGATTGACTTTGGGGCCGATGCCACAGTGGAGCAACTATCCTAGACGTGTTGGATGCCTTACACGAGAAGTATGATTGTCACACGACACACCATCCCATTGGCAGCGATCATCACCCTCCCAGTAGAAGAGAGAAGACCCGTTTAGATAGTAGATGTCATATTTGATCTGCAAGAGAGCTTCTCTCTCTTCATTCAAACACACCTCGCACCAGCAACAACATCCAAAGCTCACAGGTAACCCAACTGTTGTGGAATAAAGTTGGTCGTGGAAGGGATATGAGCAAAATGCGATCAGCAAGTGCCTTTCAATAAGAGTCGCGACCAGCTTGCTTAATCACAAGCCCTCCCTATTCATACTTCATATCTCATCTCAGACCTCCGACTACATCATCCGATCACATGCGAGCAGCTCAGCTCATAGTCATTAAAAAGGGTCGCACTTCCGCATGCAAGCAGCTCAGCTCGTAGTCGTTGAAAGGGGTCGCATCTCAGCATGCGAGCAGCTCGGTTCGTGGTCGTTAAAAGAGGTTATCTTCGAGCCCGAATATTCGTCGCTTTTGAGTACCAGCAGCTCGTATAGACCAATTTTTGGCTTGTCTCTATTTATAGTTCCAGACCATGGAAGTCTCTTATTAAGGAACGTAATTAGCTAGACGTCTAAAGTGGTTATACTATCTTCTTATTTAAGGATTAGGAGGATCAGTTTCTTATCCCCCTAAATCAGGAGTGATCTTAATGGCTTGTGTAATAGACTGGATCACCTAGATCTGCATAAATAGATGGCCCAATGTTGATAAAGGTACACAATCTCTAAGCCTACATTACACACTTCACCTTGCTATCAAATCATCTTTGAATTAAGCTTCAGAGGGCCAACGGCCAAGCGCCGACCACCCCTAATTTTTCTTCTTTGGCTTTCAGGTCTAGAGGAGAGCTTACTAAAAGGAGGGTGAACGTCTGGAGGATCCTGTTAACAGAATTAGACGTTAACAGATTGGCGCCTTCTGTGGGAACTCTTTAAGAATTCAATCCATTCTCATCACTGATTGTTACCTTCCACTATGCCTCCTAAAAAGACGGCTCATCCTTCCACTTCAAGGCAGATGTTACCTCCACCTGACATCCCTAAACCAGCGCCCAATCTCCCTTAGACCGTTTCGACGGGGATTCCCCCGGTAGAGTCCAACTTGCCGGCACAAAATTCATTTCACGATGTGTCTGACAGCTATGATGACGTTATGCGCTTCGTCGGAGATACCCTTCTTACCCTCAAAGTTGGGCTTCAAACTTATCTAATCGGTTCGATCAGCATTTTCCTGAACCGTAGCAACCTCCAGAAGGGCCACCACTACGATCTGTACAAGTAGCCTCTAGATAATCTGCAGATGAAGCACGAACTCAGCGAAATCCTCCTTCGAATCGAATGTAACTCAGCAATCAAATTCCAGCACCCCCTCCACAATCTATACACTCAAATACCTTTCAGCAACAGCGATCTCAGGGATCTAGTGTCGAAACGTCGAGTTACACTTTACCTTGCGAAGTAGATCTCAAGAGAATCAAAGATCGTTTCACGGATATGGAGCAACGGTATCGATCTAACCTTCCACCTGCTGCTTTTGCATCAATCCACCGATATGAACCTCCTTTTACCCGCGAGGTCATGGAGGCCCCTTTGCATAGAAAATATCGAACGCCTAGCATCGTCCCATATACAGGTATCAACGATCCTCTCGAACATCTGGAGATGTATAAGTCTCTCATGGAGTTAGAAGGATATGGTTTAGAAATTATGTGTAGGGCTTTTTCCTTAACTCTAAAGGATGCAGCACGTACATGGTTTTGAGGCCTAAAACCTCGGTCTATTGAATCATTTTCCCAATTATCGGATCTCTTCCTCTCTCAGTTTATGGGAAGCATCCGTACCAAAAAGCCTGCATCTCATTTAACAGATATAAAGCAACAGTATGGGGAAACAATTAAGGAGTTCACAGTTCGATTCACTACAGGAGCCTTTCAGACTGAAAGTTATACTGAAGACAAAGGCCTCACTGCCCTTATAATAGGAATCACCAACGAGAAATTCTGATTTGCCCTAGATAAAAACCCTCCTAAGATCATGACCGAATTCCAAGTCAAGGCTTAAAAATACATTAATGCAGAAGAAGTTGCTTTGGCCTGTCACGATATGCAAGGGAAGAAATGTAAGTCTGAGGAGATCTCTTCCTCTGATAAGAAATACTGGCGCGATCGACGGGATCATTCCCCTAAGAAGACTTACTCCGGTAAATATCACAACTATACACCTCTCAATTAAGCTCCTGAGAAAGTATTAATGGAGATAAAGCATAAATCTTATGTGAAGTGGCCTCCAAGGATCAAGTCAGATCCTGAAAAAAGAGACAAGAGAAAGTTCTGCTATTTCCGCAAAGATCATGGGCATAACACCCAAGATTGTATATCCCTGAAATATCACATTGAAGCTCTCATTCGGAATGGACATCACTGGGATTACGTTGCGCGACAGGATCGGTCGCTTAAAAGAATCGATACCCCATGTTGTAGGCAAATATAGTCTGACAAGAAGTGAAGGGTCGCGACCATATGAATACGAGGAGTCCAGGTCGTGCTCGCGATTAGGGGTCGCGTCTCCCGGATGCGAGTAGCTCGGCTCGTGCTCTTCAGAAGGGGTCGCGTCTCCCGGATGCGAGCAGCTCGGCTCGTGCTCTTCAGAAGGGGTCGCGTCTCCCGGATGCGAGCAGCTCGGCTCGTGCTCTTCAGAAGGGGTCGCATCTCCCGGATGCGAGCAGCTCGGCTCGTGCCCTTTAGAAGAGGTCGCATCTCCCGGATGCGAGCAGCTCTGCTCGGGCTCGTCAGAAGGGGTCGCACCTCATGAAAGCGAGCATCCCTGACACGAGCAGCTCCCAACATCAGAATAGTCCTGAGTCTTCATTTTTGGTTTGGATGGTCTTCATACTTCCAGCACCCGGTTCCCGTCGAGTGGCTTGTTCAATCCCTCTGCGACACCAAGCAAAGTTACATCCAGCGCGGTGGTCCTCACCCTTTCGACGTCTCCTTCCTTTTCGGTAGCTATGACTCCAACTACGAGCAATCAGCACTATAACTACCGGCAGCCCGCATAGGTCGGTTTTTTGGCTTATCCTCTATGGTGGTTCCAAATCTCAGGGGATTGCTATCAAGAAACGTGATTGCCGGAAGGAATCATTTGGGTAAATCTTGCCTCTAAGGATAAGGATCTTGTTCCACGAAATCAGCGAGAGTTCGGTATCGTACGCGACATCAGCGGGATTTCGATATCTTACGTAACAAATTGGGTTGCTTCATATATAAAGGGGTGACTCCATTAAGAGAAAGGTACACTCAAACAGAACATTCAATCTTTGTCCCGTTTTGCTTGGCTTCTCTTCTTCTTGCTTTGGCCTGACTTAAGCATCGGAGGGCTAACGGCTGGTCCCCAGCCACCCTTAGTTGCTGTCTTCTTTCAGGTCTGGTGAAGAAATCCCCGTTGGAGTGAAGGAGAATCATCGGAGGATCTCGTTACAAAATCTGACATTAACAGTTTGGCGCCGTCTGTGGGAACGACTTGATCGTCAAAATCAATCGTGTTAACCACCGATCAAAATCCTTCGGTGATGCCTCTTAAAAAGGCTGTTCATCCTTCAACTTCGAGGCAGGCACCACCTCCACTTGATGAGACGGAATCCGCACCTGCCCTCCCACCCGTTCCGACGGATATCCCTCAAGGAGCCCCAAATATGCCATCAATAAACCCATTATTGGAGGCCTCTGGAAATCAAGATGATGTCCTATGTTTCCTCAGGAACACTCTCCTAACTCTAAACGCCGGAGTTCAGGCGCTGTCAAATCGGCTTGATCAGCACTTCCCTGAACCGCAAAGACAACCCTCCGAAGGGTTACCACCGCCACCCATACCAGTTGCTTCCAGACATTCTATGGATGAACCACAGGTCCCACCACTTGGCGGCCATCCCCCTGTGCCGTCTCCACATTCTATACATTCCAGTTCATCTCGACAACCTCAACCGCAAGGCTCCACCGCCGAAACGTCTAGCTATACCCTACCATGGGAAGGAGATCTTAAAAGAATCCAAGATTGTTTTGATGTCATGGAACAGAGATACCAGGCAAATCGGCCATCTGCCGTCATGGCAGCGATACATCAAACTGAATCTCCCTTCACTAGCGAGGTCATGGAAGCCCCGTTGCCCAGAAAGTATCGAGCGCCTGTTATCGCTCCGTATACAGGCATTGGCGATCCTCTGGAACATCTGGAAACATACAGGTCCCTCATGGAGTTGAAGGGACATGGTTCAGAAATCATGTGTAGGGCTTTTCCCCTTACATTGAAGGAAGCATCGATCTCCCAGTTACTTTTGGAGAAAGTCCAGCGAAGACCACCGTCTTCGTAAACTTCCTCGTCGTGGATCGAAAAAATGCCATTTTGGGGCGGCCGTCTCTGACTAAGGTTGGAGCGGCCTTGCACCCTTCATATCTATGTGTTAAATTTCCTACCCCAAATGGCATCGGGGTCATGCGAGGAAGTCAGCAGGAGGCACGTTCCTGTTACCAGATAGCCCTCCAAGATCGAAAGAAGGCTCAAGCGACACCTGTCATGGAAATAGTTCAAGGTTCATCCGACGTTCCCGCCACCGCGTTGGATCCGAGAGAAAATGCTCTGAAATCAGGAACTCCAGGGGAGCAAACAGTGGCGATCCGCTTGACCGAAGACGACCCGTCTAAGACCGTGTACATCGGTTCCTCCTTAAACAGTATCCACCGTGAAGATTTGATCCGTTTCCTCATTAAATACCAGGACGTGTTTGCTTGGTCTCATAAAGATATGCCAGGCATCGATCCCAATGTCATCGCACATCGTCTCAACCTTGACCCGAAGCATAAACCCGTACATCAGCGTCGACGTGCCTTTACTGCAGAAAGACAAATGGCGATCAAAACTGAAGTTGAGAAGCTGCTCGCGGCTAATTTCATAAAAGAAGTTGACTACCCACAGTGGGTCGCAAACGTAGTTCTCGTCCGGAAAGCTAATGGCAAATGGAGGATGTGCGTCGACTATTCAGACTTGAACAAAGCGTGTCCCAAAGATAGCTTCCCGACACCACAAATCGACCAGTTGGTCGACTCAACAGCTGGACATGCTCTCCTCAGCTTTATGGATGCCTATTCTGGTTACAATCAGATTGTGATGCATCCACCTGATAGCCAGCACACTGCCTTCATCACAGATCGAGGACTATATTGCTACCAGGTAATGCCGTTCGGTCTTAAAAACGCAGGAGCCACTTATCAACGTCTTGTCAACAAAATATTCGCTTCTCAAATCGGTAAGAATATGGAAGTATATGTTGACGACATGCTCGTAAAAAGCATCGTTGAAGATGACCACATTTCTGATCTTCGAGAAGCCTTTGATCTAATGAGGAAGTATCAAATGAAATTGAACCCAGAAAAATGTGCGTTTGGAGTGTCTGCAGGGAAGTTTCTTGGGTTCATGGTTGGCCAACGTGGAATTGAGGCAAATCCTGAAAAGATTAAAGCATTAATAGAGATGAAATCCCCCGTTACTCTGAAGGACGTCCAGCGTCTGGCTGGTCGCATCGCATCATTGAACAGGTTCATCTCGCGAGCGTCTGACAAGTGCTTGCCCTTCTTCAAACTCCTTCGTGCAACGGCCAAATCTGATTGGAAGTGGACACCTCAGTGTGAAGAAGCTTTTCAACAACTGAAGCGATACATGAGCGCTCCCCCCATTCTATCTAAACCTGTAGCACATGAGTAACTCATTCTTTATTTATCTGTGTCTTCCACCGCCGTTAGCGCCGCTTTAATAAGAGAAGATTCCGGGGTGCAAAGGCCCGTTTATTATGTCAGTAGAGCAATGGTCGATGCAGAAACTAGGTATTCTGATATGGAGAAACTGGCCCTAGCCTTAGTCACTGCGGCTCGAAAACTGTGACCATACTTTCAAGCCCATGCTATTTTAGTACCAACAAATCATCCACTACGCCAAGTCCTTCAAAAACCTGAGGCTTCAGGACGCTTGACTAAATGGGCGGTCGAGATCAGTGAGCATGATATCTCATTCTGTCCTAGGACAGCAGTCAAGGGCCAGGCCGTGGCTGACTTCATCGCTGAATTTACGTATTCTTCTGAAGATAATATCATGACCAGCGACTAGCCTCCTTGGTCTCTCTTCGTGGACGGGTCGTCGCGGGCCACTGGCAGTGGAGCGGGCCTGATTTTAGCGGCTCCCGACGGGTCGCATTTTCAATATGCTCTGCGTTTCGAATCACGCATCTCCAATAATGAAGCAGAATATGAGGCCCTGATTGTTGGCCTCGAGCTAGCCGTTGTCCTCGCAGTCCAGAATTTGGTAATTCATAGCGACTCCCAGCTCATTGTCAACCAAGTTCTCGGCGAATTCGAAACCAAAGAAGAAAGAATGGCCTTATACAAGTCTCGTGTCCTCATCCTGCTCGCCAAACTGAAGACTTATAAAATATTTCACATCCCTCGCGAGCAGAACCAACTTGCCGATTCCTTGGCAAAACTCGCTTCTGCACCGGAATCGGAGCTATCACATTCGATCCCCATTGAGCACCGTCAGCACTTGAGTATCGACCAAGTGACTCTCGAGCAAGTTATATCGGTACAATCGTCTCCATGCTGGATGGATCCTATCATCCTTTATCTCAGAGATGGATACCTACCAGAAGATAAGAAAGCTGCAAGATAAATTCGGCTTCGAGTTGCCAGGTACATCTTACAAGATGGAATCTTGTTGCGAAAAAGCTTCTCCTTGCCTTATTTAAGGTGTCTTCATTCAGAAGAAGCACATCGTGTTCTAGATGAAGTACACCAGGGGGCATGTGGTAATCATCCCAGGGGGCGATCCCTAGCATATAAAGCGATGAGGCAAGGATATTATTGGCCTACTATGAAAGCAGACACCATCGAATTTTCTAAAAAATGCGACAAGTGTCAACGACATCTACCTATACCTCGTGTACCGTCTGAGCGGATGACCCCAGTCGACAGCCCTTGGCCTTTTGCTCTGTGGGGGATCGATATCATCGGGCCCTTACCTATAGGAAAAGGACAGAATAGGTTCGCGATCATGGCGGTTGATTATTTCACCAAATGGGCCGAAGCAGAACCATTAGCCAAAATTACTGAAAAAGAAACTACTAAGTTTATGTGGAGAAATATCATATGTCGCTTCGGACTTCCTCATATTATAATTACTGATAACGGAACGCAGTTCGACAACGCAGCCTTTGATGAATTTTGCGACAAATGGAAGATACGTAATCTCCGCACTTCTCCATATCATCCTCAGGCGAATGGGCAGGTTGAGGCAGTGAATAAAATCATAAAGCATCATTTAAAGACCAAGCTAGGTGAATGTAAAGGGATGTGGCCAGAACTTCTGCCAGAGGTGTTATGGGCCTATAGAACCACGGCTTGTACATCGACAGGTGAAACTCCTTTCTCCTTAGCATTTGGTGTTGACGCAGTGGTACCAGTGGAAATTCAAGTGCCCTCATATCAGATCGAGCAGTATGATCCCGCGAGCAATCAGAAAAACCTCCGACTTCATCTCGATCTCTTGGAAGAGCGACGAAATACTTCCCAAGTACGACTGGCAGCATATCAACAACGTATTGCTCGTTATCGGAATGCGAAGGTTCGGCCTAGATCCTTCCAGCTCGGAGATTTGGTCCTAAGGCAAAATCTTGGAGTTTCTGCTCGTTCATTGGATCCGAATTGGGAAGGCCCGTATCGAGTTATTAGGGTTGTGCGACCCGGTACTTATTATCTTGAAGACATGCAAGGGAAGCCTGTACGTCGCCCTTGGCACGTGGAGCATTTGCTACGATACTACCCCTAGATTCAATGTAATTTATTACAACGTTTTATGAATAAAGTGAAAGATATCTTTTGGCCGCTACTCCATTTATATGGACCTGAATAGCCCTGAAGAGAGTGCTTACACATCCTCTTAGCCAATTACCTACCTTTGGTAGGACTGAAATCGTTACTAGTTGGTTGCTTTTCCATTTACATGGACCTGAATAGCCCCGAAGAGAATGTATACCATCTCTTGACCAACCTTCTGCCCTTGGTAGAATCAAAATCTCAATCGATAGATCAGTCTATCTCAACGCGGACACAGTCACACGACCCCCGGATTGAGTCTAATTCATTTTTTCATGAGTTAGTTGCTCGCGACTGGTGAGAGGAGGGATCGCACTTCCGGAATGCGAGCACCGCAGCTCGTGCTCGCATTAAGGGGTCGTAGTCATACGCCCTAATCGCGAGCACCGCAGCTCGTGCTCGAATCAGTCATATACCCTAATCGCGAGCAGCATAACTCGTTCTTGAATTAAGAGTTCCATCCTCTGATGAATCAACATGAGATCAACACAAAGCAACAATGAAGAGGAGAATACACAATACTGAAAAAGTAAGTGTTCATTAAAATGATGACCTTACAATTACAAATCTCTTCTCATAAAAAAAAAATATATAGGAAGCTGCCGAGGTCAAGGTTGGTCATCCTCATCTTGCGCAGGCTCGCGGCTCTCAGCTTCGGGACCAGCCTCAGGAGCAGGAGGGGCATCTGTTGCCTCAGTGGCTTCGTTCTCAGCGGCAGCCCGTTCCTTAGCTGCAACCTCGAATGCCACCCTGTCGAACTCCTCAACGTTAAAAGTTGGAACGATCATCTGCATAACTCTGACCGCGAAATCGCGACCAGCAATATATGCATCATACCGCTCCTCATCGTAAAGTGGAGAAGTCCGGAACTCCTGAACTGCGCGAGGACCCTCATCAGATATCATTTGAACGAGGGCCACTCGCTCCTCCTCCCAGTGAATGGAATCATCCTTCAACTGGTGAAGTTGCTGCTGGGCTTCCTTGAGCTTCTGCTGGGCCTCCTCAAGCTTCTTCTGAGTCTCCTCGAGCTTGGCCCGCGCATCCTTGAGCCATCCCTCAAGCTGGATCTTGTCCTGGCGGAAGATCTCCTTCTCCTTCTCGCTCTTGGTATGAATTTCTTGAAGCTTCGCGAGTTGGAGGTCCACTGACTGAAAACGTTCAGTCAGGGATTGGATCTTGACAAGGAGAATTTTCTTCTCTTTGTCCAGCTTGGAGATCTGAACCTCCAGGGCCTTCACCAAACGGTCCCTCCCTTGGACCTCGGCTTCCATGGTCTTCTTCTTCTTCTCCACATCCTCCACGCTGCGGCGGGCTGCTTCGACATCCCGTCTAACGCGGAGCGTGAGATCCAGGCTCTGAAACAAACAAAGAAGGAAGGATTAGAATGCTAGTCGTCTAAAATCCTGAAAAGATTGGTAGAAAGAGAAAAGGTTGTTACCTGAACCAGTCTCACTCCAATATCTGTAGAGAGAGCCTCCGGGCTTGGCTCAGGCAAACTCCCGAAGGAGTTGGGGGGAATGTTATCAAACATAAACTTGCATATAGGATGCAAGTGTGGGGGGATAACAAAAACCCCCGACCCGGAAGGTTGGGCCACCACCATCTCACCAGAGCCCGTCTCGTGAGCACTTACGGCACCCATAGAGGGCGTCGCAGACTCGCGAGCACCAGTAGGCTCGCATCTCATATCTTTAGGAGGGAGGCCCCCCTCCCTCCGATTGCCTTTCGGCGAATTATCAGCCACTTCAATCACCGGCTGGCCGCGAGCACCTGGCGGTGGAGTCGCAGTAGCCGGAGGGGGCACAGCAGATAGAGGGGTCGAGATAACCAGAGGGGTCGCAGTCGTACGAGAAGTCGTAGCGACCCCACCTGAACCGATCCCTCGCGGTTGAGGTCCGCGAGCAGACCCCTCTGCGGGAGTGGGCGCATTAGAAGGACCCCCCGCAGTCTTCTTTTGCCTCTTCGAGGCTGCACCCTTCAGACGGGGAAGTGCCCCAAGTGCACCTCTTTTATCTCCCACGTTCGCCATTTCGTCTTGAGAGATTAAACCCGCTGCACAGAGACAGGGAGGCTCTAGAGCAGCGTTGACGTGGCGTGCGGACGCAGGGAGTTTGTAAACCTTGACGAGTTTTTCGTTGAGCCCTCCTCGCAGATTGGGCTTCACACCAATTAGGATTCCTGCGAGCAAGAAAGAAGGTTCGTTAAAACGTCAAAGTAGTAAAGATTTAGTCGGACAAATAAAACGAGCACTCGACCCACCTTCGCCAAAATGGCGATTTACGTTATGGCCTTTGGGGTCAGAGCCCATTTCGGACTCCCAGTTTCCGGAGACATAGAACCACTTCTTTCTCCATCCCGGGCAGTTGGAAGAAGGGTTCCCCAAGATGAAGTTATTCCGGTGCCAGTAGCAGAGGTAGTACCAACCCTCGCTAGCTTGTGCCTTCTTCAGCTGGAATAACCTCAAAAATTCCTGAGCGGTTAACTCCTCGTTACCCGCCTGCTTCCAAAGGGTGAAAGCACTCAAAAGAACCCGCCAGCCGTTAACTATAAGTTGGCCCGGGGCAATCTTATAGAGGCGGAGGAAATTTCGAACGAAGGGGTGGAGGGGGAGACGTACGCCTACTTTGAAAAAGTATTCATAAACTGCTACACACCCAGGCGGTGGTGCATCGGCTGTCTCCCCCCTCCCGGGCAATCTGAATATAACAGAGTCCGGCACTCTGTATGCCTCTCTAAGGCTAGATAGCCTCTCCTCCGTCAAGATAGAAGAATATCCGGAGGCAGAATATCTACCAGCCGGTACTCTAGCATTACTTGATTCGGAAGAATCAGGGGTGTGATCTCCCAAGGGAACAATCTCTTCATCTGAGGACCCCGCCATCGCAAGGAGGAAAGCAAGAAAGAAAGATGAAGGAAATAAAGATGAAGGGAGAAAGTTGGAAAACTACCTCTGTTTCGCACCAGAAGCAAAGGAGGAAGAAGAAATCGCACCAGAAGCAAAGGAAGAAGAAGAAAGCAAGAACGCCGCAGCAGGGAAATTCGAAAATGAAAGAATTTTCTTCTAAGTCCTGTATTTATATGCAATCATTCCGTTTGATTTGCTGGACACGCGGCAGTTTCTCATTCGGCGCACCAGACGAACGGACGCTAGCATTAAATACGAAAACACGTGGCGCCCGACGCTTCATCTCTAGCGGCAGAAAAAGCTGCGCGAAAGCTGGCCATCATAAATGCGGAAGCACGTTAAGCGAATCATGCGCGATTGTCTCCCAGCACCCAGCTGTCAACACTAGCAAACCCTTGGCATAGTTCCTCAATACCAAGGGTTTGGGGGGCATCTGTTGTAGGCAAATATAGTCTGACAAGAAGTGAAGGGTCGCGACCATATGAATGCGAGGAGTCCAGGTCGTGCTCGCGATTAGGGGTCGCGTCTCCCGGATGCGAGCAGCTCGGTTCGTGCTCTTCAGAAGGGGTCGCGTCTCCCGGATGCGAGCAGCTCGGCTCGTGCTCTTCAGAAGGGGTCGCGTCTCCCGGATGCGAGCAGCTCGGCTCGTGCTCTTCAGAAGGGGTCGCGTCTCCCGGATGCGAGCAGCTCGGCTCGTGCTCTTCAGAAGGGGTCGCATCTCCCGGATGCGAGCAGCTCGGCTCGTGCCCTTTAGAAGAGGTCGCATCTCCCGGATGCGAGCAGCTCTGCTCGGGCTCGTCAGAAGGGGTCGCACCTCATAAAAGCGAGCATCCCTGACATGACCAGCTCCCGACATCAGAATAGTCCTGAGTCTTCGTTTTTGGTTTGGATGGTCTTCATACTTCCAGCACCCGGTTCCCGTCGAGTGGCTTGTTCAATCCCTCTGCGACACCAAGCAAAGTTACATCCAGCGCGGTGGTCCTCACCCTTTCGACGTCTCCTTCCTTTTCGGTAGCTATGACTCCAACTACGAGCAATCAGCACTATAACTACCGGCAGCCCACATAGGTCGGTTTTTTGGCTTATCCTCTATGGTGGTTCCGAATCTCAGGGGATTGCTATCAAGAAACGTGATTGCCGGAAGGAATCATTTGGGTAAATCTTGCCTCTAAGGATAAGGATCTTGTTCCACGAAATCAGCGAGATTTCGGTATCGTACGCGACATCAGCGGGATTTCGATATCTTACGTAACAAATTGGGTTGCTTCATATATAAAGGGGTGACTCCATTAAGAGAAAGGTACACTCAAACAGAACATTCAATCTTTGTCCCGTTTTGCTTGGCTTCTCTTCTTCTTGCTTTGGCCTGACTTAAGCATCGGAGGGCTAACGGCTGGTCCCCAACCACCCTTAGTTGCTGTCTTCTTTCAGGTCTGGTGAAGAAATCCCCGTTGGAGTGAAGGAGAATCATCGGAGGATCTCGTTACAAAATCTGACATTAACACCCCATCACGAAGAAAAAAGTCGCCTCAACATCATCTTCCACAGAAAGATACAAAAACCCACTGGTGAAATTCGGACCATTGCAGGAGGTCCAGCTTGCGGGGGAGATTCTCAAGCTTTAAGAAAAGCATCTGCTCGCAAGGTGTCTCAGAAGCCTCAACATATTTATTGGTTGGAAAAGTCGTCCGATATATCAAATGCTAGCTATCATCCGATCTCTTTTTCTCTTGAAGATGCTGAAGGAATTCATTTCCCTCACGAGGACTCCATCGTGGTCGCGTTAAAGGTGTCAAACTATTTAACTTACCGTATTATGTTGGATACAAGTAGCTCCACTGATGTCCTTTACTTGGAAGCCTTCAATAAAATGACACTTGCTAGAAATTTACTCAAACCTATCTCCACTCCCCTCGTCGGTTTCGGGGGCGAAGTTGTAACACCAGAAGGAAGCATTGACCTTTCTGTCACCTTCAGAGAAAGTCCAGCCAAAACCACAGTCTTCGTTAATTTCCTCGTGGTGGATCGAAGATCAGCGTACAATGTTATTTTGAGTCGACCCTCACTCACCAAAATAGGAGTAGCTTTACACCCCCTGTATCTATGCATCAAATTCCCTACTCTAAGCGGAGTCGGGGTAGTACGAGGAATCAGAAAGAAGCTCGAGCATGCTACGAAATCGCCGTACAAGATCGAAAAAATCCTCAAGCTGCTCCTATTATGGCGATTAAAGGAGACTTAGCAGATCTCCCGATAGCGACAACGTTGGACCCCAGGGAGGACGCTCATCAATCAGGTACCCCGGAGGAGGAGATAGTTGAAATCCACTTATCCAAAGATAATCCATCCAAGAAGGTTTACATCGGATCCCCTTTAAGCGACGTGTTTTGAGCAAATCTGGCTCATTTTCTAGCCAAATATCAAGATGTATTTGCTTGGTCTCACGAAGACATGCCAGGTATTAATCCCAACGCTGTGGTCCATCGTCTGAATGTCGAACCGAAGTATAAACTTGTTCATCAGCGTCGACGAGCGTTCACCGCAGAAAGGCAAATGGTGATTAAAGCTGAGGTCGAAAAGTTATTAACCGTCAATTTCATTGAGGAGGTTTACTATCCAAAATGGGTCGCGAATGTGGTTCTTGTCCGCAAAGCCAATGGTAAATGGAGGATGTGTGTAGACTACTCCAATTTGAATAAGGCATGCCCAAAGGACAGTTTCCCGACTCCCCGCATCGACTAATTGGTTGATTCAAGAGCAGGACATGCTCTGCTCAGTTTTATGGATGCCTATTCTGGTTACAACAAGGTCATGATGCATCTGCTCGATCGTCAAAACACTGCCTTTATCACCGATTGAGGCTTATATTGTTATAAAGTAATGCCTTCGGTCTCAAGAATGCAGGATCCACTCTTCAGCGTTTGGTCAACAAAATGTTCGCTGCACAAATTAGCAAGAATATGGAAGTTTACGTCAACGACATGCTCGTGAAAAGCGTAACGAAAAATTATCATCTCACAGATCTCCGGGAAGCTTTTGACCTGATGAGAAAGTACCAGACGAAGTTAAATCCGAAGAAATGTGCCTTCGGGGTCTCTGGTGGAAAATTTCTTGGGTTCATGATTGGTCAACGGGGGATCGAAGCGAACCCCGAGAAAATAAAAGCTTTGATCAAAATAAAGTCTCCATCCACTCTTAAAGATGTCCAACGATTGGCTGGTCGCATTGCATAATTGAATAGGTTTATTTCGCGCGCCTCTGATAAGTGCCTTCCTTTCTTTAAGCTTCTCCGCGTTACTACAAAAACCAACTGGGTATGGACTCAGCAGTGTGAGGAAGCATTTTAACAACTGAAGCAATATATGAGCACGCCTCCTATCTTATCAAAACTCGTTTTACACGAACAACTCCTTTATTTATCTGTATCTTCCACGGCCGTTAGTGCCGCATTAATAAGAGAAGATTCTGGGGTCCAAAGACCCGTTTACTATATTAGTCGAGCGATGGTGGATGCCGAAACTCGATATTCTGATATGGAGAAATTAGCTCTCGCCTTAGTGATTGCAGCTTAAAAATTACGACCATATTTCCAAGCCCACCCCATATTGGTACCTATGAATCATCCATTAAGACAAGTCCTTCAAAAGCCTGAGGTATCAGGACGATTGACTAAATGGGCAATTAAGATCAGTGAGTACGACATTTCGTTCTGTTTGAGAACTGCCACTAAGGGCCAAGCCGTGGCTGATTTCATCGCTGAGTTCATGTATTCAACCCCAATAGATTCCACCTCCAACAATGACCCTGCGACCAGCGACCAGGCCCCCTGGTCGCTCTTTGTGGATGGGTCTTCATGCGCCACCGGTAGCGAAGCCAGCTTGATCTTAATCGCTCCTAATGGATCACATTTTCAATATGCTTTATGCTTCGACACTCATGTCTCTAACAACGAAGCGGAATATGAGGCTTTGATCGTTGGCCTTGAACTAGCGAATGTGCTCACGATACAGAATTTACTTATTCATAGTGACTCTCAGTTCATAGTCAATCAAGTGCTCGGCGAATTCGAGGCGAAAGAAGAGCGAATGGCTTTGTACAAATCTCGAGTACTTATCCTGCTCGCAAAGCTAAGCAAATATGAAATAATTCACATTCCCCGCGAGAAGAATAAGCTCGCAGATTCCCTGGCAAAGTTAGCTTCCGTACTAGAATATGATTTAACACGATCTGTTTCTGTCGAGCATCTCCATACTCCAAGTATTGATCAATTCACCCCAGAGCAAGTGGTCACAGTGCATTCCTCTCCATGTTGGATGGATCTCATCGTCCTTTACCTCAAAAGCGGACAACTCCCAGATGATAAAAAAATCTGCGCGACAAATTCGTTATCGTGCTGCTAGGTACACCTGACAAAACGGAATTTTACAACGTAAAAGCTTTGCTTTACCATACTTAAGGTGTCTCCATCCAGAAGAGGTACACCACGTTCTTGATGAAATACACCAGGGGGCATGCGGTAACCATCTTAAGTGACGATCTTTAGCATATAAAGCAATGAGCAAGGATACTACTGGCCCACCATGAAGGCGGACGCAATCGAATTTTTCAAGAAATGAGACAAATGCCAGCGATATTCTCCAATCCCTCATGTACCATCTGAACAGATGATGCCGATGGATGGTCCTTGGCCTTTCGCCCAATGGGGAGTTGATATAATCGGACCATTACCCACCGAAAAATGGCAGAATAAGTTTGTGATTGTAGCAGTCGATTACTTCACCAAATGGGTCAAGGCAGAACCTTTAACCATAATCACTGAAAAGTAGACTACTAAATTCATATGGAGAAACATCATATGTCATTATGGGATCCCCCACACTATAATCACCAACAATGGAAAGCAGTTCGACAACGCAGCGTTCTCGAAATTTTGTGAGAAATGGAAAATACGAAGTATTCGAAGTTCCCCATATCATCCTCAGGCAAATGGACAAGTTGAAGCAGTCAATAAGATCATCAAACATCATCTGAAAGCTAAACTCGATGAGTGTAAGGGTATATGGCCGGAGCTTCTACTTGAAGTCTTATGGGCCTATAGAACGACAACTCGCACGTCAACTAGTGAAACTCCTTTCTCTTTGGCATTCGGTATCGAAGCAGTTGTTCCCATCAAAGTTGAAGTACCCTCGTATCGTATCAAGCAGTACGACCCAACGAGCAACCAAGAGGGTCTCAAACTTCATCTCGATCTCTTGGAAGAGAGAAGGGATGCATCCCGACTTCGAGCAACAAGTTACCAACAGCGTATAGCTCACTACCGTAACGCAAAAGTCAGACCTAGAGCTTTCGAGCTCAACGATTTGGTGCTTGGACAAAATCTTGGAACACCTACTCGTTCGTTGGACCCGAATTGGGAAGGCCCCTATCGGATTATCAAAATCATGCGACCAGGTACATATTATCTCGAAGACATGAGAGGAGGACCCCTACATCACCCTTGGCACGTAGAGCATCTACTTCGATATTTTCCATAATCCGATGTAAATTCAAATATCCGAATAAAGATGGATTCTATTTCCCTCGTATGGTCGATTGATTCACAAATTTGGTTGCTACTCCATTTGCTGGACCGAATAGTCCTGAAGAGAATACAAACATTCTCTTGACCAAATCTTCTGCCCTCAGCAGAGTCAAAGACTCAATTGAAAGGTTAACCTATCTCTAAGCGAACACGGTCACTTAGACCCCCCTAATTGAGCCTAATTCATTTTCATGAATTTAGTAAAGCACCTAAACGATTATTAATTCTTATGCAACAAAGAGGTAAACAAAACATCTATTTTCATTAAAAGATGGGAGAAGATACATGTATTTTGAGTCAGAGGAGAAGGGGAGTAACTCAGAAAATATTCTTCATTCAGAGGAGTTTCTCGGCTCTCTGCCTCAAGTCCCGCTTTAGGAGCCCGCGTAGCGTCCGTAGCTTCCGTGACTTCATTCTCGGCCGCAACTCTCTCTCTAGTCGCGACCTCAAAAGCAACTCTATAAAATTCCTCCACACTGAAGGATGGAGAAATTTGTTACATAACTTTGACCGCAAAGTCGTGACCAGCAATGTATGCCTCATAACGTTCATCCTCGTAGAGTTGAGAAGTCTGGAACTCTAGAAAAGCACGGGGACCTTCTTCAGCTACCATCTTGATGTAGGTTGTCCTCTCCTCATCCCAATGAATGGAGTCATCCTTCAATTGGGCAAGGGTCTTTTCAGCATTTTCGAGGCGAGCCTTGTAATCCCCGAGCTGCTCCTCGAGGGAGATCTTGTCTTGATGGAAGATCTCCTACTCCTTTTCGCTCTTCGTATGTACCTCTGAAAGCTTTGCAAAATTAAGGTCCAACGACTGATAACGATCAGTCAAAACTTGGACCTTGGCAATGAGGAATTGTTTCTCCTCATTTAACTTGGCAACGAGGGCTTCTTGGGACTTTATTATACGATCCCTCCCTTAGATCTCGCCCTCCATCGCCAGCCTCTTCTTCTCCCCCTCGTCGATGATGTGGCGAGTAGCATCGATGTCATGCCTTGTCCATAGCATGAAGTCCAGACCCTGTTCAAAGAACCAGAAGTATTGTCATTCAGATATGAGCTCTTAAAAAAAAGGGGGGGGGGGGGGGGGGGGAAAGACGGGGAGGATCGAGGATCGTTACCTGAATTGTTTATGTTCTAAAAAATAAACTTGCAAATTGGATGCAAGTGTGCAGGAATGGCTTAGACTCCAGTTTCGGAAGGCTGAGCTACGACCATCTCAGTAGAGCTCGTCTCGCGAGCAGTTGGAGGCCCCTGAACAGGAGTAGCCGACTCGCGAGCAGTATTAGGCTCGCATCCCATCTCATTTGGAGGGAGACTTGGCCCTGCCTCACCGCCCTTTAGCGAATTGGCAATAATGTCAATTATTAACTGGCTGTGGGGGCCAGCTGGAGGAGTCATAGCCGCTCCCATTTGGGGGGCACATTGCAGCTGCGAGCTGCGAGCAGGCTCCTCTGGTCGCGTAGGCATGGCGGAAGGACCAGCCGCTGTCTTCTTCTGCCTCTTTGAAGCGGTGCCCTTCAGACGGGGTAGTACCCCCAAGGCTCCCCTCTTATCTCCTACGTTCTTCATGGTCTCTTCTCGAGAGATGAGGCCAGCAGCAGAAAGACAGTGAGGAGTTAGAGCGGCGTTGACATTGCGGGCTTCTACTGGAAGTTTGTATATCTTAACGAGCTTCTCGTGAAGTCCTTCCCGCAAGGACGGCCTCTTCCCAATGGGAATACCTGCGAGACATAAAGAAGAGCAGGTTAGTCAGCAACAAAAATCAAAATTTACTTATCCTCAAGCAAAGTGGTAAAACTCAACCCACCTTCGTCGAAGAAACGGTTGACGTTGTGGCTTTTGGGGTCGGAGCCCACATCGGACTCCTAGTTGCCAGAGGCGTAAAACCATTTTTTCCTCCATCCGGAATAATTTGAGGTAGGATTCCCCAAGATAAAATTATCCCAGTGCCGAAAGCAGAGATAGTACCAACCCTCACTGGATGGGGCTTTTTTCAATTGGTACATTCTCAAAAACTCATCGGCAGTCAAGTCCTCATTTACCGCCTGCTTCTAGAGGACAAACGCACTCATAACCACCCTCCAGTCATTTATTATGAGTTGGCCGGGGGGCAATTTTATAGACACGGAGGACGTTACGGATGAAGGGGAAGGTGTACACCGAGCCGGAAAAAAATTCATACACAGCGACATAGCCCGGTGGTGGGGAATCGGCGATTTCTCCTTTCCCCGACAGTCTAAGAATGACGGAGTCAGGGATCTGGTAAGCTCAAAAGTTGTTCCTCCGTCATTATCGATGGGTAACTAGTGGCCAAATACCTTCCCACCGGCACTCTGGCGTTATTTGATTCAGATGAATCGGGAGTATCATCTCCCAAAGGAACGACTTCTTCATCGGAATTCCTCGCCATAGCCAAGAAAAAGAGAGATAAAAGAAAAAAAAAAAAAAGAAGAAGAAATACCTCCACGAAGAGGTTACGCCAAATACATGAAGAAGAGAAGGAGGGTTTCTGGTATACTTCAGCAAGATTTTGAAAATGAAGTAACCTCCGTAGACTTCGATATTTATAAGCAATCATTTCGTTTGATTTAGGTGACACGCGGCAACCCTGCGTCTGGCACAACAGTCGAACGAGCACGAGCATTAAATCCCGAGACACGTGGCGAGTGTTGTTTCATTTATCTTAGCCGAAAAGCTGCGGAAAGCTGGCGCTCATAAATGCAGGGTCATTCTTGGTCAGTCATGTACGGCTTCTCCTTCAATAGGCGGTTATATATACAAACAAATCCTTTGGCGTATCTTCTCAACGCTAAGGATTTGGGGGGCATCTGTTGTGGAATAAAGTTGGTCATCGAAGGGATATGAGCAAAATGCGATCAGCAAGCGCCTTTCAATAAGAGTCGCGACCAGCCTACTTAATCACGAGCCCTCCCTATTCATACTTCATATATCATCTCAGACCTCCGACCACACCATCCAATCACATGCGAGTAGCTCAGCTCGTAGTCGGTAAAAGGGGTCGCACTTCCACATGCGAGTAGCTCAGCTCGTAGTCATTGAAAGAGGTCGCATCTCGGCATGCGAGTAGCTCGATTCGTGGTCCTTAAACGAGGTTATCTTTGAGCCCGAATATTCATCGCTTTTTAGTACCAGCAGCCCGTATAGACCAATTTTTGGCTCGTCTCTATTCATAGTTCCAGACCATGGAAGTCTCTTATTGAGGAACGTAATCAGCAAGACGTCTAAAGTGGTTATACTATCTTCTTATTTAAAGATTATGAGGATAAGCTTCTTATCCCCCTAAATCAGGAGTGATCTTAATGGCTTGTGTAACAGACTGGATCACCTAGATCTGCATAAATAGATGGCCCCACAATTAATAAAGGCACACAATCTCTAAGCTTACATTACACACTTTGCTTTACTGTCAAATCATCTCTGACTTAAATTTCGGAGGGCCAACGACCAAGCGTCGGCCACCCTTAGTTTTTCTTCTTTGGCTTTTAGGTCTAGAGGAGAGCTTACTAAAAGGAGAGTGAACGTCTGGAGGATCCTGTTACCAGAATTAGACGTTAACACCAACAATGACCAACACCCATGTTCTTCTCAAATTGAGTAAATTCATGCCTTCACAAGGAAAAAGAAAAAAACACAAATGGAAGAGGAAGAGATAGGTAGCTAGTACATTTAAAGCAGGGATCCAATACCCATGCACATGACTCCAAGTCAACCCAAGACTTCTCCAATTGAGTTGTTGGATAGGACTCTGCTATTTTCGGTTCCTTTGTGACCACATTCCACGTGGTGTCCAAATTGGTCTTTTCTTTAATATGCTTTGATGCAGACTTTTTCGTAGAAATGAGCAACCCCTGCCATTAACTTGACTAAGACTTGTAGAATATGCTTTCCATGGAGACCTAAATCAAGTATGAGGTACCTCGTTACTAGTCTTTTAACTACTTATAAACAAGTAGTAATTTCGTTTTATTAAAAGAAATCTGCCATGACTTTTGGAGCGTTGCCAAATGCTTCTGTGACGGAACCGACTTTAAGTGTATGAGATCCACGACGTTCCTTAGATTTGATGGAAATACAAACCAATCTGGGCCGTCCATCCGATTCTTGCTGCCCAAGGAATTCCAGAGGCTTCCTCAGTTGGACTGCTTGCTGTGCAAGGAGAAGAATTTTCAATAAACCGGTTCATCTCTCAATGCATTGAAAATAAACAATATTAAATATATTTTACTTTGTTTTTTGTTTGTAGTAAATATATTACCCTTGTGTCTTATGGAATTGTCTAGAACAGGGGTGTTTTGGTCATTTCACATTCCATGGAAAAGCTATATAAAGGGTTAGGGGAGTTGTGGCTACGGTGGATGTAAGCCTCAACTAAGTCCAAAAGCTCCAACCAAGCTCCCTCCTAGTAGTCCTAAGTCTTATGTAAGTCTTGTGTAGTCCCTAGTCCATAGTAAAAAGACTAGCCTTTTCTTGTAAGCTTCAAAGTTGTAAGCTTCAAAATATCCTTTGTGTGGTGGTATCTCACAACTATTTTAAACATCTCTTTCTTGCATTTTAGTCCTTGCTCAAGGCTTTGTAAAGCCAACAAGTTTACATCCAAGAAGTTGTGCCAACAAATTAGTATCAGAGCCTTTGGTTAAATGACCACCGTGATCCAGCCGCAGATTCCTAAATTGTCTAAAGACAACTATGAGAATTGGTGCATCTAGATGAAGGTATTGTTCGGGTTGTAAGATCTATGAGAGATCATCAACAACGGGTATGAAGAACTGACCAAGAAGCAAGAAGCCGCCTACACCACTGATCAAATGACGGCCCTCAAAGATTAAAGAAAGAAGGATAAGAAGGCTTTGTTTCTTATCTATGAAGGGTTGGATGACTCCACCTTTGAACGTATCATTGAAGCGACAACATGCAAGCAAGCATGGGAGACTCTTAACACCATTTTCAAAGGAGTTGATCGTGTAAAGAGGATTCTTCTCCAAACCTTTAAGGCTGAGTTCGAGACCGCACACATGAAGGAAGGTGATACCATTTCAATTATTTTTCAAGATTGTTTGTTATTGTTAACAACTTGAAAACAAATGGTGAAAAGATCGAAAAAAATACGCGTGATTGGAAAAGTGCTTTGATCCCTCACAACCAAATTTGAGCATGTGATTATGGCCATAGAAGAATCAAAGGACTCCATTGAAGAACTGATGGGATCATTGCAAGTACATGACAACGAATGCAAAAGAATGCTAGTTCAATGCTTGAATATGCCTTATAGTCTACGTTGACTCTAAATGAACAAAAGAATGTTCTTACACAACGGGGGGTCGTGACACTAGCAATCGTACGAGAGGCATAGGGCATGCATCCAAGCCATCCACAAAATCAACAAAAAGTTTACCAATTTTTATGGAAGAGAAAATGGTAGAGGTCGATCCATGCGTGGTCGTGGAAACATAAGGAATATTTAATGCCACAATTACAAGAAATTCGACCACTATACATCAAAGTGTTGGAGTAAAGTGGATCAAGATGAATGATCCAACTATGCTGAAGCATCATGCCATGAAAAAGAAGACTCCACACTTCTCCTTGCACAAGAAAGGCATGTGAACCGCCGGATGTATGCTATCTTGATACTTGTGCAAGCAACCACATGAGTGGTAACAAAGAACTGTTTGTGGAACTCACAGAAGGAGTTCGTGGCAATATGAGTTTTGGCGACTCATCAAAGGTACCCATGATAGTAAAGGAAAAAATTAAAATCTATCAGAAGAACGGTGTGCCAAATTTTATCTCCAATGTGTATTATGTACCAAACATAAAAAATTACATCCTCAGTATTGGTCAACTCCTCAAGAAGGGGTATGTTATACTGTAGACACCCCACCTTCGGCTACAATGTTGGTAGAGAGAGTTGAATGAATGGAGGTCCATACCCCTAAACCCATGTCCAAACCCAGCCAAACTCACCCATGTAAGCCCCAATCTGTAACCCAACTCAAGCCTAAACCCAATCAACTCACTCCTAAACATCAGCCCAAAAAACCCCCATAAGAAAAATCAATCCAAAAATCCCAAAAAAGTCAACTTGGTGAGTCAACCCACTGAGTCAAATCACCAAGTCAACTCACCGGGTCAGTCCAGCCCCTAAACCCAGTCAACTCACCTTGTCAGTCCATCTTTCAAACTTAGTCAACTCACCTAGTTCTGAGCCACAGCTTTGGAGTAGCTCTGAACCTCGAACCAACAGCTTTTTTGCTTCAGGTTCGGGGGCTGTACGCTCTAAAGCTGGAGCAAAGAGTCCATACGGGTGGCTCCCTGGGGGCCACCCAAGCATAATTACCAAAGCTGCCATCCTTCGCAGCTATAAATACCTCATCAGTTTTTCGTTTCTAGCATCCCTTAACATCTTAGAAAACCCGTCAACTTTAAGTCCACCTCTATCCCTTTAGCCCATTCCTCCACCAAGGAAAGCTGGAGTGAGAAGAGTCTAGCCCTGGTCTAGCCCAGGTTGACCCTAATTCAAGCCTCTCGAGCTACCTAAGTCCCGATCTTAGCCGCTCGAAGCAAACCCTTGCGATACCTCCGTCCATCCAACTCTCATATTAGCATCATGTCATTTGCATCTAGCATAAGTGCAACATTTATTATTCTTCCAACACCCCTTCGTATCATTCCACTGCAAACACGTGATCGGGTCTTAGCGTATGCTCTAAAGTTTGACAGTTTGCCCGGAATTCATTCATCAGAAATTTTGATCGATCAAACACACACCATGCATCTCACATAAAGCACCTGTCAGTTCGAGTGTATGCTCTGGGCTTGCTTGTTAATGGAAACATGTCCATCAGAAACTCTTATTGTTCAGACCTACATTCATACATTATATCATTCATGAGAATGTACGAGGATTAAATCAGACTTTCAAGTATTAGTTCGATTCTGTGAAGTAAAGATCGTACCTCGGTACGGGCAGAGTGGGTGCCTAACACCTTCCTACCCTATAACCGTGATCCCTTACCTCGAATCTCTAACCGTAGATCAAAAGAGTCATTTTAGAGGAATGAATCTTCAGATTCCCTTCTCTAATGTTTCTACAGGGTCTAGCCGATTGTAGATTCAAAGTAACTGGCTAGTGGCGACTATGGTCTTATACGAACTCATCTAAACATACTTGATAACACGACAACCGAAAAAGCCGTCGAGAAAGAGGCGAGCCAGTGGAAAAATGGTGATTTGCGCAACCCCTTTTCAAAATGGAGGGTTAGGAGAGCGGAAAGGCGGACATCCACAGAATGGCAAATCTACTGGGGATATGCTAGTCCCACTAGTCGTGATCCAACTTAAAAAACAGAATCCTTCCTATACTTGAAAATCATTAGTCCTCATATAATCTCATCTGCATAGCATTCTATCCATAAACAAAAAAAAAATCCCAAAACTCAAAAAAAGAAGAAAAGTAGAGCATATTCCTCACTATTGCGCCTCCTCGGGCTCAACGTCCTTGGAAACAACTTCCCTTTTACAGCATAATCCGCACCCGAGCTCAGCAAGCCATGTCAGACCACGAAGAGGAAGCTCACCTCTTCCCTGCTCTCGACATGGCTGAAGCGCAACCTCCAGTGCAACAACCAATTGAGAATACGCCAATTATGCAAGAATTTGCACAAGGAATGAGAGCAATGCGAGAAATGTTCTTGCAATTCATGCAAGCACATGCTACCAAAGCAGTCGACAATCAAGTTGGCCCAGTTCAGCAATCTCAATAGACACCATGTCTTGTAGCCTCCAGTTCATCCCAACCCCAGCCGTTAAGGTTTGCGCAGGATTTTCGATGCCTCCTAACAGGGGCCTTCAATCAGAACAACCCTCAACCTTAGGGTATTTCTTCCAGTATTCTCCTATAAATGGGAGCCATTTTCAGTCACATCCCACAACTAAAACTCCTAGTCAATTCCAACAATCTTTTCCTAATGGGAATTTCAGTCAATTTCAACCTCCTCCCGTGACCGAGGTTTCTTTGCAACCTCCCTTCTCATCTCCAGTTCAACAAAGTCCTTATAATGGGAGTAATTGCCAAGCACAACTTCCTTCAAGCAAGAATCATGTGAGCATCAATGACACTAATTATTATGAAAGGGGGGCAGTTCAGGCCTGCCAAGGGGCAATATCTCTCTCATCTGGTCCCTCTGAAGTCGAACAACTTTGAGAGCAAATGCAAGATACGAAGAGAAAGTTGCAGAAGCAGCAAGGGGTGGATCTTCCATCCACTAAGTTCAGGGACCTCTGTCCCTTTCCTGATGTAATGATACCTTAAGGCTTTCTGGTACCAAAATTTAGAAGATATGATGGGATAGGGTGTCCTATAGACCACCTGAGAACATTCTGTGGTGAGCTAGATACTGTGGCAAGCAATGACGAAACGTTGATCCGTCTATTTCAGAAGTCCCTAAAAGGCAATGCGTTACATTGGTATATGTCACTGGACTACCATCGAATAAAAAATTGTCAACATCTTTCTCAAGCATTTGTTAATCGCTTCGTGTACAATATTAACTCAGCACCAAGAAGAGTGGATCTTGCAGCCTTAAGGCAGGGGAATGATGAGTCATTATCAGCTTACATTGGATGGTGGCGGGCAATGACCGCCAGAATGAAGACACACATCGACGATGAAGAGCAAATCTCCATGATCATCCACTTAGCAAACTCGAGCATCTCTGGCTACCTCGTCTCATATCAGTATGCCAACTTTACCCAACTCATCTGCATTGGGGAACAAGTCGAAGCCGGAATAAAGGCTGGAATGATCTCCCCTTGGTGGCCTCATCAGGCCTCTCCAATACAATCGATAGTGGAAGATGAGCCTACCGAATATGAAAGTGATAATAATGGTGTTCCCGTCTCCCATCCAATGGAAGAAGATGATCTTGTCGCCTCTATCGAAGGTGCACTATTGTAAGACCCGTACCCTGATTAACCGAACGTACATTTAGTTTTCGATGTCGGTACATCTCGGACTGACTAGATCGACGATCTCTTATCACGACCCTATTTTAGTACCGCATTGACTCAAGACCTATACCCCGGCGACCGCATAGGCGCTGCTATTCCAACGCCGTGCGGCATGCCCCATTGCGATACCCGGTGTGAAAGCTGCGATCATTTGCGCAATCTGAGGTGGGCCGCGCAACGAGCGTGTGGCGTGGGCCCCACTTGCACAAATCCCAACAAAATGGCAAATCAATCACTATCACCCTCACCCATACCCCTCTCATCACCCTAGTCTACACACACCATACCCACCCCATCACTCTCTCACCTCCAAAGTCAACTCCAACCCATACCTCCCATGCCCTCTCCCATGATCATCACCATCATCACCTCATGCACCCCCCTCTCTACCCATACAAGATCCATACGTAGGGGGGGGTGTGGCCTTCTCATTTTCCTATTTTGCCAGAAAAAGGAGAGAGAAAGAGAAAGAGAGAAAGGAGAGAGAGAGAAGAGAGAGAAGTAGAGAGAGATTTAGAGGGAGATCAAGAGAGAAAGAGAGAGATTGAAGGAGGAGATCTACCTTGGAGGACCCCGATCATCATCCGGACCATCCGATCGGCAATCCAACCGTCCAATCATCATTGTGAGTGCAAACTTCCCCCCTTTTTTCTCGTTTACCATTCATTTTCCTTCCTTGGGCCCACCTTGTGATGGGCAATTGGCTGGGTCATCCATGAATAAGCCCCACATAACTATAATAATAATAATAATAATAATAATAATAATTAAAAAAAAGGGGGGAGAAGAGGAGGCCGCTGGACAGACAGCGTCCAGAGGACGCTGCTGCCCAGCAGCGCCTAGCACAATTTGGGCGTTAGCATTGGGGCCCACTCGTGGGACCCACCTTGATGCATGTAATTGATCCACGCCATCCATCTGTTTCTCCAGCCCATTTAGGGCTGGACACCAAAAATAAAGGTGATCCAGATCTCAGGTGGACCACACCATAAAAAACAGTGGAGATAAGGATGTCCACTGTCGAAACCTTTTGGGCCCACCATGATGTATGTGAACGTTTTTACCGGTCCAATATTGGACTTTATGGGCTCCCCATGAGTTGGGGAACCTAATAGATGGAGTGGATCATACCCATGTGGGCCCCACTTGAAATAAACAAAGATAAGAAAAAAAAAAGCAAAAGAAGCAGAACGTCCAGACGCTGGACGTTCACAGCATCAAAGACGCTGGAGCAGTCCAGCGTGCTGAGGCTGGGACGGTGAGTGGGGTCCCCACTCGTGGGACCCACCTTGATGTTTATGTTGTATCCACATCGTCTATCTGTTTTCCCAGATCATTTTAGGGCCAAGGCCCAAATATGAAATCGATCAAAATCTTAAGCGGACCGCACCACATGAAACAGTGAAAATAATGATGTCTACTGTCAAAATTTGTTTGGCCCACCTTGATGTCTGTGGGCCATATCATACACCCAATATAGGGCTCATTGGGTCCCCCACGAGCTGGGGAACCTGATAGTCGAAGTGGATCACCCTTATGTGGGCCCCACTTGATCAAAACCACGGAAAAAGAAAAAAAAGGAAGCAGGCTTTGACGCTGGGAGTACCCAGCGTCCACGGACGCTGGGCTCGTGATGCCCAGCTGGTGGCCTACTCTGTGGGTCCCACCATGATGTGTGTGCTATATCCATACCGTCCATCCATTTGGGGAGATCGTTTTAGGGCATGATCTCAAGAATGAGACAGATCCAAATCTCAGGAGGCCCTTACCAAAGGAAACAGTGGGGACAGTAACCAAACCATTGAACCTTCCTACGGCCCACCATGATGTTTATTTGAGATCCAACCTGTTCATAAGTTCATACATGCATGGGAGAAGGGAAAGCAAAAATATCAGCTTGATTGAAAACTTTTGTGGGCCCCACTTGATGAGATCAATAAAAAAAATAATTAAAAAAAGAAGGAAAAGAGGGCGCTGGCAGCAACCTGCTTCGTGAGCTGGTTGGGCTGCCCAGCAGGTGGCCCACTCGTGGGACCCACCTAGAATGTATGTGCTTTATCTATTCCGTCCATATGTCTTTCCAGCTCATTTTAGTGGCTGAGCCCAAAATTTAAGCATATCCAAATGTTAAGTGGACCATGCCACGGGAAACAGTGGGAATAATGATCTCCACCGTTGAAACCTTCCCAGCCCTACAGTGATGTTTATTTGTCATTCAACCTGTTCATAAGATCACATGTATATGGATGAATGGGTAAACAAAAATATCAGTTTGATTCAAAACTCTTGGAACCCAGCTGGGTACCACGCAGCCCAGCAGGTGGCCCACCCTGTGGGTTCCAACGTGATGTATCTGTTTAGTCCCACCACGATGCATCTGTTTTATCTATGCCGACCATCTATTTTTCCATATTATTTTAGGGCCGTGGGCCCTCATAATGAGGTAAATACAAACCTCAAGTGGACCACATTGTAGGAAACAGTGGTCATTGATGCCCACCTTTGAAACCTTCCTTGGGGCCATTGTAATGTTTATTTATCCATCTAACCAAAGGCCATGGGGCCCACCTTGATAGATGTGTTGTATATATTGTTGTCCACCTTGGCAGGGGCGTGGGGCCTAATTTTGGGTGGGCAACACGTAGGAAATAAGGGTGATTGAACGCCTACCATTGGAAACTTTACAGGACCCATCTGTTATGTTTATTTGCCATTCTTCCTGTTCATAAGTCACCCAGCCATGGGTCGGGTTCCACACGTGTGGTGTGCGGGCCCCACTATGGTGTTTGGTTGCCATCTCACTTAATTAGTGGGAAAGCACAAATATCGGGTTGATCCCAAACTGTTGGGGCCCATTGATGTATGTGGCTTCCCCACTCCTTTGTGCGGTTATCCCCAACCACGGGCCCACCTTGTTATGCATGTGTTCTATCCACGTCAACCATTGGCCACTATGGTGCGATATGTATGTTGCCCATTCATTAGGACCTCCTTAATTTTGTGCTTGATCCAAACCATCCAAATGAATGGACCCTAGCATGTTATGTACAGGATGGCCTTAGGACCACCTTAGGGTACATGTTCGAATGACCGCGTTGTCCATCCCGTGGATCCACCTTGATGATTAGTTGTGTAAACCCTTGTTGAAAGGTCATATAGATCTGGATGCATGGGAATTCCTAAAGCTCGCATGAACCAAGTCATAGGGCTACCTTCTTACCTCACCCTGTTGAATCGTCTTGTCAAATCAGCTTGTTAACTCACCATGTTGACCCGCCTTGTCAACCTGCCTTATTGACCCACCTTATTGACTCTCCATGTTGATTGATGCTGGTAACTCAGCTTGTTGTATACTCATATGACTCACCCCTTCTACCCTTGTACCCAACTATTAAAGACCACCATATCGTGTATATCCCATCCACATCGTCCGTTTACCATTAGGACGAGTGTGGGGCTCATCCTCGACGTTAGTATGTCATCTAGGTCATCCATTATATGGAGCCTATCTTGCGGTATGAGGTTATACATGTCATCCCTTTTTGGACCTCATTGTATTGACCATCTATCTCAGATTACCCTACCATGTATGATTCTCTGTCATGACCTATTTATCTTGCAACCCGTTCTATGACATTCCTTTTACGGACCATTATTGTGTTTATCTCAACTGTACTACAGGATTATGGGTCTCAGCATGATTTTGGGTATTCTACTCTTGCCGCTCAAATAGGTTCTACATTTGATATGAAGGTAGTGTATTCAACCATTTCCTTTCCGTTTGGGTTATCTGAGTGTTGAAGGTTGATCCACACCGTTCAATTGTTGGACCATTTGTGTTGTTGTATACCGTTGTAGACACCCCACCTTTGACTACACTGTTGGTAGAGATAGCTGGATGAATGGAGGACCATACCCCCAAATCCCAAGTCCAAACTCAGCCAAACTCACCCTTATAAGCCCCAATCCATAGCCCAACTCAAGCCTGAACCCAATCAACCCGCCCCTAAGCATCAGCCTGAAAAACCATAAGAAAAACTAGTCAAAAATCCTAAAAAAGTCAAACTCACTGAGTCAACCCGCTGAGTTAACCCATTGAGTCAACCCGCTGAGTCAACCCGTCGAGTCAAAACGCCGAGTCAACCCGCCGAGTCAAATCACCGAGTCGACCCGCTGAGTCAACTCACCGAGTCAACTCACTGAATCAAAACAGCAGCCCCAAGACATGTCCGTACCATGCGTTGGAACCCGAGGAGCGTCCGTACGGGCGGCCCCCAGGGGGCCGCCCAAACCTATTTACGAGAATTGCCACTGCCCTCTGCTATAAATACTCCTCTCCCCTTCTCATTTTAACACACAATCCATCCTAGAGAGAGTCCGTCTGTTCCGAGTCTTTCTCCACCCCCTTAGCCCATCTTTCCACCAAGGAGAGCCCGAGTGAGGAGAGCCTAGCCTTGGTCCAGCCCAGCTTGACCACTGGTCCAAGTCTCCCAAGCCATCCAAGTCTTGATCCAGCCACTCGAAGCCAATCCTTGCGACACCTCTGTCCATCTAGTTACCCTTTTTCCAGCATCATCTCATTTGCATCTAGCATAAGTGCAACATTTACTTTTCTTCCAAACCCCCTGCTTCACCACAAACACTTTGATTATTCAAGCACACGACATGCATCCCGCATAAAGCACCTGTCAGTTTGAGCGTATGCTCTGGGCTTGCCTGTTAATGGAAACCTGCCCATCAGAAACTCTTACTGTTCAGACCTGCATTCATCCATTAGTCACTATAAGCACTTTGATTATTCAAACACACAGCATGCATCTCGCATAAAGCACCTGTCAGTTCGAGCGTATGCTCTGGGCTTGCCTGTTAATGGAAACCTGCCCATCAGAAACTCTTACTGTTCAGACCCGCATTCATGCATCATGTCATCTATGAGAATGCACGAGGATTAAACCAGACTTTCAAGTATTAGTTCGATTCTGTGAAGTAGAGACCGTACTTCGGTACGGGCAGTGTGTGGGGTGCTTAACCTCTTCCCACCCTGTAACCGTGATCCCTTACCTCGAATATCTGACCGCAGATCAAAATGAGTCATTTTAGAGGAAGGAATCTTCGGATCCCCTTCTCTAACGTTTCTACGGGGTCTAGCTGATTGTAGATTCGAAGTAACTGGCTAGTGGCGACTCTGGTCTTATATAAACTCATTTAACACATCCAGCTTAAACACGACTACCAAACAAAGCCCTCGAGAACGAGGCAAGCCAGTGGCACAAACGGCGATTCGCATGCACGCACCTCTTCTTCTTCCGAAAGGAAAGGGACGAATGTCGTGTGGGAGCGCGGAACAGCGAGGGTCCACAGAATGGCGACTCCACTGGGGATAAGCTAGTCCCACTAGTCGTGATCTGACTTGAAAAACAAAATCCTTCCCATACTTGAAAGTCATTAGTCCTCATACAATCTCATCTGCATAGCATTCTACCCAAAAACAAAAAAAATAGAGAATCCCAAAACCGAAAAAGAGTATAGTCCTCACCATTGCACCTCCTCGGGCTCAACGTGTTCGGAAACAGCTTCCCTTCCGCAGCATAATCCGCACTCGGGCTCAGCAAGCCATGTCAGACCACGAAGAAGAAACTCATCTCTTCCCTGCTCTTGAGATGACCGAAGCGCAACCTCCAGTGCAATAACCAAATGAAAATACGCCAATCATGCAAGAATTGGCACAAGGAATGAGAGCAATGCAAGAAATGCTCTTGCAATTCATGCAAGCACAAGCCACCGCAGCAGCCAACAATCAGGTTGGCCCAGTTCAGCAATCTCAGCAGCCATGCCGGGTCCCTCCGGCCTCCAGTTCAAATCAAGCACAACCATCGGAGTCTGCCCAAGACTACCGACATCAGCCGTCTCAGCCCTTCACTATGGGGCATCCTCCTCAATACCTTCCCGCGACGACAAGGCCGTCTCAGAGCACTCTTGTCGCAGGAACTTCCAGTCAGCTTCCAGTCAATCCTACAAACAACAATCTCAGTAGATCTCAGCATGTCCCCGCCGATGGGACCCCTTTTCAATTTCAGCACATCCCCGCCGATGGGATTTCAATTCAATTTCCAGCAACAGGGATAGCACTGGCGAACGCCCACAACGGGGGTCAGTGCCAAGCCCACATCAATCAGCGGACAGTGACGAATACCCAATAAGGGGGTCACTTCCTAGCATCTCAGCCTCCTGCAAACAGGAGCACTTTTCAATTCCAGCACATCCCCGCCGATGGGATTCCAGTTAATTTTCAGCAATCTTCAATTCAGCAAACTCCAGTTAATTTCCAACAATCTTCAATTCAGCAATCTCCAGTTAATTTCCAACAAGTTCCAGTTCAACCTTCAGTACAGCCTCCAGTTCAGCTACAATCCTTTCAAACACAAGTTTATCAGAATCTAGCTTAGTCATTAAATCAATTTCAGCAACCCGTGGTTGTTTTTCAGCAAGCCCATAGGGTCGAAGACATCGACCACTATGTCGAAGAAGAACGTGCCTTACTCCAAGAGGCTCCAGTCGCTTGAACGGATCACTCAGGACTGGACGAGTTGCGGGAGCAGTTCCAGATCTTGTAAAATCAGCTTCAGCGACAACAAGGAATCGACCTACCTTCGACCAAGTTCAAAGACTTGTGTCCTTTCCCAGATGCTCAAATACCTCAAAACTTTGAGGTACCAAAATTCAAAAGATACGATGGCAGCAGTTGTCCCACAGCACATCTCAAGGCCTTCTGTGGAGAGCTGAGTGCAATATCAGGAAATGAAGGGGCCCTCATTCGATTGTTCCAAAAATCCCTAAAAGGCGATGCCCTAGATTGGTACACCTCATTAGACTGCCACCACATTAGGACGTGGGAACAACTTTCCCAAGCTTTCGTTGACAGATTCGCATACAATCTCAACATGGCACCCAGAAGAGCTGACCTCGCAGCTCTCAGGCAAAAGAGTGATGAAACACTATCGGCTTATGTGGGACGTTGGCGAGCTATGGCAGCCAGGATGCAGACACCTATCGATGACGAAGAACAAATCTCCATGATTGTGCATTCAACATATCCTGGCATATCTGGATATCTCATCTCGCATCCATATGTGAATTTCTCACAGTTGATCCATGCTGGAGAGCAAGTTGAAGTAGGAATCCGGGCCGGGACGATCTCCCCATGGCCTCATCAAGCCACTCCAATTAAGAGGAACAGAGTGGAGGGAAGACCCATCGGGTATGGAAATCGCAGCGGTTCTCCTCCCCGCCTGACAGAGGTAAACAACATCAACACCACTGCTCAGGGTAATTAACATGCTCCCCCACAGGGACGTCAACAGTATCAGCAGAATTAGGCTCAGCACCAACCTCAGCGGTATCAGCCGCAATCGAATCCTCAATCACAGCCACAACCACCTCGTCAACAGCAGCAGTTCAGAGGGAACGGTCAATACTCATACCAGAATAGGCAGAATTATAGGGAGTTCAGAAAATTCGCTCCACTCACTCAACCACTAAGTCAAGTCATGATTATGCTGGTACAGAAGCAGTTACTCACTCTAATGGCACCCAGGCCTCCTCTCATCCTCTGCCTCCGAAATACCGAGAAAATGAGTATTGCGCCTACCATCAAGGACGTGGCCATACTACTGATCGATGCTTTACTTTGAAGAATGCCATGCAAGATCTGATTGATGACCGCAAGATCGTCATCTCGGTCCCTGGGACTCCCGCAGCAGCTTCCACCAACATTCTTCAGAATCCTCTGCCTCAGCATCCGACGGATCCCGGTTCATCTCGAGGCCCCACCGTCAACAGCATAGAAGGAGGAGAGCGCCTCGATCGCTTCTTCTCCCACATCCAATCCATTCATGCCTACACCTATGGGCCAACAAATCCTCCTCTGATCTTGCAAGGGGCAAGTCCCTTTCCTCCTCCAGTCCTCGAGCCAGTAGTACTCGAAGGAACAATTCCATATGATGTGCCAGTTGTGCAAGGGGCATCTTACAGCCCTTCATGCTGAGAGCCAGTGATTCTGGAAGGAGCACAGTCATACATCGAGCCCCTATACAAACCTGTCATCTCGCAAGGGGCCACTCCGGTTCAAGAACAATCCAATCAGCAATGGAGGGATTATACTCATCAGCAGCAAGAGCCCATTATCCTGGAAGGAGCTCCTCCAGTTAAGCCAGTCATATTACAAGGGGCAAATCCCGGAGGCGTGTCAATCACACTATGACAGCTGGGACGAACAGAGAATTCCCCTGCCATATCAAGAGGACCAGTATTCATTCCATGGGAGCCTCTTGCTCCAGGAACGGTCAAGCCAGGACCGCAACCTTATGTGATCTATGAAGACAAGCCTCGATATTACCCCTTCAGCATAGGCAATAATGTAGTTCTCAAGGCAAAAGCTCCGTACGAGGAAGATCTGGTACCCACACCAGCACCGTTGCAAGAACAGGTGGTCCTAGAAGGCAAAGGTGAGGAAAATTATAAAGAGGTCCCATGGCACTATCCAGAATGTGCGGAAGTAGGGAATATGAATCCCAATGGGCATTGCATCCGAAGAGATAATCAGAACAGAGGAGATCCCAAAGGCGCTCTCCCAGGCCTCGGTAACAAAAATGAAGCCGCATATGATGTGGCGACTCAGCTCAAGTCAATCCCTGCTCAAATCTCAGTATGGGAGCTACTCTGCACATCTCGCATACACCGAGAAATATTTGCTAAAACCTTGAGCGATGCTCACGTCTCCTCCGATACGGCACCAGAGATGATAGCATTGATGATTGGACAACTCTTGGCTCCACGCACCATCACCTTCACCGATAATGAGTTGCCACTGGAAGGATGCGATCATGGGCGATCCCTCAACATAGCCTTACGATACAAAGACCTCTGCATCCCACTGGTCCTTATCGATAATGGCTCAAGCTTAAACGTCTGCCCACTTAAGACTGCGAAACGTCTGGGAATCAGTCCTTCTTCATTCCGACCCAGCACCATATGTGTCAGAGCATTCGACAACACCCGCCGATCAGTGGAAGGGGAGGTCGACATAGAGGTACAGATAGGTCCGGAAATCTCCACCATCACATTCCAAATTCTGGATATATCAGCCTCTTTCAACATGTTGCTCGGACGACCTTGGCTGCATAAGGTTGGAGCTGTGCCATCAACCCTGCATCAACGAGTGAAATACATCTGTGGAAATCAAGTGATCTCTATCCATGCAGAGAAGGAGCTCATCATTCCTTCCAATGCTGCTGCCACTGAACCAGACATCCCGGTCATCGATATCCAGCACTCTGAAGAAGACATCCCATTTCACAGTTTCGAATTCGAGACTATGAACTCTATCGCCAATTCAAAACCGATAAGGGTGAACCGTGTCTTTTCACCGGCAGAACGTCTGAGCCTCAAATACCGAATGAAGAATCATTTCAAGTATAGAAAGGTACTGCTAATATATAACTAAAGCAAATGGGGACTCGGATACAGGGCAATCTTCATGGACAAAAGAAGGAAGAAATTTCGGTGCTCACTCATCCAATTCGTCAAGCCAGGAGAACCTTGCAAAGACCCGGGAGGGAATCAACCGACTGCACTACACAAAGGCCTCCCGATGAGCCTAGTTTGGGCCACGTGGCCCCCCATTCGATGGGATCAGATTCTCAAACTGTCTAAGCCTCCAGAAGAAGAAGGAAAGGATGAAGATGAAGAAGGAAGTCAAATATAGCAGCTTCAGGACCAGGTTACTCTGATACCTGCTCCCAGCCAGGGGCACAACCTGCCCATTTCAGCATCAATCAACCAGGGGCACAACCTGCCCGCTTTCATTCTGGCCAGCCAGGGGCACAACTTGCCCATCTCAACATCAATCGGCGAAGGACATGACCTGCCCATTTCTGCAGAATCAACACCATCAATCATCATCCAGGGGCAGAAGCAGCCCATCTATTGGACCAAGAAAGGGAAATGGCCAGCCCTGGATTGGTCTGATGTCCAAATTTTGAATTTGTATCTCACTGTAGAACCAGAAGAACTGCAATGCGAGGTAAGTGACCCGGGAGGGACTGAGTATGACTTAGATCTCGAACCCGACCAGCAAGAAATCATGGTCATTGGGTCAGACTGTGATTCTTCGCCCGAATCATCAACCCCCACCTCTTTAGGGAAGGAAGTGTGGGGTCCTAAATGGTCATCTGTTCCCCTAACTTTTGAATCAGCCAAAGAGCCATCTGAGGGCTCTGGCTTCCAAAAAAAATGCCTGTTTAAGCAGCGATCGGAACTTTGGAACAAGCTGGGATCAATCATGCTCTGCAATGCCCGCTTGTTCAAAGTCCCGCAAATTTCAAAAATCCAAAAAAATAAAAAACTTTCAAAAGCCAAAAACATCTAGCATTTCTATTTCAGAAAATTCTCAAAAACCAAAAAACATTTCTTTTCCTGCATTCAATAGTGTGCCAAGTCCGTCTAAAGAGTCGCATGAGTTTGAAGTCGAATCATATGATTTTGACATCGAATTAGACTTCGAGCTCATGGGTCTAGACGAAGCTCGGGATGAGGAAGATGATGATCCGGCTCCCGAACTAGAGGATCTCCTCAAAAAGTTCGAATCTAAAGCCAATGTTGTAGCCGATGATTTCGAGATAGTAAACTTGGGGACACCTGAGATCCCCAGGGAAGTACGCATTGGAAAATCGTTGCCACCTGAGATAAAACAGAAAATGATAGAGTTTCTAGCTACAAGATTGTCCAACTTCGCGTTCTCATATGAAGACATGCCGGGGCTCGATGAAGAGCTCGTTGTACACCATCTGCCAACCAAGGCAGATATGAAGCCAGTGAAGCAGAAACTTCGAAGAATGAAGCCAGAATGGGCTCTGAAAGTCCGAGATGAAGTCATCAAGCAGTACAATGCGAGATTCTTGGTAGTCTCCAACTACCCTGAATGGCTCGCCAACATCGTACCAGTACCAAAGAAGGATGGCAAGGTTCGAATGTGCATCGACTTCCGAGATCTCAACAAAGCCAGTCCTAAAGACGACTTCCCTTTGCCACATATCTACACTCTAGTCGACAACACTGCTGGGTACAAGGTCTTCTCATTCATGGACGGGTTCTCAGGTTACAATCAGATCAAGATAGCCATCGAAGATCACGAGAAGACATCGTTTATCACCCCCTGGGGAACTTTCTGCTACAGGGTAATGCCGTTCGGTCTGAAGAACGCAGGAGCAACATATCAGCGAGCAATGACAGCACTATTGAAGGACACTTTGAAGATCTGAAGAAGTTATTCAACAGATTAGAAAAGTACAGGCTTCGCCTCAACCCTCATAAATGTGTCTTCGGTGCAATGGGAGGTAAGGTCCTCGGCTTTATGGTGAGCGAAGATGGCATTAGGGTCAACGAGACCAAAACCAGAGCAATCATCGAGATGCCCCCTCCTAGAACAGAGAAAGAAATTCGTGGCTTCCTTGGCAGAATTCAATACATCAGTCACTTCATCGCACAGCTCACTCCTATCTGTAAGCCCATATTCAAGCTCCTCCGAAAGAAAGTTCCAAAATAATGGAATGACGATTGCCAAGTCGCCTTCGATCGCATCAAGAAATATCTCATGAATCCTCCAGTCCTAGTGCCACCCACTCCTGGACGTCCACTATTGTTATACATCTCGGTAGCAGCAGAAGCCATTGGCTGTGTCCTCGGCCAGCATGACGAGACTGGAAAAAAGGAACAAGCGATATACTATTTGAGCCGAAAGTTCAACGACTACGAGACCAGGTATTCCCCGATCGAGAAGACTTGCCTCACCCTAGTTTGGGCAACTCAGCGACTCCGTCAATACATGATTGCATTCTCTATTCTCCTCCTCGCTCACATAGATCCGCTCGAATACCTGTTCGAGAAACCGGCACTCACTGGAAGGATAGCTAAATGGCAGCTACTCCTGTCTGAATTCGACATCACCTATGTCACTCAGAAGGCAATCAAGGGACAGGCCCTCGCCGATCATCTTGCGGCCCACTCCCTCCTGGATTATCAACCGCTCAAGACATTCTTCCCTGATGAAGATCTCTTGCTTATCGAAGGTGAAGAAAAGAAGAAAAAAGATGAATGGACATTATTCTTCGACGGCGCAGCAAATTCTAAAGGGAGTGGTATTGGAGCGATCCTCTACTCTCCAGCTGATGTCCCTATTCCTATCTCAAGGCGCATAGCATTCGAGTGCACCAACAACATGGCAGAGTACGAAGCATGCATCGTTGGCTTAAGGGAAGCCATAATCCTGGGCGTCAAGAAGCTACGAGTATTTGGAGACTCACAGCTTATCATCAATCAGACCAATGGCGAATGGAAAACCAAGGACGAGAAGTTGATACCATATCATGTGTATCTTGACAATCTGATAGAAGAATTCAAAGAAATCACCTTCTCATACATGCCCAGAGCCAAGAACCAGTTTGCAGATGCTCTCGCCACACTTGCATCAATGCTCGAGATACCAAAAGGAGCTTCAGAATGGGAGCTCACAGTCGAAATTCAAGATGAACCTGCTTTCTGCCTGCAAATAGAAGAAGCCGAAGCTGTCCCTGACAAACCTTGGTATGCTGACATCAAGCAATATCTCGAAACCCAGGAGTATCCGGAGTCAGCAACAGCAACAGATCGCCAAACCATCCAGCGTTTGGCCGGCCAATTCACCATCAGTGGCGAAATTCTTTACAAGCGATCCTATAATCACATCGTCCTTCGATGCGTCGATGAAACAGAAGCTGCAAAGATCATGAAAGAAATACACGAAGGAATCTGTGGCCCACACATGAACGGACACATGATGGTAAAGAAGATTTTACGACTTGGCTACTATTGGCTCACCATGGAGACAGACTGCTGCCAGCACGTCAGAAAATGCTTCAAATGCCAAGAGCATGCGAATCAAATTCATGTCCCCTCATTAAAGTTCTACAACCTGACCACCCCCTGGCCCTTCTCCATGTGGGGACTCGACATCATCGGCAAGATTAGTCCCAAAGCATCAAACGGTCATGAGTACATACTTGTGGCAGTCGACTACTTCACCAAGTGGGTAGAAGCAGCCTCCTACGCCACGATTGCAACATCCCAGGTGATCAAATTCATGAAGAACAACATCATATGCCGGTATGGACTCCCCAATGCCATCATCACAGATAATGGGACCCCGTTCGTCAACAAGAAGATGGATGACTACCTCAGCAAATTCAAGATCCAACGTCATTGATCAAGCCCCTACCGTCCTCAGATGAATGGTGGGGTAGAAGCCGCAAACAAGACAATCGTCAGGATACTCGAGAAGATGGTTGTAAACTATCGGGATTGGTCAGATATGCTCCCATATGCACTTTGGGCTATCGAACGTCTGTACGGTCTGCTACGGGCGTTACTCCTTTCGAGCTTACGTATGGAATGGAGGCAGTTCTGCCAGTCGAGGTGGAAATACCATCACTACGAGTGTTACTCGAAAGCGGAATTGAAGAAGGAGAATGGCAACGGGCCAGATTCGATCAGTTGCAGCTAGCAGATGAAAAGCGTATGCGTGCGCTAAGTCATTCCCGGTGTTATCAGAAAAGGATCGCTCGGGCTTACAACAAGAGAGTCCGAAAAAGAAGTTTCAAGATAGGCGACATGGTCATGAAGAAGATTCTACCGTCGCACCTTCCGGATCCCAGAGGAAAGTTCAAACCCTCGTGGGACGGGCCACTGATCATCAGAGAAGTACTTCCCGGAGGCGACCTCAGACTCACCAGCATGAGAGGGGTGGATCTTCCTGAGCTAATCAACGCCGACAAAGTGAAGATCTTTCATGGGTACGTCATTATGGCTTTATCAAGAGTTACTTCAGTAGAGCTGAAGTCAAGAGGTCGAAGCTAAAACCTCTGAGAAATCATTTTCGTCCACCAACAAGTGTTTCAAATAAGGGGATTCAAAAGAAAAAAATATATACAAAAAAAGTAAAAAAGAATACAAAAGAAAAAAAAGGAGAAAAAGGAAAAGGGAAGCCAAAGTAAGGCACCCGAGAAAAAATCAACCCAAGAAGAAACACAGTCATCCATCCACCCATCTCAGAAAGGTCGGTAGTAAAGACCGACAGCTCTATCATCGTAACCTAGGATAAGGGTTGAAAGACTGCCATCGGCCGGCAACGATAGATTCCCGACCTCTAGCCGCCGCAATTATCCAAAGATCTAGAAAAAAACAAAAAAATAAAAAAAAAAAGAAAAAAGAAAATGTGTGCCTAAACAAATAGGGTGGAGTGAAAACTCGAAAGGGCGCTCCGAGTAAAAACAGTGGGCATACAGCGGACTTGGTGAAAACCCGAAAGGGCACTGAGGGTAAAAACAGCATAGCTGCCAAGGGGCAGGCAAGATCAAACACCCGGGACGTGGTGAAAACCTGAAAGGACGCCATGGGCAAAAATGACGGGAAAAGGCCGGCTGTGGTGAAAACTCGAAAGAGCGCTGCAGGCAAAAATGGCTTAAATGGAAAAAGAAAAAATAAAAGTGCAGGTATCAGGAAATCAGACAGTCCAGATTGGTTCGAGCAGTCACAGTTAAAGAACAAGAAAAAGTGCAGTCAGGAACGAAGAGCTCTACAAATTCCGACAATCTCAGGAGGCAATAGTTTCCGCTGCCTACACCTCTAGGGAACCAAAGGAGCACTCAAGTCAAATCTCGAGACGTCGGTCAAAGCATTGACCGAGCCTCAGTTCTGATTCCTATATCCAGACACAAAATCCAGACACACTCACAAGACAACTCATGGCACAATAGATTCTAAAAAAAAATTTCTCTTTTTTCATTAAATGTAACATATTTCTTTTACACATATCATGTCATCTTTTTCAAAAATACAAAAAAATGCATCATCATCAATCATATACCATGTAAAAAAGGAATGTACAGGTGGCCAACACAATCAATCTCTACCCTCCTCTTCGGCCACATCAGGTAAGTCCTCTGACTCATAATGAAGTAGCCTCGCTCTTAACCTGCTCACCTCCATACACAGGTAATGCACCTCATCGCGCTCAAGGCTGCGGATCGCTGTCTCCTCATCAGACAACCTCTGATCAGCAGCCAACCTCCTCGACATCATCTCACAATGATACTGAAGTACGGAAATCTCAGACAGCAAATTGCCATGAGTGGCCAAAAGGAAACCAGGATCAATGAACGGGCGCTCCTCAAAGGGTTCATATGAACCAGATGAAGAGCCGGCATCTCCAAGGATATCCTGCTCATCCTCATCAGTAGTCTGGTGCCAGCAAGGGATGCGTCGATACAAAGACTGCTCAGCAACCCAGTAGTAGGTAGCCCTAATCGGAATTTTCCACCATTTTTCCATCATTCCCAATTTCATCCTTCCTTTTCCTTTTTCTTTTAATTTGGATAGGATTTTTAGAAATCCATATCTTTCGTTGTTTTCCCATGGACAAGGATGGACAAAGTACCCCGGCCTGATTTCTCAATACCTTAATTCAAAGTCTAGCCAATCCATAAATCACCTAATCCCTTCAACCCATGAAAATCGTGTAATGTGGACTAGGTGTAAAAGTGTTCAGATTTTCTATCAATCACAGAAATAAGGGAATTCACATATAAAACCATTATGCTATCAGAGATTCCAGACATACAGCCCCATGCACTTCATATCTCCTCCTCTTATGCTCATATCATCTTGAATGCATAGAACCGATGTTTTCCAAAAGAGTTTCGAATGTTTGAAAAATCGAAAAATTTCCACATAATTGCTTGAAATGTTACAAAACGCTGGATTTATCCAAGTGGTCCTACACCCCCCAACCAAATCTTGCATTGTCCTCAATGTAAAAGATGTGCAGTAAACAAACATGAGAGCAATGTGAACATAAAGGGAGTGAGGAGTGAGAGTACCTGACAGGTGAAAATTGGAATTCCTCTTCCTTTTAACAAACCTAAGCAAAAGTAAACCAAAGCAACAAAATCCTAATTCTAACTACTCTATACCTCCGTCAGACTAGGAGATCAATCATCCTGATACACAGGATCATTCAGGGGTATGGACATACCTTCTGAAGGAAACTTCTCAAATAACGGCTTTAATCGCTGCCCATTCGCTTTAAAAATGTTGCCGTTCCTTGGATTCAACAGCTCGACAGTCCCATATGGATTCAACAGCTCAACAGTCCCTGGCAACGGCGCCAAAAACTTGTTCGCTTCCCCAAGTGTAGGGTTGCGACGTAGTAATAAACTCGGTAAGACCGAGGTCGATCCACAGGGACTTATGTAGGATTTCACAAACACATCCAAAAGTGTCTATTGAAAGCTAATAATCAGATTTTGAATAGAATTGACGTGAATAACAGTTTTAAACTAATTTTAATGTAGAAAATTATAAAAAGGCACTAGGGGTTCAAGGATCCACTTGTAGCAATCCTTGATGTTCAATCCGCTGTAGTTTCTCATTCTCTCAACTAGAATCGATATTAAGATCTATCTAATCGGATGATAGAGCTGTTAAACCAACCAATCTGTCATATGTAAGTTCTATGCATAAGATTCACTCAATGTAGGCTGAGCTGAGCATGCTCAATTGCATAGGTCATTCCCCTTTCCAAAAGGTTCAGTTCACAATCATAACCATCCTCAAGTCCTGTCACAAGACAAGGCTAGATCAGGATTTGAACTTGATTCAAATCACATGCACAGTCCATACGTATTTCAGAAAATCAGAAAATTAGAACTTTGGTAGCAAGTCCCTTCATGAAGATCATAGTACTAGAGCGCACTCCGATTCCTCGGATCGTACAGGTCTAGACTGATGCAAACCAATTAAGAAGTTAAGTAATTCTCTCAAGCATCCATGAGTCATCATAAGACTAAGAAAAACTACTTAAAAACTTGTATAAACTTCAAACCATAGTTCATAATCATGAATTCCATACTTAAAACCAACTAACTACGAATTGAAACATCTTGGATCCACTACAAGCTTCACCTCTTAGCCTTAGCTAAGAGGTTTAGCTGCTCATGATCCAAGGAAACATGAAACAACTAAAAAGTTCATAAAAACAGCAAAACAAACTAGAGGGAGTTGTGGAACTCTGAAATTCACTTCCGCCGCCTCCAAGCTTGCTTCAACCCTTCTTAGATACCCTAGGAACGATCCCTAGGTGTCCTTTTATAGTCTGGAGGCTCCGCAACTTCAGAAGAATCGAGAAACTGCGTAAGAGTTACGCAGTGCGCAGAGAAAATCGGCGTCAGGAATAGAAACTTTTGATTTTTCACATGGCCGACCGGTCTGGACCGGTCGGACTGGGCTGGCCGACCGGTCACGACCAGTCTGGCCTCTTTTGGCAGTAGTCCAGCAACCATGTCCGACCGGTCAAGACCGGTCGGACCATCTTATTCATTCTTCCAGCAACCATGGCCGACCGGTCAAGACCGGTGGGACCATCTTATGTAATCCTCAGCGTGCCTGGCTGACCGGTCTAGACAGGTCAGGCTCTTTTGGCCGACCGGTCAAGACCGGTCGGTCATACTCTTCTTCAATTTCTTCCTTTTCTTTTTTCTACTTTCTTCTCTTTTCTTGCTTCTTTCTTCCTTCCTTGCTTTTTTCTTTCTTCGGCCCTCCTTGGGTCTTCATCCAAGGTTCTAAATCAGCTCTTTCCATCATCAATTAGGCGGAGTTCACTCTCAAACCTGCAATCACAAAACATGCATGAGATTTGTCTATAAACCATGCAAACCTTGCACAATGAGTGATGAATTGGGGTTAGAATATGCACAATTAAGAGCTCAACACACCCCCCAACCAGCATTTTGCTAGTCCCGAGCAAAACATGCGTGAAACCAATTCCATTCTTCAAAAACTCAACTCTCCCTTAGAAATTATCCTTTTATGCGTCCCAAGGTACATAAGTGTAAGATTCAGAAATATTAGGCGACAGAGGTTGAAACCGTAAACCCTCAAAACATAATAAGCATTCATATAAAATTCCCGTTGATTGGTTGATAAATAGAAGGACTTGAACAAATTCAATCTAGTGTGGACAGTGAAAATTCATCTCACGAGTTTCTAAGATTCTCTTCTTCATAGATCAACTAGACTATAGAACTCAAGGTAGATAGAGCCACATCAAGCCAATGACAGGAATTTGCCTTACCGTCCTTCCGACGACTTTCACACTACATCCCATTTCTGGCTTTGGTTACGGGTAGACCATCCCCCGGTTGGTAGTAGGTAGCCCAAATCGGAATTTTCCACCATTTTTCCATCATTCCCAATTTCATCCTTCCTTTTCCTTTTTCTTTTAATTTGGATAGGATTTTTAGAAATCCATATCTTTCGTTGTTTTCCCATGGACAAGGATGGACAAAGTACCCCGGCCTGATTTCTCAATACCTTAATTCAAAGTCTAGCCAATCCATAAATCACCTAATCCCTTCAACCCATGAAAATCGTGTAATGTGGACTAGGTGTAAAAGTGTTCAGATTTTCTATCAATCACAGAAATAAGGGAATTCACATATAAAACCATTATGCTATCAGAGATTCCAGACATACCGCCCCATGCACTTCATATCTCCTCCTCTTATGCTCATATCATCTTGAATGCATAGAACCGATGTTTTCCAAAAGAGTTTCGAATGTTTGAAAAATCGAAAAATTTCCACATAATTGCTTGAAATGTTACAAAACGCTGGATTTATCCAAGTGGTCCTACACCCCCCAACCAAATCTTGCATTGTCCTCAATGTAAAAGATGTGCAGTAAACAAACATGAGAGCAATGTGAACATAAAGGGAGTGAGGAGTGAGAGTACCTGACAGGTGAAAATTGGAATTCCTCTTCCTTTTAACAAACCTAAGCAAAAGTAAACCAAAGCAACAAAATCCTAATCCTAACTACTCTATACCTCCGTCAGACTAGGAGATCAATCATCCTGATACACAGGATCATTCAGGGGTATGGACATACCTTCTGAAGGAAACTTCTCAAATAACGGCTTTAATCGCTGCCCATTCGCTTTAAAAATGTTGCTGTTCCTTGGATTCAACAGCTCGACAGTCCCATATGGATTCAACAGCTCAACAGTCCCTGGCAACGGCGCCAAAAACTTGTTCGCTTCCCCAAGTGTAGGGTTGCGATGTAGTAATAAACTCGGTAAGACCGAGGTCGATCCACAGGGACTTATGTAGGATTTCACAAACACATCCAAAAGTGTCTATTGAAAGCTAATAATCAGATTTTGAATAGAATTGACGTGAATAACAGTTTTAAACTAATTTTAATGTAGAAAATTATAAAAAGGCACTAGGGGTTTAAGGATCCACTTGTAGCAATCCTTGATGTTCAATCCGCTGTAGTTTCTCATTCTCTCAACTAGAATCGATATTAAGATCTATCTAATCGGATGATAGAGCTGTTAAACCAACCAATCTGTCATATGTAAGTTCTATGCATAAGATTCACTCAATGTAGGCTGAGCTGAGCATGCTCAATTGCATAGGTCATTCCCCTTTCCAAAAGGTTCAGTTCACAATCATAACCATCCTCAAGTCCTGTCACAAGACAAGGCTAGATCAGGATTTGAACTTGATTCAAATCACATGCACAGTCCATATGTATTTCAGAAAATCAGAAAATTAGAACTTTGGTAGCAAGTCCCTTCATGAAGATCATAGTACTAGAGCGCACTCCGATTCCTCGGATCGTACAGGTCTAGACTGATGCAAACCAATTAAGAAGTTAAGTAATTCTCTCAAGCATCCATGAGTCATCATAAGACTAAGAAAAACTACTTAAAAACTTGTATAAACTTCAAACCATAGTTCATAATCATGAATTCCATACTTAAAACCAACTAACTACGAATTGAAACATCTTGGATCCACTACAAGCTTCACCTCTTAGCCCTAGCTAAGAGGTTTAGCTGCTCATGATCCAAGGAAACATGAAACAACTAAAAAGTTCATAAAAACAGCAAAACAAACTAGAGGGAGTTGTGGAACTCCGAAATTCACTTCCGCCGCCTCCAAGCTTGCTTCAACCCTTCTTAGATACCCTAGGAACGATCCCTAGGTGTCCTTTTATAGTCTGGAGGCTCCGCAACTTCAGAAGAATCAAGAAACTGCGTAAGAGTTACGCAGTGCGCAGAGAAAATCGGCGCCAGGAATAGAAACTTCTGATTTTTCACATGGCCGACCGGTCTGGACCGGTCGGACTGGGCTGCCCGACCGGTCACGACCGGTCTGGCCTCTTTTGGCAGTAGTCCAGCAACCATGTCCGACCGGTCAAGACCGGTCAGACCATCTTATTCATTCTTCCAGCAACCATGGCCGACTGGTCAAGACCGGTCGGACCATCTTATGTAATCCTCAGCGTGCCTGGCTGACCGGTCTAGACAGGTCAGGCTCTTTTGGCCGACCGGTCAAGACCGGTCGGTCATACTCTTCTTCAATTTCTTCCTTTTCTTTTTTCTACTTTCTTCTCTTTTCTTGCTTCTTTCTTCCTTCCTTGCTTTTTTCTTCCTTCGGCCCTCCTTGGGTCTTCATCCAAGGTTCTAAATCAGCTCTTTCCATCATCAATTAGGTGGAGTTCACTCTCAAACCTGCAATCACAAAACATGCATGAGATTTGTCTATAAACCATGCAAACCTCGCACAATGAGTGATGAATTGGGGTTAGAATATGCACAATTAAGAGCTCAACAACAAGCTCCTCTAAAGAGGGTCCCATCTCCATATCGTTGAACGCAAACAAGTTCAACGAGGGGACCCAGTCAATCAATGCAGCTCTGAGCATCCTCCAGTCAATGTCAACTCTAGCCATATGGATCAGACTGCCAAAGCCGTAGGACTCCAAATCTCGAATCTCATAAGCTGACAAGCCGTCAACCAAGCAAGCAGCCGTGGCGAGCAAGAAGGACGAGGATGCAGCTGACAAGTCCTCACGGGTACCCCCTCCAGAACAAAAGGCCCAGAAATCAATGACAGCTCATCAAGGATCGGAAGATCAACGGACGAAGGAGAAGGGAGAGCAGGAACCTCTGCAGACTCGACAGCCCCTGACCTGCCCTCAGTAACGGCTATGTCTGATATAGTCGCATCACTGTCTGAAACTGTCACAACCTCAGCCGCATGAGAAGACTCGCCCACCTCATGAACAGAGTGCGCAAAAGACCGACGATCAGGAGAAGGACGACACTCTCTATCAAAAGGGCTACCAGCAAAGATCACACCACACATCGTGGCATCTTGGCCAATCTGACCATCAAAGAATGCATTTGAACCACCAAGAAGGGTCCCGGCAACCCCGATCGAAGAATCAACGGGCAGATCTGGACTTGCGGCCCTCTCCAACAGGAAATCATGAGTCCAGTCATCATCCTGGTCAATCAAAGGGATTATCGAGGCATCCACACCATCCATCATCAGGGGGACATCATCAATGATCACATCAAGTCCACCCAAACAAGTATGTCGCACATCTTGGCTCTCATCAAGAGCATCCAAACCGTTAAAGGTATCATCTGAACCATCCATCCCATCCAGACATGAGATTAGCCCATCTATGCCCATCCTGGTCCCATCACCTCCATCAATCACATCATCCATGTGACCCACACTCAAGGGACACATAGCCTCACCTATGTCCCATCTCATCATCTCATCCATACCACCCATTTCTCCCAAATCAAAGGCCCATTCAAATAAGAAATTTCAGCATGGCTGCCATTAATGGGGCCATTCAAAGCTCCACCAACCACCATCCCTAACCCCTCATCAATACCCCCATTCAATGCTCCATCTCTACCACCCATTAAAGAGATTCCACCATCATTAAAGCCTTCACCACCTCCTAAAGTGTGGGACCCACCATGGACAGCCTCCACAGCCCCTAAATCTCCACCATCCATTGCCCAAGAAAGGACAAACCAAGAAGAGGACAAAAGGAGGAGGAAAGAGGAGACAAAAGGAAGATTCATGGTTGAAATCAAACCTGGACGTACAAAGCAGGTGGGGACAAGGGCAGCAGACAACAGAGAATGTCCGAACCCGAGCCAGCCCAGGCCGCACAAGAGGCGAGCCTTGGGCGGCCCACTCTGGGCTGCCCGTACGGACCCTCTCCCCCTTTCTCCGCGGGATTGGCTCCATGGTTCTTGGTAGGTGAGACTGACAGTCCACATCAGCAGATGGCACCCTGAGGGCCGCCCAAGGCTCCAATCCATTCCATATTTCGATTGAGATTGATCAAGATCATTTGGAAGGTACCCCACCGGTCCAATCACGAAGCACTGCGGCCAGAATGGGTCTGACCAAGTCAAAGAGAGGGAAAGATGATCAAGAGAGGGCCACAAGCAATCCGAGCCGTTTAAAGACTAGATCACCATGATCTAAACCATAGAAAAGCTTGCATGAGTCATGAAATAGCAAGATCAAAGGTTTGATCATCAAAATAAGGGTCAGAATCCAAGATCTGATCATCAAGTGGGCCCACAAGGCCAAATCAAGCGATCTGAGCTGATCAAGTCATCATTCACACCATGAAAAGCCTTCTTAGCCTCACAAAACATCAAGAAAGGTGCTCCAAAGTAAAGCCAAGGTCTCAAGTGGGCCCATAGGGCCGAATCAAGCCATCTGAACCATTCAAGTCATCATCCATGCAATTAAGAAGTCTCCAGTCAAAGCATCCAGACATTATCAAGGAATTTGAGACAAGTCAAAGATTGTATATTCATTCAGAAGATTTTTTATACAGAAGAAGGTAAAAGCAAAAAGAAGAAGATCATACATCAAGTAAGCTGAACACAGAAGCAAGCTACAGGTCGCCAATATAGTCGTCATCGTCCCTCCTCTCATCCCGCTCTCGACGATGAAGATCCATAAGAGGAGCTGTCACCGAGCCTCTAGCATATCTGCGACGGCCCCCAGGAACATAGAGCGGAGGAAGCAGATGCCCCTGGCCATACAACAAGTACCACTCATCATAATCACGATCCAGGATCGTGAAACGAAACCCGGGCTGGCCCACAAGAGCGTCAGCTATCTCATCAGCTGGGATTTGAGCAGCTGGAGGAGGTGCAGAACAAGGGACTCTAGCCACTCCGGTAATCTGTCGAAGCAGCCTCTCACCCAAATACCACTGAAATGATTCAGCGTCAGAAAGCATGATCCGGAGGCATGAAGCATCATAGGTCTCCACAAGCTGAGGGGTGTAGTAGAGTGGAAAGTTGGCGTATGGCATCCGAGCAAGCTACAACAAGGGAGATCATCACGATCAATTCCAGTGTAGCACGAGGGATAAGGAAAGCAAGATACTTACATCTTCAACGGTCAATCCGTCTATGTCAGCACGCCAGTTGTCCCCAGAAACTCGAGAGTTTCGCTAACGATTTTGTTGATGCCAGTACATGTGGCGATACAAAGATGGCTCAATGTCATCCCGCATCCTTGGCGCAAGGTGGGGAAAATGGTCATAAAAGCAAGTCTGGGTAAGGGTACACCTAACGATCAGAGAAAGAAAAAAAAGACAAATGTCTCCAAGGAAGGAGAAAGAAGAAGTACCTCAACGACAGGCCAGAAACCTGTGTAGGACCGACTATTCCGACTGGTTTTATCTAGACCCTGGAAAATATGAGTCAGGATAGCCCCATTCCAATTGTAGGGGTGGTGAAGATCCTCAACCAAGCGAAGAAATTTAGGATCGACCCTCTCATTTGCGTTGCAGAGAAGGAAAGACCCGAAGGCATAAGTGATCATGGCCCGTTCTTTGTGGAGGGCCTCTAGCTCGGTAGTGGGGGTGACGGAGGCAAAAGTGTTGAAGAACCATCGCATCTTTACTTGATGGCCTTGGAATTCATTATCGAGCGGGACATCACCAACAAGCTGTAGCCAGTCAGTGGAAGTGATGGGAGCAAGAGAGCTGACTTGAGGAACAACTGCCCCATGAAATGGAAAGACAATTTGCATATAAATATCCAGGAGAGTTATTCCCCATTCGCCACAAGGGAGTTGAAAGGTGTGGGTCTCGTCCCGCCACCTCTCGCAAAGAGCCGCGAGCATCTGTGGTTGGCACTGTTGTTATGGAAACGTAAGGTCAGGAGGCCAGCAAAAGGAGTGTCAGCCAATACTCGTTCAAGCAAAGGCTGTGGATGTTGCACCCAGTTGTCCCAGTGGTCTCTGGTATCTCGACCCTTGATGGCGGGAAGAGGTTGGTGCTCTTAAGCCAAAGAACACATATGGGCCCCTCGGTGGATGATGAAGGTAGGATCATCCTCATCAATCACTCGACGTCCTCTGCTACCGTCCGCCATTGAATCCTACAAGCTTGGCAAGGTAAGTCCTTATCCTTTACCCGTTAAAATCCAAATTATCATCCAGGAAACCCATGGGATTGGACTCACATTCAAATGCAAAATCCAAAGTCCGACTCCATGTGTTACCTAGGGTATGTGTTGGGCCCATTAAAGAAAGAAAGGCCCACCTTAAAGAAGGTTGCATGCCATGCCTTAGGCAAAGGAAGTCCATCATCCAAGGACATACTTTGGACAACAAATGCACTCAAGTGCCATGAGATCAACAAGGGATAAGAATCCTACTTCACATGAGAAATCCCTCTTCAAAGTCCATATGTGGCCAAGGATTGATCCACTTTTTTATGCCAAGGCCATGATTCTCACTTAAGATGTTTCCATCTTTTTACACATGTACATGGGCAAGTGGGGAATAGGAAGGAAATGGGCCCCCAAGAGCAACCCAAATGCCTCACCTCAATGGATTGAAAAGAGCACATAGCCCACTTAAAAAACATGAGGACCCATTCATAGGTTAACCTTGGGCATCCCTATGTGCACCATTTTGATGAAAGATTTGACTATGAGAGTACAACATGGCGGACTACCCACAAACATATGGATCAAAGAAGCCAATGGTAAGAAAAATTGATGCACATAGCCCACGTGAAGAATCAAAGTCGGAAATGTCCATGCAAGGACAAGTTTGGGCAACTTATGTGCACCAATTTCTTTACAAAGAAGGGAGACCATTTGAGCATAAGAAGGCATGGCTTAAAGAGTCACCCAACCATCATGGAAATGGGTAAGAATGATATACATAGCCCACTTGAAGATCAAAATCCAAAATGCCCCAAAGCATGGGACAAAATTGGGCAACTTATGGGTGTCATTCTTTCTCACAAATTGGAAGAAAAGTCACTCATATTTGAGAATGATGGTGGATGACCCACCAAGCACCCCAAAGGAAGTTCAAGGAGCTATGGTTGCATGGATAATTCACTTGAAGAGGAATCATCCATTTGAGATGATGACATTAAAGGAAACCCTTGAAAACCTTTTTCTTACCACAAGAAAAAAACCATTTAAACTTAGAGAGATTGTTGAAACAACTCACTCATAGGACTTATAGATGATCAAGTAACTTAAGTCCTCCATCCATCCAAAGAAAAGACATGAAGGAAAAGAATCCTACATGCACAAAGTGTAGTGGTGCACACATGACCCAAAGAAATATCCAAGTTTTAAGGAAGGCCCAAAAGCCCATCTACATGGAGGAATTCCAAGGAACCCACCACACTTTGTGAACAAAGATGTGCATCATAATCAAGAAATGATGAAAGATTTGGGCCACTTGTCTATAAAGGCCCAACTAAGGAATCTAGCCCACTTGAGATCCGAGTGAAGAATGGGCTAGTCACCCTTGTCCATACACATGTGAAGAAGGATGGGCCACCAAAGTGACTCCCATGAGCCCAAAACTTGAGGTGGGCCCCACCATTCTCATGGGCCCAAACCTTGAAAAGAAGATGGAAAAGAAAAGAAGAGCTTTAAGAAAAAATGACAAGGGCAAGAAAGCATGAGGGAGCCCAAAATGAAGCATTGGGCCCATCAAATACACCAAGGGCCATGACTTCACTTTGAGCCCATTTGATACACATGAAAAGAGGCCTAACTCCCATGAAGAAAGATAAGATATTTTGCCATGCACACTTGATGGACATGGCAAAATTACCCTTTACATACACATGAAGGGAGTGTGAAAGAAGAAAAGATGAAAAGGAAGCTTGCAATGTCCTTCTCCATGCACCACCTTTAAAAGAGATTGGAAGATCTAGAAAAAGACCAAAAATACTTGGGCCCACCTTCACTCCTTTTGGAATAGCTACATGGAAAAAGAAAAGAGTCATGAAAAGAGACAATGAAGAATGAAAAAGACAAGAGAGAAAGGGAGTGGTCCATACCTTTACCACTCACCAAAGGGGGACCACCTTGCTGTCCCAAAGCTTCACTAAGGCCCACCTCTTGAAGAGAGCAAAGAACCACCAAAAGAGAGAGGAAAACTTGAAGAAACAGAGAGTATGAGAGAGAGAGAGAAGAGAGATTGCACGTTAAAGGGGCCAAGGGAGCTCCATGTTATATAGAAAAGGGGAGGTGTTGGGGCTCAAATTTACACCCATTACAAAACAACATCCCGTGGTCTATTGATAATGATTTGGATAAGTTTTGAGGCCAGGAAAGCCCTGAAAATGCCTGTACAACCCTGATCGCTTGGTAGTGACCAAAATCCGTAAACAGCATTTCGGAGAGGAACTGGACATGCGCTTCGCTGCTAAATGATCCGAAATGTCCTAAAACCCTTAACCTGTAAGTTTTGAAATCATCCGGTGCATATTTTTACCTGCGCACCTCGAAATGCGTTTCGTCTTCGTTCGGAGCTGACCAAAAAGGGTCCATAAGCCTACAGCTACCATTTCAGAGCGGAACTGGACATGCGCTTCATCGCCAAATGATCCGAAATGTCCTAAAACCCTTAACCTGTAAGTTTCGAAGTCATCCGGTACATATTTTTACCTGCGCACCTCGAAATGCGTTTCATCCCCGTTTGAAGCTGACTAAAAATGGTCCGTAAGCCTACAGCTACCATTTCAGAGTGGAACTGGACATGCGCTTTACCGCCAAATGATCCAGAGCGCCCCAAAACCCTTAAATAGCAAGTTTGAAGTCATTACGATGCGTATTTCCATGCGTGCGCTCCCCGGAAAAACGTTCCTATACGACAAGCCTACCCGGAGGCTCCAAATTAGGAAGGAAGTACCAAAATTAGCAACATCTGGACTTCCACACCCCATCCCGTTCATTCAGGAGAACAATCCTAGCCTAGAAGTGGCTTGGCGACAGTGAGTGCATGTCTAGAAAAGGTAGCTGTCCTTTGGAGGTCCCTCGTCGGAGCTGAAATGCTGAAATTTTCTAAGTGCTGGAATCCTGAAACATCTGGCTAAGTAGTGGGAAAGCGCCGGCAAAGCACATGCGCCTGGCCTCTAACCACATGTGCTTGCACTCTATCACTGAAAGGAAGTGAATTAAACACTTTCCTGAAAAGCGCCGGGAAATGCGCCGGTAAAGCACATGCGCCCGGATCCTCCACATGCGCCTGGTGCATTTTTCTCACATGCGCTTGACTTGTTTTCTAGCACATGCGCCGGGAAATACCTGCCAGGCGGACCCGAACCCGATTATCCCCTATAAATAGTGAAGTCACTTCACTCATCAGGATGAGATCATCCCCCGCCGACCTTAGAGTGATGTAAGCACCACATGTGCTTGCTTTCCCTCCCCTCGCCGGATGCCTTGGCCGGAGTGGATTCCTTCGCCGAAAACCCTCGTCGGAAAGGGATTTCATCGCCGGAATCCCAAGTTCAGGAAGAAAATCTTAAAATTTTCTAAGTGCTGGGCACATGCGCCGGCTTATTCCCCCACATGCGCCGGCTTTTCTGGCCAAAAAATCTCGAATTTCCTCTAAGTCTGGGAGAGACATGCGCCCACTCTTTGGTTCCAGGCGCATGTGCACTGCCACATGCGCCCGGAACACCTCTCCTTCATCTGTTTTTTGTGCAAAATGGGCACATGCGCCCGGATGATGACCACATGCGCTTGACAGGTGATGCAACACCACATGCGCTTGTAAAATGGCCACATGCGCCTGTACACACTCCCCCATGCGCCTGGACGCTGATGGGAGGGGTGGACCTTCCGTCGCATGGCCTGCCTTCGTCCGAGATCGGATTTTGATGAAACCGCCTCTCCTGGATGCGTCTCGATGAGATCTATCCATCCACCGGATCAGATTCTCCAACGGTCAATGATAAATGGCCCAAATCAGTGTTTTGGTCCAAAATAACCAACACTTAGCCAATTTGGCAGCCCCGGAAATCCTTCCGAAAGAGCCGAAAACGGCCTAAAACAAGAAGAATCGAGCGGAATTGGACCGAGCCCGAGAGGGAAACTTTTCTTCTACATGACATGATACACCATAATCATGCACCGTGACGAGGTTATCTGATCTCAGGACCCTCGAATACCCTAATCGAACAGTCGGCAGGTCCACTACTTAGTCATTTCCAGCCTTGGGAAGTGCCCTGTTGGCCCGAAAATTGACTTCTGCTAAGCAAATTGAAATGCGATCGCACAGCGATCTTCGTGGACATAATCCACCCCTGTTCAAAGACAGTCATTGATAATATTCACCAATTTCTTTAATCAGACCGCAAACGGGTCTACTACTTAGTCATTTCTAGCCCTGGGAAGTGCCCTGTTGGCCCGAAAATTGACTTCTGCTAAGCAAATTGAAATGCGATCGCACAGAGATCTTCGTGGACGTAATCCACCCCTGTTCAAAGATGGTTATTGATAATACTCACCGATTTCTCTAATCAGACCGCAAGCAGGTCCACTACTCAGTCATTTTCAGTCCTGGGAAGTGCCCTGTTGGCTTGAGAATTAACTAGTGCCAGTTGAAATCAACCGCGATCTCAAAGACGCCTAGGCAAAGCTGAAGTACTCAGGCTATCCAACAGCTGAGTCAAGCATTCGCGGGGCCCCGATCCCCATTATTCATAAGAAATTGGCATATGTGGGTACCCATCGGACCCTATACTTAGCCACTTACAGGCATCGAAGCAGCCGATCCAGCCCATTGAGTTTGGATCCTCAAAAGATCTTGGCTCGATAAAGCCTACTTGATCCCAAACAGATCATTGGAAAATACTCAGAAGAAAGAATATTCTAGAAGATGAGTCGCCCGACTCCAGAAGAAATACGTTTACTTTACTGTACAAAGCTCTATTCATCCCAGATAAAGGTCCGAGGCTAAACGTAAGGGGTTATGGTTACCACGAGAAACCACAAACAAAGAGTTCTAATTAAGCTTGAAACATCTTGCTACGGACTGCCACTATGAAAAAGACAGTCGATGCCCTACCCATTGATAACGGGTCCGTCGGTTGAGTTGATGAGGCAATTGCGGATTGCTTTCCTAAGGTCACCTGTTCACAGTAACAGGTGCGGGCCCAGAGTTGCACCACTCGATTAAAAACCCTCGTTCGGGAACGTTGCAGAGTGCTTTCCTAAGGTCACCCGTCATAAAAATACGGGCGCGGGCCTTAGGTCATGCGGACCAACATTCGAGGATCGTGTATTCCAGCGGTCACCTGTTCACAGTAACAGGCGCGGGCCCCGAGTTGCACCACTCGAATCCTGACAGTCTCTCAACCCGGACAGTCCGTAAGAAAATGGGACATAGACATTCGGCGTGTCTAACAAATGTGGCTCAGTCCATAACAAGAAAACAAAGGTCTACACGACCATGAACTCAAGACCATAATCCCTGGCGGATTAGTCTTTTGCCTTCCAATCAAGGGTGATCAACCGTTGATGTAATTAAAGGCTCGTGACCAGTATCACAGCCTGGAATGTAAAAGATCTCAGAATCTCTGGAATAAAATTCGCCTTGCAATATCTCTCTCTTGTGTACACTTTGTGATTGCTTATGATTGTCTACGAATGTCTCTATACTCAGAATTCCCCCAGAATAAAAGAAACACGAAAAAAAAAGAAAGGACTGCTGACAAGTAGTTCTGATCTTTCTCTCTTTTCCTAAGTTCTAACAAACTGGCGACTCTGCTAGGGAGTATTCAATACCAGAATCTCTGGTTATTTCTGAGTAAATAGACATTCTGTGATAAATCATTTGCAGACACTAATGTGTACATGGGAAAGGTTACCACAAGGAGAAATGTTTGGCGCCTTCACGGGCGCCACACTGGCAACTCTCAACCGGAACGTTCTTCTCTTCATCTTTAAGGCAAAAGAATTTCGAAGCTTTGCATAGCATGCATGTAGTTTGTACTTGTATGTTTATGTCTATCCACTGTCAAGCCGTATCGCGATTGGTAAGGTCGTGTCCCCTCTCTTTCTCAAGCGAGCGGATTATTCTAATGCGTGTATGACTGTGCAGAGAGTGATAGAGAGAGAGATAGAGAGAGAAAGACAGAAAGAGAAAGACAGAGAAAGAACTAGACGAATGGCATCTACGATGATCTTCTTAGCAGCCGGAGGATTTTACTTCCATCATCTGGCAGCAACCTCTGAAGCCGGATGGCAGATTGTGCAGAAGCGCAAGACCGTCAAGAAGACTGAGAACAAGAAGGTTTTCCCAGCTGAGACGGAGAGGACAGCAAGGGTGCAGAGCAGAACAAAGAGACAGTGGAAGCCAGTCTACAGGAGCGACGCCCGCGACTCCGGCAGAACTACCATGTCAACCAGGCCAGAGTTCTCCTTCGCTGATATTGACTTCCCAGCGATACCGAAGACAACATCGTCAGCGAAGATACCGAACAGATCCGCTGTTCGACAGTCGGATAAGACGACGATGAAGACAATCCCTACTGAAGCTGCCGTGATCAAGACGAGGCCGCAGCGAGCGCAAGTAATGATGGTGTAGGTCACCGAAGGAGAGGCAAGTGAGCGATACCCAGAGCTGCCTCCAATCCAAGAACAGATAGATGAGATTATCCAGGTCCAAGAGGACACAGCCAGAGAGATGAGAGAGATGAAAGAAGCACTGTTGGCTCTAGTTGCTCAGGGGGCAAACAGAAGTCCAGCCGTACCTACTCGACAGTCTGTGGAGGAATGCCAAGGGGCAGCAGGAGAACCAGCCACCGCCGAACCACAAGCTCGCCCGAGAAACGTTGTGTTCGGACTTGTACCGCCAATGCCGTCTCAAGCCACGAGAGAAGAACTGTCTCAGACAGTTGCGGACCTGATGCGTCAGGAAAGAGAAAAGGAGAAGAGAGGAAAATATGTATACCGGGTGCCGTACTTACCCGAGGTCCACGATCTCCCATTTCCCAACAATTTCAAGCGTCCAGACTTCCCTAGATTCGATGGCAGGGGATCGCCAGAGGAACACATGGCTCAATTCATGACAATGATGGGCAACCTGTCGACAATTCCCTAGTACTGTCTCAGATTGTTTGGCTCAACGCTCATGAGCAAGGCATTCCAGTGGTACATGTCACTGCCCGCAGGGTCAGTCAAGTCCTGGGAGCAGATGCAGGACTTGTTCATCTCCAAATTCTTCTCTACCGAGCGAGAAGTCTCACTGACGGATTTAGCCTTGGTTCGTCAAAGGCAGGGAGAGTCGGTCGAGAAGTTCATCAACAGGTGGGGGAATATAGCAGCACAGTGCCGGGAACTGCCCAGCGAATCTGAGCAGGTCAATATGTGCATGCAGGCCATGGATGCGATGATCTCATTTGGCTTTTCTGGACACAACTTCTTGACGTTTCGAGACCTCGCTACGAAAGCCCACCTGGTGAAAGGAGCCGCGTCCAGAGCGCAGTTCAAGGCAGAGAAGCCCAGGAGAGAAGCCGAAAGGATGATAACCTCTAACTATGTTGATAAAGGAAAGGGTTCAAATGACGGGAAACACGCAAATGCTGAACGTAGAGTTGAGGCTAGGCCAGTAACCACGACTCAAGAGAAAGGCAAGAGTTTTCAGAGGCCGCGACATCTCACGATAGAAGAGCATAATCTAGCAAACGGACCTTATACCTTCGACATGGAAGATCTGGTTCCGATCATGGAACAGCTGGTCGAAGAGAGGTTAATAAGACTGCCAGAATGCACATGCCCGGAGGAAGCGAAGATGGTCGATCATCCCAGCTACTGCAGGTATCATCGTGTGACCACCCACAAGACTGAAGACTGCTTTGTCCTAAAAGGCAAGATTCAACGGATGATCAACAATGGCACCATCAATATGAAGGCAGAAGAGGCGAGCCGGAACACTGCGACAGTGGTGTCTGCCCTCCCTGTGCCAGTTCAAATTCCAGCGGCGAATCCATTCCCAGAACCGGAAGAGCCATGGACACTTGTGAGCAGCAAGAAGAGGCTAGAGAACAAGAGAAGACTCGTGGAGAAAGAGAGGAATATGAAGAACAGAATGAGAAGAAGAAATGTTGGACAAGAACAGCCGCGTGCACGGCCCGTTAGCGCGCCATGGTCTCAGTGGTCGCTCAATCAGGGGTCAGTGACAAGGACCAAGTCCTAGAGAAAGGAGAAGTCAATGTAGTGGCTCTGCAGTCAGGAAAGCAGGTCGTACAGAGAGAATTTTCGAGGCGACCAGACCCTAGAAGGACGAATGCGGTCATAGGTGAGCCATCAAGGACACCTCGAGAAAAAGAACCGGCAGAAGCAGTCAATGAGCCAGCAGCTGACCAACGAGATCACACTCGAGATAAGGCACCGGTGATGTATGATGTGGTGTCTCATCTGAAGAAGGTTCCGGCCCGACTCAGCATCTACGATGCCCTGTGCCTTTCGAAGAAATATTGGAAAATGTTGCTCAACGCATTGCTCGATCAAGAAGCCCGTGAGGTCATGATAGCAGAGATCGAGTCAGAAATGGAAGGAATGAAGATAACGGGAACTGGGGATCGACCCGCAGAACATGTCATGCAGATCGATCGATCGTCCATGATCACATTCTCTGAAGAAGACAGAACGATCAGCTTGACAGATCACAACCGCCCGTTGATGGTGACAGGTCTCATCCGAGACATAGAGGTTCGAAGATGCATGTTGGACGACGGATCTGCTGTGAATATTATGTCTCTGAAGACATTGCAGCAGTTGGGTTTCAGACAGACAGCACTTCGCCCAAGCGCCATGGTTATCCAAGGGTTCAATCAGGACGGTCAGCGTGTCCTAGGGTCCATTACTGTCATGCTGGAAATAGAAGAATTGAGCACCAAAGTCACCTGTCAGGTGATCGATGCGATGACGACATACAATATCTTGTTGGGACGACCGTGGCTTCATCAATACGGCATTATTCCCTCGACATACCATCAATGCTTCAAATACAATAGGGATGGCGTCCAGTATAGAGTGGCCGCAGACCCGAGGCCATACTCCGTTACTGAATCTTTCCTAGTAGATGCACAATACTATCAGGAGAGCGATGAGGCCGAGACCGCCAAAAAAGCCAACGAACCGACAAAGGTGGCACAGGGGGCAGAACCCCAGGGCGAGAATCCAAGACAAGCGGATGAAGCTCCACGAGTGGTCGCTAAAGCGACAAGGGCTCATAGAGGAAATCCGTTACAAAGGAAGAAGTTTTATTTGATACCGAAGCACCTCCGGAAGGAAGGGCAGTCAGTGTTGAAACAGATGACAAGCCAACAGATGAGCGTGTTGCAGTCCAGCTTTAATATGCCGGTGCCAAAGGTTGAGAGGATTCGTCCCTTCCCTAAAGCTCCGAGCCAGTTCTGCGTGCCGCCGACAATGGGAGCAAGGCATGAGATAAGATTTCAGGCCGGACTCTGCAACCCATTGCAGATCGAAGAGAACATGAAGAGAACACCGGTAGAGACACCGCCCATTGAAGAAGAAAGATATAGCAAGGCCAGTAGAAACATTATGAGGAACATGGGGTTCATCTGTTCAGAACCGCCAGCTCGGAAAGGCATGCTAGCACCCTTCGAAGTAAAGACGAAGGTATATAGAGGAAAAGAAGCCCTGGGGCAGGATGTGAGATCAGGCATATTAACATGGTGACAATTAGTCCCGTGGAAGAGGTGAGGCCCACTGGACCGAATGAAGTCATACAGCCGAGTGCCGCGCCAGAGCAGATCGAAGATGGGGGTCAGCCCACGATAGATGAGCTACAAGAAGTCAATCTGGGGACCACCGAAGAGCCGAGGAATACTTATATCAGTAAGAACATTCCAGAAGAAGAGAGGGAGAGTTACATTCAACTCCTAAAAGAGAACAGGGACGTGCTCGCATGGACCTATTCTGAAATGCCAGGACTGAACCCGGCAATCGTGATGCACAGGTTGAATATCGCGAAGGAGAAGAGGTCGGTCAAACAGCCACAGAGACGCTTCCATCCTGACATCGTCCCGAAGATAGAGGAAGAGGTGAAGAAGCTGCTTCAGGCCGGGTTTATCAGGGAAGTTCAGTATCCCAAATGGATCTCGAACATAGTACCTGTAAAGAAGAAGAGCGGCCATATCCGGGTGTGCGTTGATTTCCGCAACTGGAACGAGGCTTGTCCCAAAGATGACTTTCCTCTACCCATCCCGGAGCTTCTGATCGATAGCACATCAGCATATACAACGATGTCCTTTATAGATGGCTACTCAGGGTATAATCATATCCGAATGGCTCCAGAAGACGAAGAGTCCACTACCTTCCGCACATCTCTCGGGATATTCTGTTATCGGGTGATGCCGTTTGGGCTGAAAAATGCAGGCGCCACGTATCAGAGAGTGATGCAGGTAATCTTCTAAGACATGATGCACAAGCATGTGGAATGCTATGTCGATGACCTGGTAGTGAGGTCCGACGGACATCAACAGCATCGCGAACATTTGAAGTTAGTATTTCAGAGGTTGAGGAAGAATAGCCTCCGCATGAACCCGTTGAAGTGCGCCTTTGGAGTGTCCTCCGAAAAATTCCTTGGCTTTGTGATCAGGCATCGGGGAATCGACATTGACCCCGCGAAGATCAAGGCGATCCGAGAAATGCCTCCTCCGAAGAATTTGAAAGAGCTGAAGAGCTTCCAAGGGAGAGTCGCTTACTTGCGGCGGTTCATCTCGAACCTGTCAGGTCGCTGCTAGCCTTTCTCTCGGCTGAACAAGAAAGACGTCCGCTTCGAGTGGGACGAAGCGTGCCAGAAAGCCTTCGATTCCCTCAAAGAGTTACTAGGGAAAGCTCCAGTTCTCGCAGCGCCAGTCGAGGGAAAGCCTCTGATACTGTATGTAGCAGTGGGAGATAACTCACTGGGGGCACTGATCGTCCAGAAGAATGAAGAAGGGAAAGAGAATGCTCTGTACTATTTGAGCCGCACACTCGTCGGCGCTGAGTTTAATTACTCACCGATTGAGAAGATATGCCTGGCCTTGATATTCGCTGTGAAGAAGTTGAGGCATTACTGTCTGTCATATCAGATTACATTGATCTCCAGAGTAGATCCTATCAAGTTCCTGATGAACCGACCTATGTTGTCCGGGCGTTTAGCCAAATGGGCCCTACTGCTATCCGAGTTCGACATCACGTATCTGTCGTCTCGAGCTGTTAAAGGGCAGGCGATAGCCGATTTTCTAGCAGCTCACCCAATACCCGATAACATGGAAATGGAATGTGATCTGCCTGACGACCAGGCCATGATGGTAAGGGTCATGAAGCGGTGGCGGATGTATTTCGACGGAGCCTCCAGAGCTGCAGGATCAGGGGCCGGTGTGATCTTCATCAGTCCTCAAGGCGACTTGTTGCCTTACTCATTCACAATAGTAGCGTCGTGCACAAACAACGAAGCAGAGTATCAGGCCCTCATCATTGGGTTACAGTTGGCACGAGACATGCGAATCCGATCACTACAGGTATACGATGATTCTCAGTTAGTTGTGGGACAGCTTATGACGGAATATGAAGTCCGCAAGCCGGAGCTGTCATCTCTTTGCCATCAGGCCCGAGCCCTATTCGATCATTTTCGGGACAGTATAGTTTCGCACGTCCCAAGAGCTGAAAATTCTCAAGCAGACGCATTGGCTAACCTGACCGCGGCTCTCGCGCACCCAGGGGGCAGCCCACTTTAAGTCACCATAGAAGAAAGGAGAATATTACCATCCCTCACAGCGGCCGAGAATGTCACGAGTGCAAGCCCTGTACATTACTTTGAGATCACAGAAGAGGAAGATTGGAGAAGATCATTCTCTGATTACTTGAGGTATGGGTTCTTACCCGAGGATCCGCAAATGCGCACTCAAGTCAGAAAGCGTGCCATCTTGTTCGTCCTCTTAGAAGAGGTACTGTATTGACGCTCCAGCGATGGAACGCTGTCAAGATGCCTGGCCCGAGAAGAAATTCATGATACACTGAGAGAGGCGCACGGAGGAGAATGTGGTGCCCATTAAGGCGGACGGAACCTACATCATCGAGTGGGGCACATGGGCTATTATTGGCCCACCATGGTGAAAGATGCGATGGACTACGTCAGAAAATGCCATCAGTGTCAGATATATGCTGACATCATACATATACCTCCAGAAGAGCTGCATCAGTCAGTGATGTCTTGGCCTTTTACGGCCTGGGGTATGGATGTGATAGGCCCTATTAGCCCCTCTTCCTCTCAAGGCCACCAGTACATACTAGCGGCAACAGATTATTTCTCTAAGTGGGCTGAGGCTGTGGCCCTGAAGAACGTGAAAGCTAAACAAGTGGAGGGTTTCATCCGGAACGCCATCATCTATAGACATGGTATTCTCGATCGAATCGTCACGGATAATGGCACGCCCTTCCGAAATGCCGTGATCGACAAGCTGTGTGCCAAGTTCAAGATCAAGCATTGCTACTCAACACCCTATTATCCTCCTGGAAATTGGCTTGCTGAGGCATTCAACAAAACCATCGTGAAGATTCTGAAGAAAACGGTGGCAGAGAATAAGAAAGATTGGGACAAACGGTTGCCCGAAGCGCTCTGGGCATATCGTACTACGCACCGCACAGCAACGCGGGCTACCCCCTATTCACTAGTATATGGCATGGAGGCCATCATCCCTATGGAAGTTCAGGTCGAGTCCCTGCAAGTAGCACTTCGGAACTCCCTGACAGATGACCGTAATGCTGAGCTCAGGATGGTCGAGCTCGATGCCTTGGACGAGAAGAGGCTCGCGGCACAACAACGGCTAGAGATGTACCAGAAGCATATCTCAACAGCGTATGACAAGCGAGTCAGGGGTAGATCCTTCAAGAAGGGTGACTTGGTACTTGTAATGAAGCGACCGATAGCCGCACACACTACAAAGAGCAAGTTCGACCCTAAGTGGGACCCGATATGCATCATAGAAGAAGTCTACTCCAACGGGGACTACCGTTTAGTGAATTTCGACGGTGGCGGAGCCGGTTTTGCAATTAATGGCCGGTTTCTGAAGAAATATTACCCCTAACAGTCCACCTGTTACTTTCCTTTACATAAATATGAGAAATGTAAACTCCCCAAGAGAGGGAATGTAATAAGTAAGGATAGAAACGGAGAATGAAATGGAGTAAAATACAGTAGATAAGCCTGTAGTTACAGAAGCTAATCAGTTACTCCGTATTCTTGCGGGTCTTCCTTGCCCTTGCTATGGAGAAATAACCAAGAAGGACCATTCGTCTACGACACGAGCATATCCCGAGTTCAGAAACCCTGGACACTCCCGAAATCGACGACAAAGGGAAGTATTACTCTTTTCATTTCATTCTACATTCATCACTTATTAGAATTGAGATTATTATTGTTATTATTATAAACCATTCTAACACACATCACACAAGCATAACACGATAGAAAAAAAATAATTGCTATTGTCATTTCATTTAACAAAAGTTTGATTGACATCTTTTCCGACGTCATATACATGAATGGTCAAAAGGTAAGTATCTCTTACACCAACTACAAAATTTTCTAAAGGTAAGATCCCACGATCATTTCTATACATTTGAAGTCAAGAAGGAGAGCATCGGGAGCAAAAGATCAAAGCTTCTCCAAACATCCCAATATCAGCCTGATCACGGCCACCCTGGCAGTTTCCATCGCTGACTTTGCCGCAGATAACACCTCCGCAGGATCAGGAACATGTTGAAGTTCAGCAGTCAAATCCTCCAACTGCTTGCGCGCAGCTTCGCCCTCGCTCTCGAGCCGCATGACCGTTATCTGACCCTGAGTAACTACTGACTCGAGACGGGCAGCTTCGAAGCTCACGGCGATCTTCTCCGCTTGCAGACGCTCAATCTCAACGTCGATTTCAGTTATACGGCCCAAGCACCCTTCATACTGTATCTTATTATTTTGTAGGGATTCTCGTGCGTTCGCCGTAGAATGTGCGTGACGTTCCACTGCAGGTCCCAAAGACTCTAAAATTCTAAGCTTCTCCTAGATGGCAGGATCGGGTTCGATGCGCTCAGCGGCCGCTACGTTTGTGAGAGAGCTTTCGAACGCAGAGATGTGATTGACAACCACAAGCGCATCAGACCCAACTACTCCGACACAAGCTTCCAGCGCTTTCATGCCAGCGCCTAGCATATGCCATTCTTATAGATCGGCCAACGCCTTCGCAAGGCTAGACAGCAGGCCCTTCAACACGCTCTGACCAAAACAATCTAAATGTTCAAATGCAGGAATGTCTGGCATCATAGCAATGGCGACGCCAGAATCGACAGCAGCTGCAAGAAAGAATGCAAGACGAACAAATGATGCGTTAGCAAAAATGGAAGCAGAAACTACAAGTCATAATCTAATGTAAAGTGCGAAGGAGTCGTACCAGGAATGGCAGGAAGATCAATAGCAGGCTCCGAAGGTCCCGCAATGCACGTCCCGGAATCAACAACTGTTTCCAAAGCTTCGACCGGCAGTTCAAAAGTCACAACCGGAGACGACGCGACGGAAGTGGCAGAGGCAGGTACTGACCCAATAAGATCTGTAGAAATAAATTAATAATAACAAAATATGGTTAGTATGATTATGCAGGAATCGAAGAAGAAAAGTACAAAGCAGAACCACAATCGCATTTCTTACCTTGTGCTCACGGAATGTCGGGTCTGACTTTGACCGCAGCAGAGCGTGACGTATCCATGACCTCCAACTCAACAGGACAGTGTACTCGTGATGAACAGCCTGATGGAAGGACCGAAGAAAGATCGACGTTCCCTTCACGCATCTCAAGCCCAGGAACGGATTCCTCAGCGTTATCAGCACGAACGGGCAAACAAGAAGGAACATCCGTCGACAACCTCGTAGTCGGTACCACAGCAGCCTGAGAAACGAAGACTAAAGGCTCGGAAGAAGGTTGGACCCTGACGTGTTAGTGCACTTTTCTGTGGTATACTAGTGCACCTTGTTTGTCAATTACTTAGGTCAGTAGGTCTAGTGTCGGTTGAGCTTAATGAAGACGAAGACCGAAGACTCAAGTGGCCCGGCTGCATCAAGAAAGAAGAAACAGGTAAATGTGATGCCTTGGTGTGCCTTGCCTTGACCAAAACCTAACCCATAACCTCTTAGATGACTTGGACCAACTAGGTATACCCTTAGTCATCTTCATTAGTCTTAGAACTCCATGAAAAACATGATAAGTTAGACTAATTTAAGAGGTGGAAGCTGCTGTAAACAAAACAGCTCAAAACAGCAGTTTTCGATTGATCTCCGATCAATCGGACGTTGGCTCCGATAGGACTCCGATCAATCGGACAGAAGCTCCGATCAATCGGAAATTTTTCCAGCAACCTTGAAAATCCACTGGACATATATCCGATCAATCGGACAGTCTTCCGATCCATCTGAAGGGGTCCGTCCGATCAATCGGAAAGTGTTCCGATCAATCGGAATATCTTCCAGAGACTTCACTGGATGGATTTCCGATCAATCGGACTTGTCTCCGATCAATCGGACAGGTCTCCGATCAATCGGACCTTCTTCCGATCAATCGGAGATGCGCGAATCTGCCCGTTTTTTTACCATTGGAAGAACATCTATTTAAAATGGGGGATTCGTTTTTGAGCTAAGAGAGGGGATTTTGAGGAGATAGAAGCCACCATTGCTAGAGATCATTAGAGGCTCTATTCCAAACTCAAAGCAAGTCATTCTCCTTGTGTTTTCATCACAAGCTTGGGCCATTCAATGGCATCTTGAGAATGGACTTGTTCCCTCTTGATTCCTAGGGTTTAAACACCTTGATGATAGTTAAATCCTTTGTCTAAACACTACCTAGGAGTCCATATAGGTGTATTCCTCTAGGAAACCCATTTCCTACCATTTGTAGAGGTTTCACCATTCCCTAGCACCTTGGGCATCTCCAATGGAGCATCACATGCAAGGTAGCTGATCTTGGAGCTGAAGCCTTGGCAAAGCAACGGCGTCAATGATCGGGGGAGCACAAGGGGAGCTGATTCAAGCACGGGAGAGCGAGAAGAAGCAACCCAAGACGGCGCAACAAGGGGCTCAATCCGACAAGTAAGGTTGTCTTGTTAAGAGTCCATCCACTCAATTCCCTGTGAGAGTTGAGTGTAGAGTTTGTTTGACAAACTCGCCCCGGGGTCGTTAGCCGATCCTTGGCCTATTAGTTGGGCCTAAAATCTAGGGACGTCAGCCGTTCCTTGGCACGTTAGTCGGGCCTAAAACAAAGTCTCCAAGGGGGAGCCACCAACACGGGTGCAAACGTGTAGGTTGGGAGGAACCTGTAAACTCCCCGGTTGGGTGGATCCGAGTTAAAACACCTTGGTTGAGAGGAACAAGATTTAAACTCCCCAGTGAATGCCGGTGTGCTCAAAGGGGTTAAGTACTTGAACCGGGAGTGGAGTAGACAAGTAGTCGAACCACTATACATCCTTGTGTTTGTGATTATATTGGAGCACATTTCTCTTTAATGCATTGCATTTAATTGGTTAATTATGAATGCTTAGTTAGGAATGTATGCTAGGCACTTGATAGGCATCCACACTCACAAGACGTACTTTCACTACCTCATGTTGACTTGAGCATTTCTTGATCCATCCTCTATAGTCCACATGAGTCACTTAGACTAGGTTGCATATCGCTCTTATCTCTTGCTAGTCTTTTAATTGGACCCACTTAGGCTTGGAAGCCGAAGTGTTAATCGCTTACGTATTTTAATTTGCCGATTTGTTAAAGTAGGCGAAAAGATTTTTTAAAAGGTCCTATACCCCCCTCCTATAGGTTCAGCCATAATTCTAGTTGCTCCTCAAGCTTCCGCACGCGTATGCGTAGGGTGTTGTGTTAGGCTACCCGACGCAATTTCATGACGTTGTCGTAGAGTTGTGCTTCGATCGTTGCCATGGCAACATCATCAAGATCACCTACACCCCCGACTCCGGCGTCGTTATCATAGTAGTTCGCGAGGGAATCATTGTTGCTGTGATCGTTGGCATGGTCCACTCCCCAGTCATCACCAGAATAATCTACAGGTTCATCTTCAAGCTGTGACCCCGAACCATCGAGGCACGTTGCTCCCTGACCATCACTGTCTTCAGAACCATCTTCGGCATTGTCCCCCTCGACATCTGCAGGCTCGGACTCACCCCCGTCTCGATTATCGATAATTATATCTTCTTCGTATGCAATCTCCTCTGTAGCACCAGACCGAAGCTCACCTTCTTCGCGGCTATCGGCAACAGTCGCACCTACCACTATCTCTGGAGTAGTGATCTACAACGACGGATCCAAACTCCCCCACTTCTTGATATGTAACATTTCTGCCTTTCTTAAGTTTTTCTCAGGTGTTGACGGGCGAACTCTTGGTGTGAGTCTTATCTTGACTCTCAACTGATCTCTTGCGCGGCCCGGTGGAAGATCGTCAACGAAATCATCAGAAGGTCTAACTCCTGCCATGCCTTCCGTAGGCTCACCCTCTTCGACAGATGGAGGAGCAGTCTCTGTCGAAGGATGCGAAGATCCGACCCCTTGCTGACGTCTTTGTATAGGGACCCCGAAGCAATACCATCCGTCTAACGCTCCATCTTCTTTCCTACGAGTGATCGGCACGTTCAAGGAAGTCAGATGGCTGGTACCAGGAACTCCGACGGCCTCACGCTGCTCACAAAGATAACCAAGACCGTCCTCAGGAACGTCATTCAACCTTGGAGGAGAGAGATAGAGAGGGAAATCAACAGGTTTGGCATCCTGGATGCGCACATACTGATGCCCCCACCATCTCATCCAACCATAAGAGGTCGCGGGACGTCGACTACCGCCAGGCAACACGAACCTCGCGCCAGTTCGCGTCAGCAAAAGTTGGTCCCACATCCACTCCCAATGGACAGGACTCGTGCCATATGCTCATTCTATCCTCGTCACGCTCGGAAGAGTCGACGGAACGCCCTAATCGTAGCCGAACTGTCTGGCGAACCTGCTCGGATAATAAGGCTCGCGCCAGAACTCCATGCCTTCACGGAACGGGAGAGAGGCGGTCCGGATTGATATGAGGAATTCTCTGTCAGAAGAGTCAACCGAATCCTCATCATCGACGACTTCGATATCTTCATCAGCAATAGAAGCAGGAAAATGGTAAAAGTCAACTTCATTCTCACTGCAGATCCTTGAAGACACCCATTCTGGCGTCTTAAGCACCATCTTGGCCTTCATGAACCTGATAAGAGGCGCTTGGTCCGGAAAGAAGTAGGCGTGAGGCTTCATGCCATATACCCACGGGAAATAAACGCCTAACCAGCCGCAGAAATAATGCCATGGGCAATGGGCAGCGTCCATTCCATCGGCAGGTTTGTCCGGATTACTGGCAACATAACCGAACGCTCTATATATGCTGCAGAGTACAGGTGGCGCTATAGCAAGACGTTGACCACTGGCAAGGGCACCCGCCATGACGAAGCAAGAAACCCTGACGCCATCAGCACTCTTCAAGCTGGGAAGCGCGACTGCGGACAACCAGTAAGCGAGGAAGCCTGCTAGCTCGCAAGTGGGAGACAATACGTTCGGGCAAGGAAACTTGCATTCGGACCTTTGTCGTAAAGCCCTTATTCTTTTAACATCAACTTTATATTTTCCGTAGTCGATCCTGAAAGAGAGAAAGGAGAGACAATTTCACATAAGAAGCTATGCAGGAGAAAAGAGCATACGTCATGAAAAGAAAGAAAGGGATGTCCCGGGAAGACTTACTTCAAGCCGTGACTGAAGTAGACTGACCAATCTTCATAGTGTATCTTTGTAATGCATTCAAATTGTTGCAATTCATTGAACAACTCCAAACACGCCTTGGAATGATAGGCCTTCCGATCACCTTCGCGCCTGAAGCCAGACAATTCTTCATCAGAGGGGATATATTCGTGATAATACCCGCCGCGTATGGGCAGGCCCGCCATTATCTTAAGATCCCAGAGGGTTATGCTCATCTCTCCTTGAGGAAGATGGAAAGAGTTGGTAACGGAACTCCAGTAATTTAAGAAGCCCCTGAGAATCGTCGGATCTCGCGGAAAGAAGCCGGCAGTCACCTCGATGGGATAGTAGAGCCCGACCTCCCTCAGCACAGCCACGTGCCGGATCAGAATCTCCTTCGCCCAGGGGATGTAGCTGTCACGACGATTCAGATGCCCTCGGGTACGGAAGCTCGAAGTCTCCCACATTGTGGACGTGCTCATAGGAAGGAACCTTTGACGCACCATCTCAAAGAAATGAGTCGGATAAGGTGCATGCGGATCACATGTAGGCATGAGGAAAGTCATTTCCTTAATCTCACCAACCTTTTGTTGCTTCCCGTTGCTTCCCAGGGTGGCGGTGAGTAATCTCTCAGGAACTGAAGGCCATCTCTCCACTCCATAGAACTGGCTAGGTCTACGAACATCAGATGGCTCGATGCTCGGAAAAGGTTTACACCTCATAAGAGACTTCTAGTGCAAGATGACTTCGCCATTGTAGGGGTTCGTGATGCAGATGCCACGCTCAGTAGTGATCTTGTTGCTCTTCCATCCAATCTTCATCCTCTCATATTTCAAGTCGAGGAGCTGTGTCAATCGCTCCGCTTGACTGAGCGCCTTGATCGGTTGTTTTCCTCATCCTCCTTTCTTCTTACCTTTCTGACCTGTCAGATTCTCTTCTACATTTTGAACAGGTATATCTTGAGGACCTGCCTCGATGGCACTCGCCACACCAGCAAGTTAGGCATACCAATAGACCCACTCTTGTTCTGTTCCCCACTTTGGAGGTTCAGGCGCTGTCTTATTGACGAAGATGCGCACCAGCACTTCATGAGGAAGCTGCCCAATACGCTCTGTGAAATCCTTTATCTCGGGTTTGACCGTAGGAAAGAAGCGAGAGTTACGTCTTGGAGGAGGAGGGTTAGAAGGACCTTCAGCTGTTCTTTTCCGACCGTGCTTCATCGGCGTTGGACCAGAAGCATGCGACCCAGAGGTTTCACCAGAGGATCCCATTGTCGCTACTGCAATTCACTGCAACGCGTAAACAAAACAACATTAGAGAACAACTCGATACACACGGGCAAATAGCCTAAAGAAATCATATCACAAACACAAGCATAACATGAAGAGCATGAAAGCAACAAAATCAAGAGCATAGCATATCGATCATCATACGCATTTCATAACGAAGCAACTACCATCATACATGCACGCATACATGTGATCGATGCACACACAAAATCATAGATTGAACCCACAATACATCCATACATTTAGTCTAAAAGTAGCCTTGACAAGTCCAGGTGCTTATAAGTAAGTACTGGATAGAGTCAGGAAACAGGTTTCAGCATCATATATATGCAACTATTCGCACACAGCAACTTTACAGGCAATCAGAACGCTATAAGTGCACTTTGGCAGACATACTCTGAACCTACCTAAAATAGACAGTTGTAAGCTATAACAGGCCAAAGTAGGCAACCAACTGCAGGCCCAAGGCACTAAGCTCCAATCGTGCTTGAATTTAAGTGATCTAGCCTCAAACAGCACTGAATTTGATTGAGAAACGGAGCCGAAAATGCCATTTCTTCACCAAGTGCGAAGCAGGGGCTAAAAATGAAAATTTTGGCTAAGTGTTGGGCTCACATGCGCCCAAGGTGGAGCCCCAGGCACATGTGGCCCCTCACATGCACCCAATCTACAAAATTCGTTAATGCAACTTCACCTCATAAAGCATCAGGCGCATGTGCAATCCGACATGCGCCCGGCTCAGAAGAAAGGGAGGAAATGAGTTTAGAATTCAAACACCAGGCGCATGTGGCAGCCACACATGCGCCCACCTCTGATTTTTTTGAAAAGACACAAGTCTAGGCAGTGCCCTAGGCGCATGCCCAGAACAACATGCGCCTGGGACATGCGCCCACATCCTCATAGGCAATTTGACATGCACTTGAGGGGAGTTCTCCGTCGGAAAATGGATGGTAGGCCACATGCGCCCACAAGGGGACCACATGCGCCTGTAGCTCAAGGATGAGCTCTCTCACCTTGGGAAAATTGAGTTTTCTGACTCGGAAAATTGTGGAATGACTCAGTGAGTCAACTATTTATACTTGAGCCTGGGGAACCGGTACACTGCATTGGCGTAACGTAAGCATCCAGCGCAGCACACCGGGGGGGCACTTGTTGGGGCTCAAATTTGCACCCATTACAAAACAACATCCCGTAGTCTATTGACAATGATTTGGATAAGTTTTGAGGCCAGGAAAGCCCTAAAAATGCCTGCACAACCCTGATCACTTGGTAGCAACCAAAATCTGTAAACAGCATTTCGGAGAGGAACTGGACATGCGCTTCACCACCAAATGATCCGAAATGTCCTAAAACCCTTAACCTGCAAGTTTTGAAGTCATCCGGTGCATATTTTTACCTGCGCACCTCGAAATGCGTTTCGTCTCCGTTCGGAGCTGACCAAAAAGGGTCCGTAAGCCTACAGCTACTATTTCAGAGTGGAACTAGACATGCGCTTCACTGCTAAATGATCCGAAATATCCTAAAACCGTTAACCTGCAAGTTTTGAAGTCATCCGGTGCATATTTTTACCTGCGCACCTCGAAATGCATTTCATCCCCGTTTGGAGCTGACCAAAAAGGGTTCGTATGCCTACAGCTACCATTTAAGAGTGGAACTGGACATGCGCTTCACTGCCAAATGATCCGGAGTGCCCCAAAACCCTTAAATAGCAAGTTTGAATTCATTACGATGCTTATTTCCATGCGCGCGCTCCCCGGAACAACGTTCCTATACGACAAGCCGACCCGGAGGCTCCAAATTAGGAAGGAAGTACCAAAATTAGCAACATCTGGACTTCCACACCCCATCCCTTTCATTCAGGAGAACAATCCTAGCCTAGAAGTGGCTTGGCGACAGTGAGTACATGTCTAGAAAAGGTAGATGTCCTTTGAAGGTCCCTCGTCAGAGTTGAAATGCTGAAATTTTCTAAGTGCTGGAATCCTAAAAATTTGGCTAAGTAGTGGGAAAGCGCCGGCAAAGCACATGCGCCTGGCCTCTAACCACATGCGCTTGCACTCTATCAGTGAAAGGAAGTGAATTAAACACTTTCCTGAAAAGCGCCGGGAAATGCGCCGGTAAAGCACATGCGCCCGGATTCTCCACATGCGCCTGGTGCATTTTTCTCACATGTGCTTGACTTGTTTTCTAATACATGCGCCGGGAAATAACCGCCAGGAGGACCCGAACCCGATTATCCCCTATAAATAGTGAAGTCACTTCACTCATCAGGACGAGATCATCCCCTGCCGACCTTAGAGTGATGTAAGCACCACATGTGCTTGCTTTCTCTCCCCTCGACGGATGCCTTGGCCGGAGTGGATTCCCTCGCCGGAAAGGGATTTGATCGTCGAAATCCCAAGTTAAGGAAGAAAATCTTGAAATTTTCTAAGTGCTGGGCACATGCGCCGGCTTATCCCCCACATGCGCAGGCTTATTCCCCTACATGCGCCGGCTTATCCCCCACATGTGTCGGCTTATTCCCCCACATGCGCCGGCTTTTCTGGAAAAAAAATCCCGAATTTCCTCTAAGTCTGGGAGAGACATGCGCCCACTCTTTGGTTCCGGGCGCATGTGCACTGCCACATGCGCCCGGAACACCTCTCCTTCATCTGTTTTTTGTGCAAAATGGGCACATGCGCCCAGATGATGACCACATGCACTTGACAGATGATGCAACACCACATGCGCTTGTAAAATGGCCACATGCGCCTGTACACACTCCCCCATGCGCCTGGACGCTGATGGGAGGGGTGGACCTTCCGTCGCACGGCCCACCTTCGTCCGAGATCAGATTTTGATGAAACCGCCTCTCCTGGTTGCGTCTCGATGAGATCTATCCATCCACCGGATCAGATTCTCCAACGGTCAATGATAAATGGCCCAAATCAGTGTTTTGGTCCAAAATAACCAACACTTAGCCAATTTGGCAGCCCCGAAAATCCTTCCGAAAGAGCCAAAAACGGCCTAAAACAAGAAGAATCGAGAGGAATTAGACCGAGCCCGAGAGGGAAACTTTACTTCTACATGACATGATACACCATAATCATGCACCGCGACGAGGTTATCCGATCTCAGGACCCTCGAATACCCTAATCGAGCAGTCGGCAGGTCCATTACTTAGTCATTTCCAGCCCTGGGAAGTGCCCTGTTGGCCCGGAAATTGACTTCTGCTAAGAAAATTGAAATGCGATCGCACAGCAATCTTCGTGGACATAATCCACCCCTATTCAAAGACGGTTATCGATAATATTCACCGATTTCTTTAATCAGACCACAAATAGGTCCACTACTTAGTCATTTCTAGCCCTGGGAAGTGCCCTGTTGGCCCGAAAATTGACTTCTGCTAAGCAAATTGAAATGCGATCGCACAGCGATCTTCGTGGACGTAATCCACCCCTGTTCAAAGATGGTTATTGATAATACTCACTGATTTCTCTAATCAGACCGCAAACAGGTCCACTACTCAGTCATTTTCAGTCCTGGGAAGTGCCCTGTTGGCTTGAGAATTGACTAGTGCCAGTTGAAATCAACCGCGATCTCAAAGACGCCTAGGCAAAGTTGAAGTACTCAGGCTATCCAACAGCCGAGTCAAGCATTCGCGGGGCACTGATCCCCATTATTCATAAGAAATTGGCATATGTGGGTACCCATCGGACCCTATACTTAGCCACTTACAGGCATCGAAGCAGCCGATCCAGTCCATTGAGTTTGGATCCTCAAAAGATCTTGGCTCGATAAAGCCTACTTGATCCCAAACAGATCATTGAAAAATACTCAGAAGAAAGAATATTCTCGGAGATGAGTCGCCCGACTCCAAAAGAAATACGTTTACTTTACTGTACAAAGCTCTATTCATCCCAGATAAAGGTCCGAGGCTAAACGTAAGGGGTTATGGTTACCACGAGAAACCACAAACAAAGAGTTCTAACTAAGCTTGAAACATCTTGCTATGGACTGCCACTATGAAAAAGACAGTCGATGCCCTACCCATCGACAACGGTTCCGTCGGTCGAGCTGATGAGGCAGTTGCGGATTGCTTTCCTAAGGTCACCTGTTCACAGTAACAGGCGCGGGCTTTAGGTTATGCCGACCAACACTTCGATTTTTGTATATTCCAGCGGTCACCTGTTCACAGTAACAGGCGCGGGCCCAGAGTTGCACCACTCGATTAAAAACCCTCGTTCGGGAACGTTGGGGAGTGCTTTCCTAAGGTCACCCGTCATAAAAATACCGGCGCGGGCCTTGGGTCATGCCGACCAACATTCGAGGATCGTGTATTCCAGCGGTCACCTGTTCAAAGTAACAGGCGTGGGCCCCGAGTTGCACCACTCGAATCCTGACAGTCTCTCAATCCGAACAGTCCGAAAGAAAATGGGACATAGACATCCGGCGTGTCTAACAAATGCGGCTCAGTCCATAACAAGAAAACAAAGGTCTACACGACCATGAACTCAAGACCATAATCCCCGGCGGATTAGTCTTTTGCCTTCCAATCAAGGGTGATCAACCGTTGATGTAATTAAAGGCTCGTGACCAGTATCACAGCCTGGAATGTAAAAGATCTCAGAATCTCTGGAATAAAATTCGCCTTGCAATATCTCTCTCTTGTGTACACTTTGTGATTGCTTATGATTGTCTACGAATGTCTCTATACTCAGAATTCCCCCAGAATAAAAGAAACACGAAAAAAAAAGAAAGGACTGCTGACGAGTAGTTCTGATCTCTCTCTCTTTTTCTAAGTTCTAACAGGAGGGCACCCCTTTACCCAACCCACTGGAAAAACCAGTGGGTAGAGACGGTCCGATCGGCGCCCAGGGGGCCGTCCTACCCTCCCTCTAGTTGAAACGACCTCTCCCCCTCTGTCCTTGGGAAGAACTACTCCTTGGGAAGGGTGGTTGCAATTAAATCTTGTACCTCCTTGTTAGAATGAAGTGATGGAAGAGAATGGTGAGAAAAAGTAAGGAAGCTCACCAAAATCTCATCTTGTGAGAAATTGGTGAGAAATTGGCTTGATGATGTGGAAAAGTTCCATGAAATTTTCAAGGAAAAGAAAAAGAATTGACTTGGTCAAACAGCGATCTCAACCATCCAAAGGCATGACCTGATGATCTGAACCATTCTAAGAAAGATCCCCGGAATCTCCCACCTTGATTGCTACTCTCTTGTACATATTTTGGGTCCAAAGACCTTAAACTACGTCGGGATCGGCATTTTGAGAGATTTTCAATAAAAACCGGCATCGGTCTTCATCAAGACTTGATGACTCCGGATATTTTCTAAAAAAGAAAAACAAAAAAAATGTGATTTCCAGCATCGCTTGTACAAAAATTTGGTCCGAAGACCTTAAACAACGTCAGGATCAAGATCCCGAGGGACTTTTTAAATAAAAACCGGTAGTAGTCTGGATCGTTCGAATCAAGATCTGCTGACACCAGACATTTTCCAAAAACAAAAAAACGTGTTTGCCCTGCTTGTACTTATTTTGGGTCTGAAGACCTTAAACTACGTCGGGATTAACATCCCGAGAGATTTTCAATAAAAACCAGCGTCGGTCTTGTTTGCTCACATCAAGATCAAATGGCTTCTGACATTTTCCAAAAAATAAAAAAATGTGTTCGCCCTGTTTTGTACAGTAGTGTGGTCCGAAGACCTTAAACTACGTCGGGATCAATATCCCGAGGGATTTTAATAAAAACCAGCATCGATCCTAGCCGTTCAGGCCAAGATCTGATGATCTGGATCATTTCGAAAAAAATCACAAAAAAGAATGTATTTTTAGCATGTACATATTTTTGGTCCGAAGACCTTAAACTACACTGGGATTAATTTCTTGGGGGACCTTTTCCTGCTTTCAACTAAAAACCGGCATCAGCCTCAATCGCTGGGATCAAGGTTCGATAATCCGGATCATTTTTAAAAAATACCAAAAAGATTTCAAGCTTTCCATAAAAACCAGCATCAACCCTGATTACTCGAGTTAAAGTCTAGAATTTTTTTCAAAACACAAAAAATTCACCATCAATTTCACAAATTCATCCTCAGTGGTCCGAAGACCTAAAACTACACTGGGATTAACTTCTCGGGGGCTTTCTTTGCTAACCTGTTCCGGACATGGCTGACAGTTGATCGTACGGGTGTCCAGAATCTTTTAAACAGGTAAAGGCTGAGGCGGGCAGAACCCCGCAATCGTGTTCGTGTTGAACGCACCGTGATAGACAACCTTGATTTGGAAGTCGCTGTTGAATCTGACGGATGTTCCCTGTTCCTAAAACTTATGAAGGGGATTAAGGCTGTTGGGAGGTGGAGCGCATCCTCACAGAATTGTGAGCAACGTAAGGCCCCAAACTGGATTAACTAAGGGAAATGTGAGGATGTGGCTCATTTTGTGGCCGAAGGAGTCCGTCGGACAATACGTGGTCTATGTGCATTGCACATGAGGAACAGGCAACTTTGTGGGTGTGTTGACTAAAAACCCTCAAAATCTCCTCATCCGAAGATGTAAAACTACGGCACTTAACTGTGTGAGACTCGTCTCACTCGATGACGTAAAATGGATCGGGTGCCTTATCAGCAGTAGAAGCTGGAAATGGATGAAAATTCCATATTTTTCCTTGCATTTCAGAAAAATCACAAAAAACCCAAAACATTGCAAAATCACCTTTCAAAACCACAAAAATACTTCCCTTGCTTTCAAACAAAACAGTTTCAAAATCACAAAAATATTTCCTTTGTTTTCAATAACCGATCTCTATCCTGACCACTCAGGTAAAGGTTCGGACCAAATATTTGCAAAAACCACAAAAAATGTTTCTCTTGCTGTCATAGAAAATATTTCGAAAATCACAAAAATATTTTCTTTGTTTTCAATAACCGTTCTTTATCCTAACCACTCAGGAAAAGATTCGGGCCAAATATTTGCAAAAATCACAAAAAAATTGTCACTATCCCCAGCACTACACTTTGGGATGACGGATCCAATCGCCCGCAAATTGGAATCTTGACCAGAACTGGCGACCAAATACCATCTCAATCGCATTTATGCCCAGAAGAATATCTTGAAGTCGGATAACATCCTCGTACATTCTCATTAGCAAAGAAACAGCATCTTGGAACGATAGACCTGATCGATCACGGGTTGGGATCTTGACCAACCCGCTGACCAAACGCCCGTATAAAAAAAACCCCCCAAGGAAGCACAACCCCGCAAGTAATAAGCTCAAAATTCTCTGCATCTCCAGCAAGAGTAAAACCATCAAACTAAAAGAGAATGAGCCAAGCCATGCATTCATCATGCATCTCCATGCATCAGCATCCATCGCATCAATCATCATGTTTACCTGCTTTCAAAATAAAGTCGGTTAGCCAAAGACCCCACAGGCATCCCTAGTGGAGGCGCATGCAGACCAGATTTCCATTTCAAAAGACAAAAAAAAAATATTCCTATTTGCAAATAAAAACCCCACGGAGTATCACTCCTCAGAGTGGGTATCTTTTCAAAAAACCCAAAAAATATTTTCCCAGTAGAGCGTTCTGCCTCCAAAACACCTGGAAATCTTCCATATCTCTGGGTAGGAGCAGACGCAAAAATCAAATAAGATCCGATGTCTCGCAGTTTCCCCGGAGATCATCGGATCCAATGCACTCAAAGTACGGTCGAACTGAACTCCAGTGTCAGTGCGGTCGTACCACATGCCAAGATACAAAAGGATGAAAGCCAAAAGGCTCGATCAAAGAAACCATTTGAACAGGTGGAAACGATGAATTGTAACCCAAGTATCAAAATTAGTAGATTGGGTGGAAAGAGTTCACCCGCACATACCTAGGCGTGGATGCCTGAAGTACCTTGACTGAGTCCAAGTCGGCGTAGTAGAATCTCCTAAGACTACATGACGCAGGGCATCTAACCACTTTGACAGTCAAGCGAAACAAGTACTCCTGGAGTGATCTGGGAAAACATCAAACATCACACAATCAGTCTCAGGGTCAGCAACCTCGTAAGACTACGGACGCAGAGGCTCTGCTGTACCTTTCCGATGTTAGTACCAATCGGGAATGGAAGGGTTGCGATTGGGTACCCAGGTTGCAGCAAACTGCAGGGACAATCGCAACGTTTTCTCCAAACTCCCGCGGTATGTGCGAGTTATCAATCTCCAAACAATCAACTGACTCAGATACAAAGGATAACAAAGATTCCAGACCACAATCAATGAAAGAATGAATTGCAAACCAAGCATCGAAACCAGCAGATCGGGTGGAAAGAGTCCACCCGCACATACCTAGGCGTGGATGCCTGAAGTACCTTGACTGAGTCCAAGTCGGCGTAGTAGAATCCCGTAAGACTACATGACGCAGGGCATCTAACCACTTTGACAGTCAAACGAAACAAGTACTCCTGGAGTGATCCGGGAAAACATCAAACATACAATCAATCACAGGGTCAGTATCCTCGTAAGACTACGGACGCAGAGGCTTACTGTACCTTTCTGATGTTAGTATCGATCGGGAACAGAAGGGTTGCGATTGGGTACCCAGGTTGTAGCAAACTGCAGGGACAATCGCAACGTTTTGTCCAAACTTCTGTGGTATGTGCGAGTGATCGAGTTCCAAACGATCAACTGGCACAGATGCAAAGGCAAGCAAAGATTTCAAACCATGATCCATGAATGACCGGGTCAGAAGTGGGGTGTCCACTCTCTTTGGCATTCGGTTGCATGCAACCTCTGCCAAAGAGGGGCATCTGTAGACACCCCACCTTCGGCTACACTGTTGGTAGAGATAGCTGGATGAATGGAGGACCATACCCCCAAATCGCAAGTCCAAACTCAGCAAAACTCACCCTTATAAGCCCCAATCCATAGCCCAACTCAAACCTGAACCCAGTCAACCCGCCCCTAAGCATCAGCCTGAAAAACCCCCATAAGAAAAATCAATCAAAAATCCTAAAAAAGTCAAACTCACTGAGTCAACCCGCTGAATTAACCCATTGAGTCAACCCGCTGAGTCAAAACACCGAGTCAACCCGCCGAGTCAAATCATCGAGTCGACCCGCTGAGTCAACTCACCGAGTCAACCCACTGAGTCAAAACAGCAGCCCCGAGACATGTCTGTACCACGCGCTGGAACCCGAGGAGCGTCCGTACGGGGGGCCGCCCAAACCTATTTACGAGAACTACCACTGCCCTCTGCTATAAATACTCCTCTCCCCTTCTTTTTTTAACACACAATCCAGCCTAGAGAGAGTCCGTCTGTTCCGAGTCTTTCTCCACCCCCTTAGCCTATCTTTTCACCAAGGAGAGCCCGAGTGAGGAGAGCCTAGCCCTGGTCCAGCCCAGCCTGACCACTGGTCCAAGTCTCCCAAGCCATCCAAGTCTTGATCCAGCCACTCAAAGCCAATCCTTGCGACACCTCCGTCCATCTAGCTACCCTTTTTCCAACATCATCTCATTTGCATCTAGCATAAGTGCAACATTTACTTTTCTTTCATTTCCCTTGCTTCACCATAAACACTTTGATTATTCAAGCACACTACATGCATTCCGCATAAAGCACCTGTCAGTTCGAGTGTATGCTCTGGGCTTGCCTGTTAATGAAAACCTGCCCATAAGAAACTCTTACTGTTCAGACCCGCATTCATGCATCATGTCATCTATGAGAATGCACGAGGATTAAACCAGACTTTCAAGTATTAGTTTGATTCTGTGAAGTAGAGACTGTACTTCGGTACGGGCAGTGTGTGGGGTGCTTAACCTCTTCCCACCCTGTAACCGTGATCCCTTACCTCGAATCTCTGGCCGCAGATCAAAAGGAGTCATTTTAGAGGAAGGAATCTTCGGATCCCCTTCTCTAACGTTTCTATGGGGTCTAGCCGACTGTAGATTCGAAGTAACTGGCTAGTGGCGACTCTGGTCTTATATAAACTCATTTAACACATCCAGCTTAAACACGACTACCAAATAAAGCCCTCGAGAACGAGGCAAGCCAGTGGCACAAACGACGATTCGCACGCACGCACCTCTTCTTCTTCCGAAAGGAAAGGGACGAACGTCGTGTGGGAGCGCGGAACGGCGAGGGTCCACAACCGTCCACCCCGAGCCCTATCTCTTTATGTTTGCTTGTGTTATAAGTGAATTATCTTTTTATTATGTTTTTGGTATGTTTGTTGCCACATGTAGTGTTGTTTGGAATACTCTTATGCGATCTATATACTATATGCTTTGACGACCACCATGCATGAGTAATGAGTATGCATCCTGAATCACCATTGTTAGTTGGGGACCACTAGGGCATAAACGCATTCATTAAGCATTCGAGATGTAGTAGTGCAAATGTAATTCATGTGCTCTCTATCGCAAACCTCTCCAATAGGTATGGGACTATTTGAGGACAGGAATCTATCATCCTGACTTACACTGTATGGTAGAAATAACTTAGCATACCTTGTAGCCCTTGGTGCGAGATTCCCTGGCTAGCGACATCCCGCACTATGACTCGATCATTCATATGTGTCCCCTCATCTTAATCATACCTCAAATAAGTTGGACTAGATTGATTTATAGCCATCGTGGTAGATTGACTACTTATTGGCACTCATACTGTATGCTTGGCTCATGCATCATGAATGCTTGGCTCATCTAATTGTCTTGTATCAACCGGCCATAGTGGTCGTGTTGTCGTACAGTTCATTACCAGTTGACGGTGACATTGTATTTGAGACCCTATAGTTTTATGGTGCTCTTTGGAGACTTGCACGGGCATGTCGTCCCACATTTGTATGCATGGTTGCATTTTGCACCGTTTGCTTGTGCCGCATATAGCATGGTTACTACGTTGCAACCACAGCTCCATCATGGTTTGCAGAACACTGGAAATATGTGATCTTTAAACTGGATGCCAAAGATGTCCCTGGGTGAACGTCCCTGATCCTGTTGGTACCAAGGTGGGTGCTCCATTCAAGGACCGGGTGGTTTAATCATACACCAATATGCCGAATACCAAACGGTGGTGCTTTTCACTGCACGTGGTCAGTTTGGAAGGAGGTCTGACCTAACCTGCCGGAAGAGTGTTGGCAAAGTGGGTTGAGTTTGACCAGCTGTGAGTAGGTCCGCTATTGCACCAGATAGGCTTTAGCATTCTACTGGTGAGTAGAGGTCTGTGAGACCCCAGTGATGTTCCGTTTCAGAGATGGTATTAGTATCAGTGATGTGACTGATGTTCTGTATGCTGTGAGATGGTCCTGACATGGAAGGTGTGATGTGGGTGGGGCTGTAAGCCTGGGCGAGCTACCAGTTCCGAGTCCTGCATTGCTTAGGCGATCACATTATGACTGTTCGTATCTTGACCACTATACTGAAAGGTGGTGATTTGCATACATGCATTGGATCATTGTATGTGACATTAGGCCCTGTAGGCCATTGCATAGTATGAGTATATAGCCTTGGTAGGCTGGTTACCTGTATTGCACGCTTGCATAGCCATGGTATGCTAGTTATATGTATTGCATGCTTGCATAGCCATGGTATGCTAGTTATATGTATTGCATGCTTGCATAGCCGTGGTAGACTGGTTATCCACATCACATGATCGTGTAGACTAATTAGGCTAAGTTTTGGTTTAAATTTCTCATCATTCTTTACTGCTTACTCTGATATTTATCATGCTTGTCATATGCATTGCGCACGCACTCACAAAGCTTCGTTCGAAGCTTATGCGCGTTTGTTACGCTGCAGGTTATACCAGAGTGTATCAGCAACGTTGAGTTGGAGTTGGGAGTGCAATAGCAGGAGGTGCCGGATTGTGTACAGTTTTTATATTTACGCATTGTGTATTTACCTTTCAGTTCTGTATGTAAACGAAATGACTTAGTGGAAATATTGTGTTTGTCTTTGATGGTACTCATATGGTGATGCTCATGTTTCAAAAAAAAAAAATCAGACCCTAAAATCCTCCTTGTGGTATCCCAGGATCGGAACCTGACATGTGGGGTTAGGATCCGAGATCGGGGTACTACGGAGGCCGCCACCTCTGAATTCGGGTTACAGCGAATGGACGTCGAGAACCGAATTTGGGGTGTGACAACTATTCCTCCCTTAGCACGGACAACCACAACAACAACAACAGCCAAGACGGAACTCACAATTCCCTAATCAAGGTTGGCAAGGAGCACCCCTAACTAGTCCATTTTCAGAACCCCTCATCCTACAAGGGGCATCTCCAGTCGATCCAGTCTTCGCAATGCAAGGGGCACCTCTTGCCTATCCAACTTTCATTAGCTAAGAAGAGCATCCTCTCCAGTTTATCAGTGCCATCAACTCTAGTTCAGAGTTCCAACCTCTCATCCTACATGTTAACGTCAGATTTTGTAACTGGATCCTCCGGACGTTCACCTTCTCTCCAACAGATACCTTCCTCCGCCGGACCTGAAAGAAGACAAAAAACAACTAAGGGTGGCTGGTGTCCAGCCGTTAGCCCTCCGATGTTTAAGTCAGGCCGAAGTAAGAAGAAGAATAACCAGGCAAAAACAGGCCGGAGATTGAATATTGTGTACCTTTCTTTTAATGGAGTCATCCCTTTATATAGATCTGAAGTGATCCAATCTGTTACGTAAGATATCGAGATCTCGCTGATGTCGTGTACGATACCGAAATCCCGCTGATTTCGTGGGATAAGATCCTTATCCTTAGAGGCAAGATCTAACCCAATGACTTCTTCCGACAATCACGTTTCTTGATAGCAATCCCTCGAGATTCGGAACCACAAGAGAAGATAAGCCCAAAATCGACCTATACGGGCTGCTGGTAGGCGTAGTAGTAGCGCTGATCAATCACGTAAAGCCGGAAGCCGTAGTTGGAGTCATAGCCGACGAAAAGGAAGGAGACGGCGAAAGGGCGAAGACCACCTCACTGGGTGTAGCCCTGCTTGGAGTCGCAGAGGGATTGGACAAGCTGCTCGATGGGAATCGGGTGCTGGAACTACGAAGACCGTCCAAACCAAAAACAAAGACTCATGATTGTTCTGATTCGGGAGCTGCTCGTGTCAGGAATGCTCGCATTCAGGAGATGCGACCCCTTCTGATGAGCACGAGCCGAGCTGCTCGCATTCCGGGAGATGCAACCCCTTCTGACGAGCACGAGCTGAGCTGCTCGCATTCAGGGAGAGGCGACCCCTTCTGACGAGCACGAGCCGAGCTGCTCGCATTCCGGGAGATGCGACCCCTTCTGACGAGCACGAGCTTGACTGCTCGCATTCATTATGTGCCGCGACCCTTCACTTCTGCTAGACTATATTTTCCTACAACAGATGCCCCCAAACCCTTGGTATTGAGGAACTATGCCAAGGGTTTGCTAGTGCTGACAGCTGGGTGCTGGGAGGAAATCGCACATGATTCACTTAACGTGCTTCCGCATTTATGATGGCCAGCTTTCGCGCAGCTTTTTCTGCCGCCAGAAATGAGGCGTTGGGTGCCACGTGTTTCCGTATTTAATGCCAGCGCCCGTTCGTCTGGCGTGCTGGATAAGAAGCTGCTGCGTGTCCATCAAATCAACCCGGATGATTGCGTATAAATATCGGACTTAGCCAAAAATCCTCCATTTCGAATTCCATTTGCTGTGAGGTTTCCTTCTTCTTCCTTCTCTATTCCGGAGTAAAAAACCTCTTTACAGAGGTATCCTTCTTTTCTTTCTTCTTATTCATTTCTTCCTCCCATCTCTCTTTTATAATGGCGAAAATCTCTGACGAAGAGATTGTTCCTTTGGGAGATGAAACCCCTGATTCCTCTGAATCCAATAACGCCAGAGTACCGGCTGGGAGATATTCCGCCTTCGGTTATTCTTCCATCTTGACGGAGGAAAGACTCTCTAACCTTAGAGAGGTATATAGGGTCCCAGACTCTGTTTCATTCAGATTGCCTGGGAGAGGGGAGACAGCCGATGCACCACCACCTGGGTGTGTGGCTGTTTATGAATATTTTTTCAAAGTGGGCGTACGTCTTCCCCTCCACCCCTTCATACGAAACTTCCTCCGTCTCTACAAGATTGCCCCGAGCCAACTTATAGTTAACGGCTGGCGGGTTCTTCTGAGTGCTTTCGTCCTTTGGAAACAGGCGGGTAACGAGGAGTTAACCGCTGAGGAATTTTTGAGGTTATTCCAGCTGAAGAAGGCGCCAGCTAGCGAGGGTTGGTACTACCTCTGCTTCTGGCACCGGAATAACTTCATTTTGGGGAACCCTTCTTCCAACTGCCCGGGATGGAGAAAGAAGTGGTTCTACGTTTCTGGCAACTGGGAGTCCGAATTGGGCTCCGACCCCAAAAGCCATAACGTTAATCGCCATTTTGGCGAAGGTGGGTTAAGTATTCGTTTTATCTGTCCGAAAGAAAGAAAATCTTTGCTCCATTGAAGTTTTAATGTGTGTTCTTTTTTGTTCGCAGGAATCCCAACTGGTGTGAAGCCGAACCTGCGGGGAGGACTCAACGAGAAATTAGTTAGAGTCTACAAGCTTCCTGCGACTACACGCCACGTCAACGTCGTATTAGAGTCTCGTCATCTCTGTGCAGCGGGTCTCATCTCCAGAGAAGAAATGACGAACGTTGGCGACAAAAGAGGTGCACTAGGGGTACTTCCCCATCTGAAGGGCACAGCCTCGAAGAGGCAAAAGAAAAACGGGGGTCCCTCAAATGCACCTGCTCCCGCTGATGGGTCTGCTCGCGGCCCTCAATCGCGAGGGGTCGGCTCGGGAGGGGTCGCTACGACTTCTCGTACGACCACGACCCCTCCGGTTAACGCGACCCCTCTATCCGCCATGCCCCCTCCGGCTACTGCGACTCCACCGCCAGGTGCTCGCGGTCATCCAGTGATCGAAGTCGCCGACAATTCACCGAAAGGCGATCGGAGGGAGGGAGGCCTCCCTCCTAAGGATATAAAATGCGAGCCTACTGGTGCTCGCGAGTCTGCGACACCTTCCGTGGGTGCCATGGGTGCTCGCGAGACGGGCTCAAGCGAGATGGTAGTGGCCCAACCTTCCGGGTCGGGGGTTTTTGTTATCCCCCCGCACTTGCATCCTATATGCAAGTTTATGTTTGATAACATCCCTCCCAACGCCTTCGGGGGTTTGCCTGAGCCGAGCCAAGCCCAGAAGCTCTCTCCACTGATATTGGAGTGAGATTGGTTCAGGTAACAACCTTTTTCCTTTTTACCAATCTCTTCGGGATTTAATAAGATGACTAGCAATCTAATCCTTCTCTCTTGATTTATATCAGAGCCTGGATCTCACGCTCCGTGTTAGGCGGGATGTCGAAGCAGCTCGCCGCAGCGTGGAGGATGCGGAGAAGAAGAAAAAGACGATGGAAGCAGAGGTCCAAGGGCGGGACCGCTTGGTGAAAGCTCTGGAAGTGCAGATTGCCAAGCTGGATGAAGAGAAGAAAATTCTCCTCGTCAAAATCTAATCCCTGACCGAGCGCTTTCAGTCAGTGGATCTCCAACTTGCAAAGCTTCAGGAGCTCCATACCAAGAGCGAGAAGGAGAAGGAAATCTTCCGCCAGGACAAGATCCAGCTTGAAGGGTGGCTCAAGGATGCTCGGACCAAGCTTGAGGAGGCCCAGCAGCGACTTCAACAGTTGAAGGATGACTCCATCCACTGGGAAGAAGAGTGAGTGGCCCTCGTTCAAATGGTATCTGATGAGGGTCCTCGCGCAGTCCAGGAGTTCCGGACTTTTCAACTTTACGATGAGGAGCGATATGAAGCGTATATCGTTGGTCGCAATTTTGCGGTCAGAGTTATGCAGCAGATTGCTCCAACTTTTAACGTTGAGGAGTTCGACAGAGTGGCTTTCGAGGCTGCAGCTAGAGAACAGGCTGCCGCTGAGAACGAAGTCACCGGGGCAACAGATGTCGCTCTTGCTTCTGAGGCTGGTCCCGAAGCTGAGAGCCGCGAGCCTGCGCAAGATGAGGATGACCAACCTTGACCTCGGCACTTCCTATGTCATGTATTCCTTTTTTTTTTTTTTTTTTTTTTACTTCCGAGAAGAAATTTATATGTAACGAGTGTGTAATGACTTGACCTCTTGGTCTTTTTTCATGAATATCTATTTCTTCAGTGTCATGTATTCTCCTTATCTTTCATTTTTGCTTTGTGTTGATCACATGTTGACTCATCAGAGATGCGATCCCTTAATTCGAGCAGGAGCTGAGCTGCTCGCATTAGGAGTATGACCCCTTAATTCGATTACGAGCTGTGCTGCTCGCAGTGGGGTTACGAACTGCGCCACCTTAATTCGAGCACGAGCTGCGCTGCTCGCAGTTAGGGGTACGAACTGCGACCCCTTAATTCGAGCACGAGCTGCGCTGCTCGCATTCTGGAAGTGCGATCTCTTTCACCAAGCGCGAGCATCTAACTCATGAAAAGATGAATTAGACTGAATTCGGGGGTCGTGTGACCGTGTCCGCGTTGAGATAGACTGATCTATCGATTGAGATTTTGATTCCACCAGGGGCAGAAGATTGGTCAAGAGAGCACGTATGCTCTCTTCGGGGCTGTTTTTAATCCATAAAATGGAGAAGCAACCAATTAATAACAACTTCAATCCTACCAAGGGTAGGCAATTGGCCAAGAGGATGTGTATATTCTCTTTGGAGCTATTCAAGTCCAAATAAATGGGATAGCGGCCAAAAGGTGGTTTTAGCCCTACCAAAGGTAGGCAATTGGTCAAGAGACGGTAAGCACTCTCTTCAGGGCTATTCAGGTCCAAATAATGGAATAGCGACCAAAAGATATCTTCAACTTTATTCATAAAATGTTGTTATGAACTACATCGAATCTAGGGGAAGTATTGTAGCAAATGCTCCACGTGCCAAGGGCGACGCACGGGTCTGCCCTGCATGTCTTCAAGATAATAGGTACCGGGTCGCACAATCCTAATAACCCGATAAGGGCCTTTCCAATTTGGATCCAGCGAACGAGCGGGAACTCTGAGTCGCTGCCTCAGGACCAAATCTCCAGGCTGGAAGGATCTAGGTCGGATCTTAGCATTTCGATAACGAGCAATACGTTGTTGATATGCTGCCACTCGTACTTGGGAGGCATTTCTTCATTCTTCCAAGAGATCGAGATGAAGTCGGAGGTTTTCCTGATTGCTCGCGGGGTCATACCGCTCGATCCGATATGAGGGCACTTGAATTTCCACGGGTACTACTGCATCGACACCAAATGCTAAGGAGAAAGGGGTTTCACCTGTTGACGTACAAGCCGTGGTTCTATATGCCCATAGTACTTCTGGCAGAAGTTTTGGCCACACACCTTTACATTCACCTAACTTGGTTTTTAAATGGTGCTTGATGATCTTATTCACTGCCTCGACCTGCCCATTCGCCTGAGGATGATATGGAGAAGTGCGAAGATTACGTATCTTTCATTTGTCACAAAATTCATCAAAGGCCGCGTTGTCGAACTGCGTTCCGTTGTCGGTAATTATAGTGTGAGGGAGTCCGAAACGGCATATAATATTTCTCCATATGAACTTGGTAGTTTGTTTCTCAGTAATCTTGGCTAATGGTTCTGCCTCGGCCCATTTGGTGAAGTAATCAACCGCCACAATTGCGAACTTATTTTGTCCCTTCCCCATGGGCAAGGGTCCAATGATATCGACCCTCCACTGAGCGAAAGGCCAAGGGCTATCAACTAGAGTCATCCGTTCGGATGGTACATGAGGTATAGGTGAATAACGTTGGCACTTGTCACATTTTTTAGAAAGTTCAATTGCATCTGCTTTCATAGTGGGCCAATAATATCCTTGCCGCATCACCTTATATGCTAGGGATCGCCCCCTGGGGTGATTACCACATGCCCCTTGGTGTACTTCGTCTAGAACACGAAGGGCTTCTTCTGGACGAAGACACCTTAAATAAGGCAAGGAAAAGCTCTTGCGCAATAATATTCCGTCTTGCAAAGTATACCTGGCAGCCCGAAGGCGAATTTGTCTTGCAGCGTTCTTGTCCTCTGGTAGGTATCCGTCTCTGAGATAAAGGATGATAGGATCCATCCAGCATGGAGATGATTGTACCGAAATTACTTGCTCGAAATTCGTTTGGTCGATACTCAGGCTCTGATGGTGCTCGATGGGGATCGAATGTGATAGCTCAGATTCTGGTGTAGAGGCGAGCTTTGCCAAGGAATCGGCAAGTTGGTTCTTCTCGCGAGGAAATGAATTACTTCATAAGTTTTCAGTTTTACGAGCAGGATGAGGACACGAGACTTGTATAAGGCCATCCTTTCTTCTCTGGCCTCGAATTCACCAAGGACTTGGTTGACAATGAGCTGGGAGTCGCTATGAATTAACAGATTCTGAATTGCAAGGACAATGGCCAATTCGAGGACGACGATCAGGGCTACATATTCTGCTTCATTATTCGAGATACGAGAATTGAAACGCAGAGCATATTGGAAATGCGACCCGTCGGGAGCCACTAAAATCAGGCCCGCTCCACTGCCACTGGCCCGCGACGACCCGTCCATGAAGAGTGACCAAGGAGGCTGGTCGCTGCTCATGGTATTATCATCAGGAGAGTATGTGAATTCGGCGATGAAGTTAGCCACAGCCTGGCCCTTGATTGCGGTCCTAGGGCAGAATGAGATATCGTGCTCGCTGATCTCGACTGCCCATTTAGTTAAGCGTCCAGAAGCCTCAGGTTTTTGAAGGACTTGCCGCAGTGGATGATTCGTTGGTACTAGAATAGCGTGGGCTTGAAAGTATGGTCGCAGTTTTCGAGCTGCCGTGACTAAGGCGAGGGCCAGCTTCTCCATATCAGAATACCTAGTTTCTGCATCCACCATTGCTCGACTGCTATAATAAACGGGCCTTTGTACCCCGAAATCTTCTCTTATTAAAGCGGCGCTAACGGCCGTAGAGGACACAGATAAATACAGAATGAGTTGCTCATGTGCTACAGGTTTAGATAAAATGGGGGGTGTGCTCATATATAGCTTCAATTGTTGAAAGGCTTCCTCACATTGCGGCGTCCAATTCCAATCAGACTTGGCCGTTGCACGAAGGAGTTTGAAGAATGGTAAGCACTTGTCAGATGCTCGCGAGATGAATCTATTCAACGATGCGATGCGACCAGCTAGACGCTGGACGTCCTTCAGAGTGGTGGGGGATTTCATCTCTATCAATGCTTTTATCTTCTCAGGATTTGCCTCAATTCCGCGCTGGCCAACCGTAAAACTGAGAAATTTTCCTGCAGACACACCGAACACACATTTTTCTGGATTCAATTTCATTTGATACCTCCTCATTAGGTTGAAGGCTTCTCGAAGATCAGAAATATGATCATCTTCTACAATGCTCTTCACGAGCATGTCATCAACATAAACTTCCATATTCCTACCAATTTGAGCAGCGAATATTTTGTTGACGAGACGTTGATAAGTGGCCCCTGCATTTTTAAGACCGAACGGCATTACCTGGTAGCAATATAATCCCCGATCTGTGATGAAGGCGGTATGCTAGCTATCAGGTGGATGCATCATGATCTGGTTATAACCAGAATAAGCATCCATAAAACTGAGCAGAGCGTGTCCAGCTGTTGAATCGACCAACTGGTCAATCCGCGGGGTCGGGAAGCTATCTTTGGGGCACGCTTTGTTTAAATCTGAATAGTCGACGCACATTCTCCATTTGCCATTAGCTTTCCGGACGAGGACCACGTTTGCGACCCACTCTGGGTAGTCTACTTCTTTTATGAAATTGACCGTGAGTAGCTTCTCGACTTCAGCTTTGATCGCCATTTGTCTTTCTGTAGTGAAGGCACGTCGACGCTGGTGTACGGGCTTATGTTTCGGGTCGATATTGAGGCGATGTACAATGACATTGGGGTCGATACCTGGCATATCTTTATGAGACCAAGCAAACGTCCTGGTATTCGGTGAGGAAACGGACCAGATCTTTATGATGGACACTGGTTAAAGAGGATCCAATGTACACGACCCTAGATGGGTCACCTTTGGTTAAGTGAATCGCCACTGTTTCTTCCCCAGGAGTTCCTGATTTAAGAGCATTCTCTCTCGGATCCAACGAGGTGTTGGTGGGAAAGTTGGGTGAACCTTGTGCTATCTCCATAATGGGTGTTGCTTGAGCCTTCTTTCGATCCTGTAGGGCTATCTGATAGCAAGACCGTGCCTCCTGTTGACTTCCTCGCACGACCCCGATACCATTTGGGGTAGGAAATTTGACACACAGATATGAAGGGTACAAGGCTGCCCCGACCTTAGTAAGAGACGGTCGCCCCAAAATGGCGTTATATGCTGATTTTCGGTCCACCACGAGGAAGTTTATGAAGAAGGTGGTCTTCGCTGGACTTTCTCCAAAAGTAACTGGGAGATCGATGCTTCCTTCAGGCGTTACTACCTCACCTCCGAAGCCGACGAGGGGGGTCGATACTGGCTTGAGAAGGCTTCTGGCAAGTGCCATTTTGTTGAAAGCCTCCAAGTATAGAATATCGGCTGAGCTACCTGTATCCACCATAATTCGATGTGTCAGATAATTTGATACCTTCAATGTGACTACGATTGAGTCTTCGTGAGGGAAGTGAATTCCCTTTGCATCTTCGAGAGTGAAGTAAATTGGAGGATGGCTGGTTTTTGACGAGCTAGACGTCTGTTCCAGCCAGTAGATTTGCTAGGGTTCTTTGGACGCCTTTCGAGCGTATGCTTTTCTTAAAGCTTGAGAATCGCCCCCGCAAGCTGGTCCTCCGATGATGGTGCGGATTTCTCCCGTAGGCTCAGCGTCCTCTTGGTCAGTTTGATGATGAGGTTGTTCCTTTTGGCGAGACGAGGTGTTCGCCCTTTCTGGTGATCGATTTTTACGAGCAACATAATCCTGGAGATGGCCTTTTCGAATAAGGGCTTCGATATGGTCTCGTAGAGAGATGCAGTCCTGGGTTCTATGCCCATGATCTTTATGGAAGTAACAGAACTTGCTCTTGTCTCTCTTCTCGGGATCGGATTTGATCTTTGCAGGCCACTTCACATATGGCTTGTGTTTAATCTCCATTAGAACTTTTTCATGAGACCGATTAAGAGGAGTGTAGTTATGATATTTACAAGAATAAGGCTTCTTGGGAGAACGTTCGCGTTGATCGCGACGATATTTTTTATCTGTAGAAGAGGCTCCTTCTGGTTTGCATTTCTTACCCTGTACTCCATGGCGTGTCAATGCGACTTCTTCTGCATTGATATACTTCTGAGCTTTGGCTTGGAACTCTGCCATAGTTTTTGGAGGGCTCTTGTCTAAAGCAAACCTGAATTTCTCGCTCGTTATTCCGGCTATGAGGGCTGCGAGGCCTTTTTCTTCAGTATAACCTTCAGTTTGAACGGCTTCAGCGGTGAACCGTACTGTGAACTCCTTTATCGTTTCCCCATGCTGCTGTTTTAGATTCATTAGATGGGAGGCTGGCTTCTTAATGCGAATGCTTCCCATGAATTGAGAAAGGAATATCTCCGATAACTGGGAAAAGGAGCTGATGGAACGAGGCTTTAATCCCCGGAACCACGTACGAGCTGCTTCCTTCAATGTTAGGAAAAAAGCCCTACACATGATTTCTGAGCCATGTCCCTCCAACTCCATGAGAGACCTGTATGTTTCTAGGTGTTCAAGAGGATCACCAATACCTGTATACGGGGTGATAACAGGCGTTCGATACTTTCTAGGTAACGGCGCCTCCATGACCTCGCTGGTAAAGGGGGACTCGGATTGATGTATCGCTGCCATGATGGTAGATGGCCGATTTGCCTGATATCGCTGTTCCATGACATCAAAACGATCATGGATTCTTTTGAAATCTCCTTCCCATGGTAGGGTATAGCTTGATGTTTCGGCGGTGGAGCCCTGCCGTTGAGGTTGTCGAGACGAACTAGAATGTATAGAATGTGGAGACGGCACAGGGAGATGGCTGCCAAGTGGTAGGACCTGTGGTTCGTCCATAGAATGTCTGGATGCCACTGGTATGGGATGCGGTGGTAACCCTTCGGAGGCTTGTCTCTGCGGTTCGGGGAAATGCTGATCAAGCCGATTCGACAGGGCCTGAACTTCGGCATTTAGAGTTAGGAGAGTGTTTCCGAGGAAACGCAGGACATCGTCTTGATTCCAAGAAGCTTCCAATAATGGGTTTGCTGATGGCATATTTGGGGCTCCTTGAGGGATGTTCATCGAGGCAGGTGGAAGGGTAGGTATGGATTCCGTCTCATCGGGCGGAGGTGGTGCCTGCCTTGAAGTCGAAGGATGAACAGCCTTTTTAGGAGGCATCGCCGAAGGATTTTTATTGGTGGTTAGAACGATTGATTTCGACGATCAAGTCGTTCCCACAGACGGCGCCAAACTGTTAACGTCAGATTTTGTAACTGGATCCTCCGGACGTTCACCTTCTCTCCAACAGATACCTTCCTCCGCCGGACCTGAAAGAAGACAAAAAACAACTAAGGGTGGCTGGTGTCCAGCCGTTAGCCCTCCGATGTTTAAGTCAGGCCGAAGCAAGAAGAAGAATAACCAGGCAAAAACAGGCCGGAGATTGAATATTGTGTACCTTTCTTTTAATGGAGTCATCCCTTTATATAGATCTGAAGCGATCCAATCTGTTACGTAAGATATCGAGATCCCGCTGATGTCGTGTACGATACCGAAATCCCGCTGATTTCGTGGGACAAGATCCTTATCCTTAGAGGCAAGATCTAACCCAATGACTTCTTCCGACAATCACGTTTCTTGATAGCAATCCCTCGAGATTTGGAACCACAAGAGAAGATAAGCCCAAAATCAACCTATACGGGCTGCTGGTAGGCGTAGTAGTAGCGCTGATCACTCACGTAAAGCCGGAAGCCGTAGTTGGAGTCATAGCCGGCGAAAAGGAAGGAGACGCCGAAAGGGCGGAGACCATCGCACTGGGTGTAGCCCTGCTTGGAGTCGCAGAGGGATTAGACATGCTGCTCGACGGGAATCGGGTGCTGGAACTACGAAGACCGTCCAAACCAAAAACAAAGACTCATGATTGTTCTGATTCGGGAGCTGCTCATGTCAGGAATGCTCGCATTCAGGAGATGCGACCCCTTCTGATGAGCACGAGCCGAGCTGCTCGCATTCCGGGAGATGCGACCCCTTCTGACGAGCACGAGCTTGACTGTTCGCATTCATTATGTGCCGCGACCCTTCACTTCTCGCTAGACTATATTTGCCTACAACACTACAAGGGGTACCCTCAACTATTTCAATCCTAGAACCCATCATCATGCAAGGGGCACCTCCAATCGGTTCATTCTTCACGTCATTACTCAACCAAGGGCACAACCTACCCATTCCAACCAATCAGGGGCATAACTTGCCCATTCAAGTCAACCAAGGGCACAACCTGCCCATAACATCTAGCCAAGGGCACAACCTGCCCATTCCTTTAGCAAACAACCAGGGGCACAACTTGCCCATGACACCAACCTATTTGGCACTTACTCCAGCATTGTCCTCTAAGAAGAAGACCATTTCTTGGATAGTATGCCACATACCTTAGCAGAGTCGGGGCCCAGCATCAATTATTTGGCCACTATCGAGGAAGTAAGCTCTACTCATCAAAAGGACTTGTCCAATTTTGTTTGGCCATTAGTCCCCTAAATGGTTCCTGCATTCGACAACTCCAGAGGACAGGTGGAAAGGGAGATTGATGTCCAAGTTCAGATCGGTCCAAAAACATCAACCATCACTCTTTACGTCTTAGACATCTTAACTTCATTCCACCTCCTTCCCGATCAGTTTTAGTTTCACAAAATCGGTGCTATCTCTTTAGCCCTTCACCAAAGGGCCAAACATATCTTAAAAGATAGGGTGATCACCATCATCACCAATCCCAAACAAAATCTCATAATAGAAGCATCCAACCTTCGAGAGCCCATCGTCCCAGCAATAGACGTACAATACTTTGATGAGGAAGTCTCATACCAAAGTCGTGAGTTTCACAATGTGAATTACTTTCCTCGCGCATGTCCCATCGGATCGAACTACGTCTTCCTTATTGCTGAGCATTAAACATTCTACTATCGGCTTGAATATCAAGACTCGACCCGAATCATGGAGGGTCAAGAAGATGTGGATAGAAGAAAACTGCAATATCGACCTACTCGAATTAGAAAACCAAAGCGTAGAGGTATCAAGAGAAGACAATCGTAAAAAAGAAGGCAATCCTTGCATCTGCACACTAATCCAGTTTATCAATGCATGGATTATCTACCCTAATGATGGCTGGATTCCACATTCGATGATCAAGCAATCAGATTGAGACTCATAAAGCTGCCCAAAGGAGACTCAAGCAAGGGGCAGGAATTTCACTCAATAGACTGGACCGCAGTCCTAGTCCCACCTCAACCAAATGAACCCAAAGAGTTGGAATTCACAGGGGATGAGCCAGGAGAAATTGCATCCGACACCGACTCGGAGCCAAATTCCAGATCTATCATGACATTTGGGCGCGATGATGAGGGTTGGCCTACTGATCTTTCTGGCCCTACCTCCTGAGGGGAAGGAGTGCAGGGCAGTAGCAGGTTTGTAGCCTCATGACGGCACAATAAAAGCTGACAGTGCTTGGCTCCTCGAGCCGGATCATGCAACCCTTGGTTCACATCACCGTCTTGCTCGGGTCCTTTATATATATAAAAAAAAAAACTTAAAAAAATCAGATGATTCAAAAACCCAAAACACCAAATATTTCAAATTCTAAAAACAAAATTTAAAATTTTACAAAGTCCAAAAAAAGTCCAAATATTCACAATATTCAAAAAAAATCAGAAAATCTTTCAAAGCCAACAAAAAAAATTATAAATCTTTCAAAAATCCCAAACAATAAAATGTCAAGTCTATCTCTCAAAGCACTTGAGTATGAAGTTGACTCATATGATTTCGATCTAAAGTTGGACTTCAAACTCAAAGGTTCGAACAAAGACAAAAGATGTGGAAGATGATGAGCCAACTCTCGAACTAGATGGGCTTCTAAAAAAAGTTCGAATTTAAAAGCCAATGTCATCTTGAAAATTTTCAAAATTATAAACCTAGGATCTCTCGAAACCTTTATAGAAGTGCGCATTGAGAATCCTTGTCCCCAGAAGATAAACAGAGAACGATTGAATTATTGAAGTCATGACTGCCCAATCTGACATCTTAGGAAGACTTGCCCAAACTCAATCAAAGGTTTATCAATAAAACCTGAAAGCATGCCTATCAAGAAGATGATGCCAAGACCATGCTTGGATTCCATGCTGGAGTATGCGACTTGACGAATGATCGAAGAAACCTCGCGGCTCGATGAAGACAAGATTGTTGCCAACATGTCAGAAAATACTTCAAGTGTCAGCAGCATGCACACCGGATCCATGTGTGTGCTTCGAAACTCTACAACCTGATAATGCTCCAACTATTCCCTGTACGAGGTATCTACATCAGCAAAAATATCAACTCAGTAACATCTAGCGGTCATGGGCACATACTTATGGCAGTCGATTACTTCACAAAGTGGAATGAGGTAACATTCTGATCTTGCATGACAAATCACGTGAAGAACGATATCATCAATTGTTAAGGGTTCCCACATGCTATCAACATTGGCAATGGGACATCCTTCAGAATCTGAGGATGCAGGAGTTCCTTGAGAAGCTTAAAATCATAAGACAGACCTACGTGTTTAAAATCCTGTCAACATGAAGCTAATGGAGAATGAAGTTGATGAAAGAAAAGTAATATTGGGTTTGCAACAAGCACTGCCGCATCTATCGCACTCAATGGATAAATTCTAGCCTGTATAAGATGACCTGATGATCAGAGAAGTTCTTCCGGGAGGCGCCTTCTAACTCACCAACATGAGAGGGGTGAATCTTCCTAAGCTAATCAACGCTGATAATGTGAAATCTTTCACAGGTAAGCCAATCCAACCTTATCAAGAGTTACGTTAGTAGAGCTGAAGACAAGAGGTCAAGGCTTAGACCTCTAAGAAATCCTTCCCGTCCACCAATAAGTGTTCGAAATAAAGGGTTCAAAAGTTAAAAAAGAAGAAGAAGAAGAAGAAGAGAATAGAAAAATAAAAGGGAAAAGAGAAACATAAGGGTTAAAAAAAAAAGAGTCACACAATCCAAGAAAAGAAAAAGAAAAAAATTAACTCAAGAAACACATCTATCCATCCATCCATCCACCTTAGAAAGGTCTATAGCTAAGGCCTACAGCTCTACCATTGTAACTTAAGATAAGGGTTGAAAGGCTACCATCGGCCGACAACGATGGATTCCCGACCTCTGGCCATCGCATTTATCCAAAAAAGAAAAAGATGTGCCTAAATAAAAGGGCGAACTGAAAATTCGAAAGGGCGCTTCGAGTAAAAACAGTGGGCACATAACGAACTTGGTGAAAACTTGAAAGGGCACCAAGGGTAAAAACAACATAGCTGCCAAGGGGCAGGCAAGTTCAAATACCTGGGACGTGGTGAAAATCTAAAAGGGTGCCACGGGCAAAAATGACGGACAAGTCGAACGCGGTGAAAACCCGAAAGGGCGCTGCAGGTAATAATGACTAAGAAAAGAAAAGAAAAAAGAAAAAGAAGCACGTACATGAGAGATCCAAGTGACATAAAGATTCAACGGAAGCAAGGATGGCGGCCATGAATCGAGAATTCTTTTAAGCTCGGCCCAAATTCTAGGTGTAGGATACCATTGCACACTACCTTAAGGGATCGGGATCCTTGATTGAACAATTAAGAAAATAGAGTATGACATCGGGCTAAGTCAAATATTCTGATTCCTACATCTAAAAGCACAAGTCCAAATCACTAACAGACAGACAGACACTTAGCACAAATTTTCATTTTCCTCAATCTCATTTCATGCATGATGTACGTACATACTTCTTAAAAAAACCAAGAAATTCATTTTTTTATCCATACATACAAAAAAAAAAATCATACAAGGCTTTTGAAATAAACATCATTCAATCCTCCAGTCAACTCGCGGAGTGCCTCCTACAAACATCTTTCTCCTGGTCATTCCTCTCAAAAGGTAATCTCTCCCCTTGCTCCAAAACTTCAATCATTTTGCTAAAATGCTTTCTTTCCTCACAAATATCAAAAGGCAATCTAAATCCCCACTATTCAAAGCCCCATTCAAATCTGAATTTTCAGCAAGATCACCATTAATGGGGGCATTCAAAGCTTCTCCAATATTCAAGCCCAAGTTCCTATCAACTCCCTCATTCAAACCCTCATCTACTCCATCCATTAAATACATCTCAACCTCATTAAAGCCCCCATGATTTTCTGATGCATGGGACCCACCAACTTCATTCATAACAGCCCTTAAATCCTCACCGTCCATTGCTTGAAAAAGGACAAGAGAGGAAGAAGACAAAAAGAGAAGAAAGGTGAAGACAAGAAGAAAATCATGGTTGAAATCGAAAGCAATTGCAAGGAGTATAAGAGACAGGAGCAGTGAGCAGCTGAGAATGTCCAAGCTGAGACTAGCCCAGGCTGCACAAGAGAGCCCCGTACGGACGCTCTCCCTCTCTCTCCGCAGGATTGGCTCCGGAGCTCGATGGTAGGTGAGATTATCAGTCCACGTCAGCATAAGGCACCCTGGGGGCCGTTGTACCTCCGATTCGTCTCGAATTCGGACATAGGCTGATCCAGACCATCTGAAGCATTCCCCACAAGTCAAATCATGAAGAGTTACGTTCAAAATGGGTCTGATCAGTCCACAAAAGATAAAAGTTGATCAAGTGAGGTCCACAAGCAATCCAAAATGTTCAAAAGCTAAACCATCATGATCCAGACCATTGAATAACTTCCCAAAGCTTCCAATCATAAGGGACAAGGTTATGATCATCGAAAAAGGGCTAGCCAAGAGTAAGATTCAAGCTTCAAGAGGGCTTACATGGTCGATTTAGGCAATGTTGACCGTTCAAATTACAATCAGCCTTGTTAGAAGCTTAACATAGAAAGGTAAGTATACCTTTCCAATAAAAACTAACATCGATCTCAACCATTCAAGCCAAGATCCGATGATTTAGACCTTCCAAAAAACACAAAAAATCTTCAAAGCAAAGCAAAACCAGGGTCCGAGACCTTAAATTATGTCGGGATCAAAATCTCGAGAGATTTCCGATAAAAACTGGCATCAATCTCGACCGCTTGGGCAAAAGATATGATGACCTGGATCATTTCAAGAAAATCACAAAAAGATATATTTCTAGCATGTATAAATAGGGTACGAAGACCTTAAACTAGATGGGGATCAAAATCCCGAGGGATTTTTAATAAAAACTAGCATCAATCTTAACCATCAAAATCAGGATCGATGGCTCAGAACATTTTTCAAAATCACACACACACACACACACACACACACACACACACACACACACACACACACACACATATATATATATATATATATATATATATATATATATATATATATATATATATATATATATATATATATTCCCAGTCTTACTCCCAAATATGGTCCGAAGACCTTAAACTACGTTGAGATCAAGATCCCGAGAGATTTTTAATAAAAACCGGCTTCGATCGCGATCATCCAAGTCATGATCCGACAGTCCGAACCCTTTTTTAAAAGAATTAAAAAAAATATGCCATCATCTGTAGAAAACCATGGTCCAAAGACCTTAAACTACATCAGGACTAAAATCTTGAGAGATTTCCAATAAAAACCAGTATTAATCCTAATCGCTCGAATTGGGATTAAACAACCTAGAACATTTCAAAAAATCATCAAAAAATATTTCTTGCAATCATGTACATATTTTGGGTCCGAAGACCTTAAACTACACTGGGATTAATTTCTCGGGAGACTTTTCTGCTTTTAAACAAAAACCGGCATCGACCTTGGCCGCCCGGATCAAGGTCCGATGGTCCGGATCTTTTAAAAAAAGCATAAAAAGTTTGTCTTTTTAGCATGTATATACCCAAGTTCGAAGACCTTAAACTACACTGGGATTAATTTCTCAGGGGACTTTCTTGCTTTCAACAAAAAAAGGGCATCAATCTCGGCCCTTCAAGTCAAGGTTCGATGACCTGGATCATTTCAAAAACACCAAAAAGATTTTAAGCCTTCCATAAAAGCCAGTACCAATCTCAATCATTTCGAGTCAAAGTTTGAAACTTTCTCAAAAATAAACAAAAAGATTCAACTCTGATTTTAACTACACAAATCTATCCCTAGTGGTCCGAAGACCTAAAACTACACTAGGATTAACTTCTCGGGGGCTTTCTTTCTCAACCTGTTCTAGACATGGCTGACAGTTGATTGTAGGGGTGTCTGAAATTCTTTAAGCAGGTAAGGGCCGAGGTGGGAAGAACCCCTCGATCCTGTTCGTGTTGAATGCACCGTGATAGATGACCTTGATTTGGAAGTCGCTGTTGAATTTGACGGATGTTCCTTATTCCTAAAACTCATGAAGGGGATTAAGGCAGTTGGGAGGTGAAGCTCACCCTCACGGAATCATGAGCAACATAAGACCCCAAATTGGATTGATAAAGGGAAATGTGAGGATGTGGCTCATTTTGTGGCCGAATGAGTCTGTCGGAAAATACGTGGTCTATGTGCATTGCACATGAGGAACATGAAACTTTGTGGGTGTGTTGACTGAAAATCCTCAATCTCCTCATCCGAAGATGTAAAACTACGTCACTTAACTGTGTGAGATTCGTCTTGCTTGCTGACGTAAAATGGATCGGGTGCCTTACCAGCAATAGAAGCTGGAAGTGGATAAAAATTTCATACCTTTCCCTGCATTTCATAAAATCCAACAAAATACCAAAACATTGCAAAATCATCTTTCAAAAATCACAAAATATTTTCCTTGTTTTCAATAAGACCAATCTCCATCCTGACCACTCAGAAAGAGACTCAGATCAGATATTTGTAAAATCACAAAAATATTTCTATTGTTTTCAATAACACCGATCTCCATCCTGACTACTCAGGTAAAGATTCGAATCAAATACTTGCAAAAATCATAAAAATTGTCACTATCCCCAATAAAGCACCTCATGAGTCTTGAACTTCGTTTACCCATTTCACAGTTTGCGATGATGGATCCGATCGCGTGCAAATTGGAATGTTGACCAAAACTGGCGAACAAACACCATCCCAATCACACCCATTCCCTAGAGAATATCTTGAGATTACAACTTAGAGTACCTCCTTCATCCATTCCCAGCAAAAATATAGCAACATATTGGGACGATGGACCTGATCGACCATGGGTGGGGATCTTAACCAACCCACTGACCAGACATCTGTATTAAAAAGAAAAAATCTCTCCAGGGAGGTAAAACCCTGCAAGTAATAAGCTCAAAGTTTTCTACATCCCTAGCAAAAGGAAAATCATTGAACTGAAAGAGAATGAGTCGAACTATGCATCCATCATCAAATATGCATTCACATGCATCAGCATCCATTGCATCGATCATCATGTTTACCTGCTTTCAAAATAAAGTCGGTTAGCCAAAGACTCTACAGGCATCCCTAGTGGAGGCGCATGCAAGCCAGATTTCCTTTTCGAAAAGACAAATATATATATATATATATATATATATATATATATATATATATATATATATATATTTACAAATAAAAACTCCACAAAGTATCACATCCCAGAGTGGGTATCTTTTCAAAAATCTAAAAATATTTTCTCAATAGAGCATTCGGCCTCCAAAACACTAAGAGATCTTCCATATCTTCGGGTAGGAGCCGACGCAAAATCAAATAAGATCCAATGTCTCACGGTTTTTTCGGAGACCATTGGATCCAATGCACTCAAAATACGGTCGAACTGAACTCCAGTGTTAGTGCGTTCGTACCAAATGGCAAGATACGAAAAGATGAAAGCCAAAAGGCTCGGTCAAAGAAACCATCTGAACAGTGGAAACGATGAATTGTGACCCAAGTGTATCAAAACCAGCAGATTGGGTGGAAAAAGTTCACCCGCACATACCTAGGCATGGATGCCTGAAGTACCTTGACTGAGTCTAAGTCAGAGTAGTGGATTACTCGTAAGGCCGCGCAGACGCAGGGCAGCTAACCACTTTGACAGTTAAGCGAAACAAGTACTACTGGAGTGATCCAGGAAAGCGATGAGCCAATCAATCACACGGTCAGTAACCTTGTAAGACTATATGGATGTAGAGGCTCTATTGTACCTTTTTGATGTTAGTACCGATCGAGAACTGAAGGGTTGCGATTGGGTACCCAAGTTGCAGCTCATGCAGGGACAATCGCAACGTTTTCTCCAAACTCCCACGGGATGTGCGAGTTATCTATTTCCAAACAATCAACTGACTCAGATACAAAGACAAGCAAAGATTCGAGACCACAATCTATGAGTGAGCGGGTCAGAAGTGGGGTGTCCACTTGCTTTAACATTCGGTTGCAAGTAACCTCTACCAAAGAGGGGCTTCTGTAGACACCCCACCTTCGGCTACAATGTTGGTAGAGAGAGCTGAATGAATGGAAGTCCATACCCCTAAACCCTATGTCCAAACCCAGCAAAACTCACCCATACAAGCCCTAATTCATAGCCCAACTCAAGCCTAAACCCAGTCAACTCACCCCTAAACATCAGCCCGAAAAACCTCCATAAGAAAAAAAATCAGTTTAAAAATTCCAAAAAAGTTAACTTGGTGAGTCAACCCGCTAAGTCAAATCACCGAGTCAACTCATCGGGTCAGTCCAGCCCCTGAACCCAGTCAACTCACCTTGTCAGTCCATCTTTCAAACCCAGTCAACTCACCTAGTTCTGAACCACAGCTTTGGAGTAGCTCCGAACCTCGAACCAACAGCTTTTTTGCTTCAGGTTCTGGTGCCGTACACTCCAAAGCTAAAGCAAAGAGTCCGTACGGGTGGCCCCCTAGGGGCCGCCTAAGCATAATTACCAAAGCTGCCATCCTTCGCAGCTGTAAATACCCCATCTCTCTTTCATTTCTAGCATCCCTCAACATTCCAGAAAACCCATCGAATGTACGAGGATTAAATCAGACTTTCAAGTATTAATTCGATTCTATGAAGTAAAGACCGTACCTCGGTATGGTCAGAGTGGGTGCCTAACACCTTCCCACCCTATAACCATGATCTCTTACCTTGAATCTCTGACCGCAGATCAAAAGGAGTCATTTTAGAGGAAGGAATCTTCAGATTCCCTTCTCTAACGTTTCTACGGGGTCTAGCCGACTGTAGATTCGAAGTAACTGGCTAGTGGTGGCTCTGGTCTTATACGAACTCATTTAAACATACCTAATAACATGACAACTGAAAAAGCCCTCGAGAAAGAGGCGAGCCAGTGGCACAACGGTGATTCGCGCAACCCCTTTTTGAAAGGGAGGGTCGGGAGCGCGGAAAGGCGAGCATCCACATATACACATGGAGAATTATTTTCTCTCTATAAGAGATGCACACGGGAGACTTGTGGCTTAAATCCAAATGGCGAAGAATTGCATGTTCCACTCCAAATTAACACAGAGGCTGAGAAGTGCCTCTATGGACTTGTGAAGAATGATTCATGAAGATGGCATCTTGGCTTTGGGCATCTCCATTTCAATGGCCTTTAACTCTTGCCCTTATCAAGCATAGTGAATGGCTTGCCTTCTATTGAAGCTCCAGGACAGGTGTGTGAGGCGTGCACACTTTGCAAATAACAAAGGAACTCCTTCCCAAATGGAGTGTCAAGAAGAGCAAAGGAACCACTTCAATTGGTTCATACTGATATTTGCGAACCACTTGAAACTCCCTCTCTTGGAGGTACAAAATACTTTATTACCTTCATTGATGATTTTAGTAAAAAGGTATGAGTGTATTGTATCAAAGAAAAATCTGCAACTTTCACTTTATTTAAAATTTTCAAAGCTCGTGTTGAAGTTGAAAGTAGTCACAAAATTGAAGTACTCAGATCTAACAGAACTGGAGAGTACACCTCAAATGCATTCTAAGATTATTACAGCGAACAAGGCATCAATCAACAACGCTAGCACACTGCAGCCTACATGCCATAATAGAATGGCATTGCAGAACGAAAAAACCGCACCATCCTCGACATGACAAGAACCATGCTAAAAGAGAAAAGCCTGCTAAAGAGCTTCTAGGCAAAGCCAATTGCATGTACTTCCTACTTGCTCAATCGGTGTCCGACTAAGAACGTTAGAAACATGACACCACAGGAGGCATTGAGTGGTTACAAACTGAGCGTGGCACACCTAAGAATCTTTGGGTGTGTTGCTTATGCTCAAGTCCTAGAGGCAAAAAGAAGGAAGCTTGATGATTGTGGCGAGAAATGCATCTTCATTGGCTACAGTGAAGAATCTAAAGCTTACAAGCTCTACAATCCACTAACTAATAAAGTAGTGGTTAGTAGAGATGTGGTATTTAGTGAGGAAGAAGCTTGGAAATGGAATGAGGAAGAATCAGTCAAAGATATTCAAGCTGAGACAGAAGAATGGGAAGAAAGGCATGACCGACAAGAGTAAACACCCACAACACCTTCTTCAGCTGCATCATGAGTACACAGAAGTCCATGAGTATATTCCATCTCTCCTGGAAGTACTCTATCAAGTCAAAATTTAGCTAGCTCATCCTCACCCATGACACCTATCAAAATGAGAAGCTTAAGCGACATCTATGAGCAAACTGAAGAGGTCAATCTTTTCTGCTTATATGCAGATCATGAGCCTATGACGTTTCAGGAGGCCATAAAAGAAGAATGTTGGAGAATCGCTATAAAAGAAGAAATCCATGCCATTGAGAAGAATGATACATGGGAGCTGACTGCTCTTCCTAATGGTAAAAAAACTATTGTTGTTAAATGGGTGTATAAGATCAGGCGAAATGCTGATGGTAAGATTAATCCCTACAAGGCAAGGCTCGTAGTAAAGGGCTAAAAACAGAAGTACGGGGTGGACTATGAAGAAGTTTTTGCTCCTGTTGCTCGCCTTGACACTATGAGGATGATTATCTCCCTTGCAACTCATCACAGCTGGATGATCTACCAACTGAATGTGAAATCTGCATTCTGGAATGGAATTCTGGAAGAAGAGGTCTATGTTGACCAGCTTGAAGGCTTTGCTATGCAAGGGGAGGAACACAAGGTGTATCGATTGAAGAAAGCCCTCTATGGGTTGAAGCAAGCTCTACGTGCTTTGAATGCACACATCGACAACTATCTTCAAGAGAATGGCTTCGCCCAATGTCCATATGAGCATGCAGTCTACATTAAGAAGAATGCTCATGGAGATATGCTCATAACGTGCTTGTATGTTGATTATTTACTCTTTACAGGGAACAACCAACCGATGTTTGATGAATTCAAGAAGGTCATGTTTAAGGAGTTCAAGATGACCGAAGGAGGTTTGCGTCCTTCTTTCTTGGCATCGAAGTGAAGCAACAACATAGCGACATCTATATATCTCAAAAAAATTATGCCAAGGAATTGCTTGAAAAGTTCAAGATGGCCAATTGCAATGCCATAAACATGCCTGGAGCTACGAGCTTGAAACTAACAAAGGACGGAGAAGGAAGAAGTGTGGACTCAACTTTGTTCAAGAGTCTGATTGGAAGCCTAAGGTACCTCACAATCATAAGGCCGGATATCGTTTATAGTGTTGGGCTTATAAGCAGGTACATGGAAACGCTAAAAGAATCACACTGGCTAGCTGCAAAAAAAAAAAAGAATCATCGGGTACGTCAACGAAACAATGGAATTTGGTCTTTTTTATCCATACGATGATGAAACAATACTATATGGATACTCAGACAGTGATTGGGGAAGTGACCAAGATAAAAGAAAGAGCACCACTGGCTATGTATTCTATCTCAAGACAACTGGTTTCACATGAAATTTGAAGAAGCAGAGTGTGGTCACCCTGTCCACATGTGAAGCAGAGTACGTGGCAGCATCATCCACTGTCTGTGAGAAAATTTGGTTGAGAAACCTGCTAAATGAGCTGAAGCATCCGTAGGAAGAATCGACAGTCATATATGCGGATAACAAGTCGGCAATTGAGCTCGCTAAAAATTCGATGCAGCATGGAAGGAGCAAGCACATCGATACCCAATACCATTTTCTAATAGATCAAGAAAAGCAGAAAGCGGTGAAATTGGAGTATTGTCACACCACTAAACAGGTAGCGAACATATTCACCAAGGCACTACCGACAGAAGCATTCAGATGACTAAAGTCAATGCTCGGAATGAAGCTCGTTTTAATTAGAAGGGGAGTGATGGAAATACAAACCAAATCTGGGTCATCTATCTGATTCTTGTTGCCCAAGGAATTCCAAAAACCTCCTCAGTTAGACTACTTGCTGTGCGAGGAGAAGAATTTTCAATAAACTGGTTCATCTCTCAATGCATTGAAAATAAACAATATTAAATATATTTTGCTTTGTTTTTTGTTTGTAGTAAATATTACCCTCGTGCCTTATGAAATTGTCTAGAACAGGGGTGTTTTGGTCATTTCACATTCCATGGAAAAGGTATAAAAAGGGGAGTTGTGGCTATAGTGGATGTAAGCCTCAACCAAGTCCAAAAGCTCTAACCAAGTTCACTCCTAGTAGTCCTAAGTCTTTTGTAAGTCTTGTGTAGTACCTAGTCCATAGCAGTAAAAAGACTTACCTTTCTTGTAAGCTTCATAGTTGTCAATAGAATTACATAAAAGTGAGAAATTTCTTCTTTTGTGTGGTGGTCTCTCACAACTATCTTAAACATCTCTTTCTTGCATTTTCTTCCTTGCTGGAGGCTTTGTAAAGTCAACAAGTTTACATCTAAGAAGTTGTGCCAACAAGATTCAACACACCTTATTTGCCATTAATTCCAAAAATCAAGTTGAAAGTACTTTTCTCCTTACGATGGAAGCTATATGAATTAATGGATTTGATGAAAAATAGATAACATTGTTTGACATTGCATACCAATTGTTTCTTATAGTGTATCCTACCCATGTTTTCGATTTTAATGATTCCTAGAATTCAACATGAATGGAAGGCTGCCTTGTTATCGCCAAAAATTGGCTAATAGATGTTGGTCAGGGACCAACTTTGATTCTTTGTCATCTGATCTCCACTCAAAGATGAATGGTTTAGATTGGGAACCTGTAATCACCAAGAAAGGTTAGGACCGCCGCCGGTTGGCCCGGCTTATGGCCCTCCGATGGCAAAGTCAGTACGGATACTGAAAGGAAAGATTGTTGAAGTTTTTCTGGTGGTCGATTCCATACCTGGAGAGAGTGCGGAGGCCTCTTTATAGATAATTATTGGAGAGATTTAATTGGATCTCATTATCTTATCCAGATCAGTGGGATAAGCTTTATCCTTATCTTATCCGGATCAGTGAGATAAGCTTTATCCTTATCTTATCAAGGGGGATAAACCAAGGCAGATGAGGCTAGGCCTCTTGCCAAGCTGAGGGACGTCCTTGCCAGAGACCAGAGACCAGAGACCAGGTTGAGATCAGAGACCAGAGACCAGGTTGAGTGCTCGCATGTTGAGACTAGAGACCAAGTTGAGTGCTCGCATTTTGAGACCAGAGACCAAGTTGAGTGCTCTCATATTGAGACTAGAGACCAGGTTGAGTGCTCGCATCTTGAGACCAAAGACCAGAGACCAGGTCTGCTCACATGATGGGAGCTGCTCATATGTCGGGAGTGCTCATGATGGGAGTGGTCATATTCGGGAGTGGTCACATTCGAGTGCTCATATTTGGGAGTGCTCATGACGGGAGTGGTCATATTCGTGAGTGGTCACATTCGGGAGTGCTCATATTCGGGAGTGCTCATGACAGGAGTGGTCATATTCGGGAGTGGTCACATTCGGGAGTGCTCACATTCGGGAGTGCTCATCACGGGAGTAGTCATATTCGGGAGTGGTCACATTCGGGAGTGCTCATATTCGGGAGTGCTCATCACGGGAGTAGTCATATTCGGGAGTGGTCACATTCGGGAGTGCTCACATTCGGGAGCTGCTCACATGTTGAGATGCGACCCCTTTCAACGACCACGAGCTGAGCTGCTCACATGTTCGGGATGCGACCCCTTTCAACGACCACGAGCCGAGCTGCTCACATGTTCGGGATGCGACCCCTTTCAAAGACCACGAGTCGAGCTGCTCGTATCTCTGAAATGCGACCCCTTTCGTCAAGCACGAGCCGAGCTGCTCGCATTCGGGATGCGACTGCGATTTCTCTTGAGCATCATCTGCTCATAGCCAAATTTATCTACAACATGCCTACTTGATGGATGGGTTGGATTTATGACAGTTTCACCCATATTGCCGTAACTGCATGCCTACCAATAGGCAGGCTAGGATGATTTTGTGTGTTGAAGGCACAACAAATTTCAGTGCCGTCACTTCTCCTTGGTCCACGTCATTTCGGATAACTCCCTCTCTTAGATTTTTCGGTCACTTCTGATTCGTCCACATCATTTTGGATAACTTCATCTCATACAATACGCTGATTTTCTCTCCCCATAAATTGCGTGCTACACAACTGAGCTTTTAACATGTGGAACTTCTCTTACCAATCTTTTTATTACATCCACACTGTCCATCGATTTTTCCACATCGTTATAGAGCATGAGCCCAAAATTTAAGCACATCCAAAACTCAAGCGTACTACACCACAAAAAACAGTGGGGATTCAGTGAACTAAAGTTGAAACCTTCCTAAGGACAACCATGAGGCTTTTTTCCATCTAATAAAAAAAAATACCTAGATGAAGGTAAAACCTAAATATTAACTTGATTAGAGCCTTGTGTGGCCTCAAGAAAGTTTCAACGGCAGCATCAATTCCTACTGTTTCCTGTGGTATGGCCTACTTGAGGTTTGGATTTTGTAAGGCCCATATCCTTGTAAGATCAACCGTATGCTTCGTCTTCAGCGTTGGCATGTATCGGACAGACAAATCGAAGAGTTTTGATCGCAATCATGTTTTTGTATTGCAACAACCTGAGAGTTGTACCCTAGAGACTGCGTAGGCACTACGATTACAACGCCACGCAGCATATCCCTTTACAATACCCGGTGCGGAAGTTACAATCATTTACGCAATCCATACGGGCCGTACAATGCAAGAGTGGCGTTGCCTCCACTTGCACAAATTCCAAAAACAGATCTCATCAATCAATCCACCATTCAATCAATCCATCACCACCTACCCCATCACCTTTTTTCCCTTCCCTATGTAAGAGAAACCTAAAAAAGTCAACCCTCATCATTCCTCTCATATTTTCTCCCCATGCTACCCCTCTTTTTCCTTTCAATTCCTTTCAAATCCCTCATTCTCTCTCCAGTTTAAAACAAGAGAAGCCCCCATACGTAGGGGAATGGTAGCAAAGAGAGAGGGAGAGAAGGAAGAAAAGGAAGAAAGGAAAAGATTAATAGAAAGAAAAGAGAGATTTGAGGAGACTAGGAGTGGAGAGGATCTTGGAAGAGGAGTCCACCCCATTCGGACCATCCGATCACCGATCCGACCGTTCATTTTCGTGGAGACTGCATGGGAGGGTGAAACTCCCCCTTTTCTCTTTGTTTCTATTCATCTTGTGGGCCCACAAGGGTGGGGGCCACATTGATGTGGTTAAATTTGTGTGGAGGTCTCATGGGGGGGGGGGGGGGGGGGGGGGGGTTACCCAATGGTCGGGTCTCATCTCCATTTCATCTCTGCTTTCCTCATTTTATTCGTATTTATAGGATGTTGTGGGGCCACAAGTGGGCCACGCTATGAGGCAGCATGCCCTGCACGCTGTCATAGCGTGGGCCACCTTGTGTGGCCCACCATGATATTTATTTACCATTGGACTCGTTCATAAGATCATATGGATCTAGAATGAGGAAAAATGCATACATTATTTTGATCCAAAGCTTTTAGGCCAACCTCGAAATGGCCAAACCGATGGATGGAGTGGATCCTCCAATGGGGGCCCGAGAGTGAAAAAAAAGAAAGAAAGAAAGAAAAGATACGCAAGGTCTAGGCGTTGGACATTCACAGCGTCATAGACGCTGGAACCACCCAGTGTAAGAGACGTTGCTTGGATTTGGGCATGGAGCGAGGTCTCCACTTGTGGGACCACCATGATGTATATGTTTCATCCACACTGTCCATCTGTTTCGTCAGACCATTTTAGGTCAGGGCACCAAGAATGGGATCAATCCCGACATCAAGTGATCCACACCGTAAAGGACAGTAGGATAGTAACTTCCATCATTGGAACTTGTTCTGGGCCCCCTAGAATGCTCATTTTCCATCTAACTTGTCCATCAGGTCACGCAGACCTGCACGAAGAGAAAACATAAATATCAGCTAGGTTCAAAAACTCTGGTGCACCACACCATGGAAACCGGGAGATTGAACATCCACAGTTGAAAACTGATGAGGCCCTTGATGGTTGTGATAAATCCACACCCTCCATCTGGTTTCCAGATTATTTTAATGCCGAGACCCAAAAATGAGCCTGACCCGTATCTCAAGTGGACCACCCCACATGAAACAGCTGGGACGGTGATGTCCACTGTTGAAACCTTCTTGACCCCACTTAGCATTTAAATATAGATATAATATTATACGTCATATTATATTATATATAATATCATAGTATAATATATTATATATGAGTCTGGATCCTCTGCTTGGCCTGAATTGGATTTTTCGAAAAAAAATAAAAATAAAAATAGACAGAGTGTATTTATGATGGGAATCTCTGTTGACCCGCACAGCTTACTACTACAGGAAGTACTGGTGGCATACGCATTCCGTGTTCGTCCTTGCCACTTTCTGGATTAGGTTTTGCTTCACCCAACACAGTGCAACCCTGACCATTGGCCTACCTTAATGTATGTATTGTATATCCATACCATCCATCCGTCTTGCAGCCCTGACCATGGGCACATCTGTCTTAGGGCATGAAACAAAGAATTAAGAAGATTGAAATCTCAACTGGACCATAACATAGGAAACAGTGCTGACTGAACTACCACTATGAAAAATTTCCTAAGGCCCACCGTAATGCCCACCATAATGTTTATTTTCCCTCCAAATTGCTGACAAGGACAAACAGACATGGATGAAGGGAAAAAAAGAAGCAAATATCAGCTTAATGGAAAACTTTTGTAGCCTACTAAAAGTTTTTAATGGTGGTCAATTATCACCACTGTTTCTTGCAGTGTGGTACACCTTAGATTTGGATTTGCCTATTGGCATCATTGTTGAAAAAGTTTGTTTTAAAACAATTAAAAAAAAAAAGTTAAAAAGTGCATTTGGTTTTTGTCCCATATCGAATGGGAGAAAGAAATTTTACCTCTTTATAAGTAAGGTGTTGTGCACCTTACTTATTTATGGTGGAAGAGAGATGGGCACGATCTCGGTCTCGGGCTAGGTGCGAGGGCATGGGCATGTGAGGCAGTGTGGTTATAGAGGTGCTAGTGGCGCACTTGGAACTTCGCACGTGCGCATCGTGTCGCAGATGGGTCGCGACCTCACGGACCGGAGTGAGACTGGTGCGACAGAGGCTACGTAGTAGGTCAGGTGGCTGAGTTCAGAACAGAGGAGGTGCTGTGGGTGGGAGGTCTGACAGAGAGACATCTCTGCTTTTTATAGAGAGTTGCAGGGCTAATTAGAGAGACCTGTATAACTACTCATGCAGTAACGGTCCAGACCATGTAGTAACAGCTACATGTGGCTAGCCCAACAATCAGAAATGGCTAGCCATTGAGTCTAGACAATCAGCATGCAGGTGTGTAACTCCCATATGCACAATAGTCAGAAACTGCAAAAAACGGCTAGTTTCTCACAATAGCTAGAAAACGGCTAGTGTCATTATGGCTCTGGACCAAAACTACCAGCTACTCTTGCCTATATAAACCGGACAGTTCTGGTTCATTCCAACACAACAACAGCAATCACAACCATCTCTACTGAACCAGCACCCATCTGAGTCTATTAGCCTCTCAGTTTGGTTGATATAAACCAAGCCACTTAGACCAGTGTAGTGGTCTGCTGCTGCAAGAAGAAGACCGCCATTCGTTCTCTCTCTTTCTTTTCTTCATCTGCCAGACAGTGTTACTAAGTTCCATAGTGGTTCCTTCGTTTCTTGCTAAATGTAGAACCACATAAGGCTCGTCGTATCCTCGAAGCAATCCGCCTTTAACCTATCAGCAGACTTAAACTAAGTTGAATAGTTGGAAATTACGCTTTAAGGACAGTGTGTTTTTCACGTGCTTCAGCCTGTCCTTATTTCTCAGTTTTTTCCAAATTAATTTATTTTCTGAGATCAGAAATTCTCAACAATCTTAAAGCATAATTTTTTCTGATATGGAAATCGAAGGGGTATCATCAATCAAACTGATGAACCAGGATCTGATTCGTCTGGACCGGTTCGATGGAACCCATTTCACCAGATGGTAGGACAAGATAAAGTTCATGCTTACTGCGTTGAAGATATTCTATATCTTATACCCAAACTTGAAGGTGCTTCCTCCAACTACTGATAAAGACACGATTGAGCAGATCAACGCACGTATCAAAAGAGAAGAAGATAATCTGCTGTGTCGAGGACAGATCCTGAACACGCTATCTAATCGTCTGTATGATCAATACACCAGAACTGAATCTACCAAAGAAATTTGGACCGCTCTCGAGTTCAAATTCAAAGCCGAAGAAGAAGGTACGAACAAATATCTCATAACTAGTTATTTCGACTACACCATGGTAGATAACAAATCGCTGTTAACCCAAATTGAAGAACTACAACTAATTGTTAGCAAAATTAGTACCCTAAAAATTGATATCCCTGAATCTTTCCAAGTCAGGGCTATTATCGCAAAATTGCCCCCGAGTTGGACAGAATACAGGAAGAAACTAATACATAAAACCAATGATTATTCACTGGAACAAATCTAAAAACATATCCGAATAGAGGAAGAAGCCCAAAACTGTGAAAAGAAAAATGAAAATGGGAATTCCTCGTCCAAGATGCAAGCAACAGAAAGTACCCAAAACAAGAATTCTGAGAAGAATGGTTCCCTGAAACCAAATAAAGGGAAATTCAAGAAACTACAGAAGAAGAACGGAAAGTTCAAAGGCCCTTGCCATGTCTGTGGAAAAATTGGGCATTACGCTCGAGTATACCGACTTCGAAAATCGAAGAATGAGGCAAGTGCAGTTGAAGAAGACATAGTTGCAATGATCACTAAGGTAAACATGATCCAAGGCAAAGTACCCGGTTGGTGGTATGATACAGCTGCCATAGTCCATGTAAGCTATGACAGATCAGCCTTTAAAACTTATGAGGATGTGACCGATGGTCAAGATGTCCAAATGGGTTATGAAGTTCGATCGAAGGTCGTAGGCAAATGAACCGTGGAACTAGACTTTACCTCTGGAAAGAAAGTGATTCTAACTAATGTACTGCATGTTCCTGACATGAGACAAAAGTTAGTTTCTACGGATCTTTTGGAAAAACTTGGAATACGGGTAGTATTTAAGTCAGGAAAACTGATTCTGTCAAAGAACGGAAACTTCGTTGGTAAGGGATATGCTTGTAATAGGATGATAAATTTTCCTTAATTGAAAGTAACTCTTCCGCGTATATGATTGAATCTGTAGCATTGTGGCATGGTAGATTAGCACACATAGGTTATAGTACTTTAAAATTTATGTATAAGAATGGCTTAATCTCATACTCAGATAGTCAAAATGACAAATGTGAAGTGTGCACAAGGTCCAAATTTACAAAGAAATCTTTTCTTAGTGTTGAGAGATCATCTCAAATATTGGACATAATACACACTGATATCTGTGAGTTAAATGACATTCTTGCACGTGGAGGAAGAAGATACTTTATAACCTTCATCGATGATTGCTCTAAATATATACATATATACCTTCTAAATAATAAAGATGAAGCACTCAACATGTTTAAGATATATAAAGCAGAAGTGGAAAATCAACTAAACAAGAGTATAAAAGTTCTTCGTAGCGACAGAGGAGGAGAGTATTTTTCAAATGAATTCTCTAACTTCTGTGAAGAACATGGCATAATACAGTAGTGCACTGCACCGTACACACCACAACAGAACGGTATAGCTGAACGAAAGAATAGAACCTTAATAGAAATGGTAAACTCAATGCTAATAAAAGCAAAGTTTCCACTGAAATTTTGGGGAGAAGCACTTCTCGCAACGTGTCACATCCTAAATACGGTTCCTTCTAAGAAGTTTAACACTTCACCATATGAGGTATGGAAATGTAGAAAACCTAATTTAGGATATCTTAAAGTGTGGGAGTGCCTCGCATATTATAGAAAGCCTGATCCCAAAAGAACTAAATTAGGATCCAGAGCTATTAAGTGCGCCTTTGTAGGGTATGCACAAAATAGCAAAGCATATAGACTCCTAGACTTAGAGTCTAATACAATCATAGAGTTTAGAGATGTTAAGTTCTTTGAAAACTCACTATCCTTAGAGTAAAAGGATAATGAAATCCAAACTCCAACAAAGAAACCTATGGTAGAAGCTCAACAAGAAGTTGAAGATCTAATAGAACCACGTAGGAGTCAAAGGGTAAGAGTAGAAAAGAGTCTTGATCCTGAACAGATAGACTCTCAGCGTATCTCTTTTCATCTCGTAAAAGGAGACAAAGAGAATGTCACCAGAAAGATACCTATAGTTATGACTATAGAAGATAATCCAACAACCTATAAAGAAGCTGTAACTTCTAGAGATTCAGCTTTTTGGAAAGAAGCTATCAATGATGAGATGGAGTCAATTATGTCAAACCAAACTTGAGAACTGGTGGATCTACCTCCAGCTTCTAAACCCATAGGGTGTAAGTGGGTATTTAGAAAGAAATATCACACTGATGGAACTATTCAAATATTTAAAGCTAGACTAGTAGCCAAAGGATTCAGACAAAAAGAAGGAATAGATTATTTTGACACATACTCACCTGTGGCGAGAATAACATTTATTAGAATTATGTTTGCTTTAGCATCCATACATCAGCTGTATATTCATCAGATGGATGTGAAGATTGCTTTCCTAAATGGAGACCTCGACGAGGAGGTATACATGGAACAACCTGAAGGGTTCATTCTGCCAGGAAATGAGAATAAAGTCTGTAAATTAATTAAATCATTGTATGGACTAAACAGGCACCTAAACAGTGGCATGAGAAGTTTGATTCTAAAATACTTTCTAATGGTTTCATGCATAATGTAGCAGACAAATGTATATATTCCAAAACAAGTAGTAACTATATAATTGTGATTTGTTTATATGTTGATGACATGTTAATAATAAGTAACAAGATGGAAGGTGTAACTGAAACAAAGAAGTTTCTGTCTTCCATATTTAAAATGAAGGATCTTAGACAAGTTGATACCATTCTAGGTATTAAAGTAAAAACTCATAGTGGGGGTTATGCATTATGCCAATCTCATTATATTAAGAAAATAATGAACAAGTTTAAACACTTGAATATTAAATAAGCGAAAACACCATTCGATCCAAGTATCAAGTTAAATGAAAATACTGGAAGAACAGTTGCACAATTAGAGTATGCAAGTGTTATAAGAAGTCTAATGTATGCAATGCAATGTACTAGACCAGACATCGCATATGCTGTGAGTAAACTAAGTAGGTTTACTAGTAATCCTAGTGTAGAACACTGGAAGGCAATAGGAAGAGTACTTGGTTATTTAAAAGCAACCAAAGACTTAGGGTTATTTTACTCAGAATTTCCAGGTGTACTGGAAGGATATACCGATGCAAGTTGGATATCGAGTGCAGGTGACAACAAATCCACTACTGGATGGGTTTTTACCTTAGGAGGTGCAGCTGTATCTTGGGGATCCAAGAAACAAACCTGCATAACTCAATTATGGAGTCTGAGTTCATAGCTCTTGCTGCAACAGGTAAAGAGGCTGAGTGGCTTAGGGATCTTCTTTTAGAAATTACATTCTATGCGAAGCCGATACCGGTTGTTTCGCTACATTGTGATAGTGAAGCCACATTAGCTAGAGCCTACAGCGGCAAGTATAATGGGAAATCCAGACATATAAGTCCGAGACATGACTATGTAAGACAAGTGATTCAAGATGGAATCATTGCAATTTCTTATGTAAAGTCAAGTAATAACTTAGCTGATCCTTTTACTAAACCTCTAATGAGAGAGGTAGTAGGGATAACATCTAGAGAGATGGGGTTGAAACTCTTTTCAAAAGATTTCACCAGTGATGGAAACCCAACCTAAAATTAGAAAATCTTCATATAAGGGTTCAATGGGTAAAAACAAGTCACTGATATGTGAAAAGTTTCAGCACTAAATTATAAATATATACCTCATCCAGGATTATAGTGCTGGCTGTTACAGATAGAGAGTTGAGTCTCAGAAACTCTTAATGCAGTCCAGTCTTAAGGACAAGTGTCTGAAAGTAACGGAGACACTGAAAAGACTTCACCTATATGAACGTAGAGGTGGTGCCGCCTCTCATGAGAATGCGAGTTTTCTCGGGATCGTTCATGAAACAGGATAAGCACAAGGCCATTAAATGTACTGAGCAAGAGTTGTGGGAACTCAAATAACACTTAGAAAGTATGTGTGTGGTATTTTCGATCCTGTTATAAAAAAATAACTGGTTCAAAGCTGCGGCTACTAATAATTTCGATAGATCTTTAAAATACTTACACTAAGGAAGGATTCAAATCGAAAGATATCTTTCTTTATGCATATAATCTTCTATACTCTGTCAGACATCGTTTTTTCTATTTTAAATTATTTTAAAACAAGTGGAGGATTGTTGAAAAAGTTTGTTTTAAAACAATTAGAAAAAAAAAGTAAAAAAGTGCTTTTGGTTTTTGTCCCATATCGGATGGGAGAAAGAAATTTTACCTCTTTATAAGTAGGGTGTTGTGCACCTTACTTATTTATGGTGGAAGAGAGGGAGTATGGTGGCTTGTGTGTTTTAGTGCGAAGCACTAGAACACCGCGCACGGGCTCGGGCTCGGTCTCGGTCTCGGTCTTGGACTCGGTCTCGATCTCGGGCTCGGGTTAGGTGCGAGGGCATGGGCATGTGAGGCGGTGTGGCTATAGAAGCGCTAGTGGCGCACTTGGCACTTCGCACGTGCGCATTGTGTCACAGATGGGTCACGACCTCGTGAACCGGAGCGAGACTGGTGCGAGTCGCAGTGTGACAGAGGCTAGGTAGTAGGTTAGGTGGCTGGGTTCGGAACAGAGGAGGTGCTGTGGGTGGGAGGTCTGATAGAGAGACCTCTCTGCTTTTTATAGAGAGCTGCAGGGCTAATTAGAAGGACCTGTGTAACTGCTCATGCAGTAACGGTCCAGACCATGTAGTAACAGCTGCATGTGGCTAGCCCAACAGTCAGAAACGGCTAGCCATTGAGTCTAAATAGCCAACATGCAGGTGTGTAACTCCCACATGCACAACAATCAGAAACTGCCAAAAACAGCTAGTTTCTCACAACAGCCAGAAAACGGCTAGTGACATTATGGCTCTAGACCAAAACTGCCAGTCACCCTTGCCTATATAAACCGGACAGGTCTGGTTCATTCCAACACAATAACAACAATCACAACCATCTCTACTGAACCAGCACCCATCTGAGTCTATTAGCCTCTCGGTTTGGTTGATACAAACCAAGCCACTTAGACCAGTGTAGTGGTCTGCTGCTGCAAGAAGAGGACCACCATTCCTTCTCTCTCTTTCTTTTCTTCATCTTCCAGACAGTGTTACTGAGTTCCATAGTGGTTCCTTCGTTTCTTGTTGAACGCAGAACCACATAAGGCTCGTCGTATCCTAGAAGCAATCCGCCTGCAACCTATTAGGAGACTCAGAATAATTTGAGTAGGGAAGAATTACGCTTGAAGGATAGTGTGTTTTTCACGTGCTTCAACCTGTCTTTATTTCTCAGTTTTTCCAAATTAATTTATTTTCTGAGATCAGAAATTCTCAACAATCGTGCCCTAAAATGATCTGGAAAATTGAAAAATTAGATGGATGGTGTGGATTAAACATGTATATCATAATGGGCACTGACCAATAAGGACTCACCACTGACAAGGTTAATAGGTTACAGCACGGATTAAAGGCCCACCATTCAGAACTTTGTGGAGCTATGGAAGTTTTATATCCGGATAATATTTGTGCCAACTATTTATAAGAGTGATAATAACCAATGAACCGTTTGGATTGCCTATAGACATCATGGTTGGCTACAGGATGGTTTCAATACTAGACGTTTCCATTCCTATTGTTTCATGTGGTGTGGCTACCTGATCTTTAGGCTCCTATCCCAGGTTTGTCAACGAGCCAGGCCTAAGGTGAGTCTTCGCCCAGATTTTGAACTATTTTGGGCCGGGTCATTAGGTTGGACGTATTCAAAATTTTGATTTTGGCTGGCCTGAGCCCAGCCATTAACAGCCTTAATTATGGTCTTGAAAAATTGATAGACAGAGTGGATCTGTGATGAGGGCCCCCATACAAGTTGCCACTACAAGAACTTCTACTGAGCTGCTGGCAGAGAAACCAAAGGCAAAAGCGAATACAGTCCTTTGTGGGCCCCACTATGAAACAGATCCAAATCTCCATGGACCACGCCATAGGAAGCAGTGGTGATGCACGCCCACCGTTAAAAACCTTTATTTGTGCCATGAAAGTTTTAGAACATACTAATATTTGTTTTTTTATCTTCATCCATCTCTCTGTGGCCTAATCAAGAGGTCGGATGTAAAATAAACATTATGGTGGGTCTAACGGTGGCCCTTAGGAAGTTTTTAATGGTGGGCATTCAATCACCACTGTTTCCTATAACGTGGTCCACCTGAGAGTTGGATCTAACTCATTTTTTTTATCATGCCCTAAATTAATCCAAAAAATGGATGGACAGCGTGGATAGAACACACATCATGGTGGGTCCCCTGGGTCACCGACCAGTAGCCACATCCCCACTGCTAGCAATCCTCGTGTAGAGAAGAGAAATTTCCGACTGTAAACCTCTCTTTTGACCCAATTAAACCTCTATAAGTTTTCTTCCCCAAACTAAACCTCACTTGTACGGATGAGGTATTTTCGGATCGAAATACCCCTGTTCTTAGGATTTATTTCTTCTCCCAAAAAAATCTATTTTCTCCTCGTTTTTCTCCTCTTTTATATTCAAAACTCATTTTTTTCTCGCATCTATAGCAAAAAAAGCATCATCTCTTTAGTTTTGAGATCGGTTTCCACTTCAAAGCACTATTTTTCTATTTCTTCAACTCATGTTTCATTGGAAACAAGGTTGTAGTGTGGACCAGGTAAGAAGGAAGAATCTGAAAAATAAATTCTCAATGAATGTGTATTTTTATAATAATCAGGTAGGATCTTTATTTTTTCGTAATGTGTTTTTGCGATAATCAAAATCTCGTTGAATTTCAACGAACATAGTGATAATTCAAAAAGCACAATATAAATGTTAGGACATTCGAAGATTCGTGATAGGTGTGCTATTTGAATGTTACACTGTGCTCTTTGAATCATACATTGTGCACTTTGAATTGTTGTGTTCTTTGAATTGATGTGTTCTTTAAATTTTAAAGGTGTGCTCTTTGAAAGATGCTCTTTGAATTTTACATTGAGTTCTTTGAATTTTAAGGTGTGCTCTTTCAATTTTATATTGTGTTCTTTGAATTTTTAAAGTTGTGCTATTTGAATTTTGAAATGTGTGCTCTTTGAATTTCATACCGTGCTCTTTGAATTGTTGTGCTCTTTGAATTTTACATTGTGCTCTTTTAATTTTATACTGTGTTTTTTGAATTTTACAATGTGCTCTTTGAATTTTACACTTGCTCTTTGAATTTTGAAAGGTGTGCTCTTTGAATTTTACATTGTGCTCTTTTAATTTTACACTGTATTTTTTGAATTTTACAATGTACTCTTTAAATTTTACACTAAGCTCTTTGAATTTTGAAAGGTGTGCTCTTTGAATTTTACATTGTGCTCTTTTAATTTTACACTGTGTTTTTTGAATTTTACATTGTGCTCTTTGAATTTATCCGTGCTTGTTCAATTTAAACGCGATCTCATTGAATTGATACTGTGCACATTGAAATTCAACAAAATGATCTCGTTGAATTTCAACGAGATCGCGTTGAATTTCAACGAGATCTCGTTAAATTATTTCTATGCTCATTGAATTTTAATGAGATGATCTCCTTCAATTTCAAAGTAATCTCGTTCCATTTCAACGAGATCACGTTGGAATTCAACAAGATCTCATTCAAAATTATATGTGCTCGTTGAATTTTAACGCAATCTCGTTGAAATGACACTGTGCATGTTGAAATTCAACGAAATAATCTCGTTCAATTTCAACAAGATTGTGTTCAGTTTCAACGAGATCGCGGTTAATTTTAACACGATTTCGTTGAATTATATCTGTGCACGTTGAAATTGAACGAGATCTCGTTCAATTTCAAAGAGATCTCGTTCAATTTTATTTGTGTTTGTTTAAATTCAATGATGTGGTCGCGTTGCATTATCATTCAAAGAACACCTTGAGATTTCAATATTTCAAGGTTACATTGACATTTTTACAAACACCTCGTATCCTTAATCAAGCCTTAATATTCTCATTTCAACATTTCAAGGTTACATTGATATTTCAACAAACACCTTGTATCAAAAATCAAACCATAATATTCCCATTTCAAAATTTCAAGGAAAATGTTGAAAAGTTTGAGAATGTGTATGAATGTGTTTGAAAGTGTAATCTTTAAATTGTACTCACTAAATTTTGAAAGAGTACTCGTTGAAATTGTACTCTTTGAATTTTGAAAGATCTCCTTAAATTGACACTGTGCTCTTTGAATTTTAAAAGAGATTTCATTGAATTGGCACTGTACTGTTTGAATTTTGAAAGAGATATCATTGAATAGGCACTGTGCTCTTTGAATTTTGAAAGAGATCTCGTTAAATTGGCACTGTGCTCTTTCAATTTTAAAAAAGATCTCATTGAATTGGCATTGTGCTCTTTGAATACTTTATGGTTACGGTTAAAATCCGTAACCTTTAGTTAATATTTAATGAGATCTAGTTGAAATTATTGTGCCTGTTGAATTTGAACGAAATCTCATTAAATTCTTACTGTGCTCATTGAATTTGAATGAGATCTCATTAAATTTTAATGAGATCATGTTAAATTCTTAATAGCTCGGTTTTGCTCACTGGATTTTAAATATTCTATGACTACGGTTAAAAGTTGTAGCTTTTAGTTAAAATTTAACAAAATCTCGTTAAATTCTCACTGTGGTTGTTGAATTTTAACGAGATCTCATTAATTTCTCAATAGCTCAATTTCGCTCATTGAATTTTGAATACTCTATGGCTACGGTTAATATTCGTAGCCTTTAGTTAAACTTTAATGAGATCTCATTAAATTCTCAAGTGCTCATTGAATTTCAACTTATTCTTGTTAAATTCTAACTAAAGGCTACGGAGTTTAACCGTAGCCAACGAAATCTCTTTCAAAATTCGAAGTACAGTGCCAATTCAACGAGATCTCTTTCAAAATTCAAAAAACGCAGAGCACAATGCTAATTCAACGAGATCTCTTTCAAAATTCCAAGTGTAAAGTGCCAATTCAACAAGTTCTCTTTCAAAATTCAAAGAGCACAATGCCAATTCAATGAGATCTCTTTCAAAATTCATAGAGGACAAAGCACAATGCCAATTCAACGAGATCTCTTTCAAAATTCAAAGAGCACAGTGCCAAGTCAACGAGATGTCTTTCAAAATTTAAAGAGTACAATTTCAACGAGTACTCTTTCAAAACTCAAAGAGTACTCTTTCAAACACATTCTCAAACTTTTCAACATTTTCCTTCATTGTGACATTTCAACAAACATGTTGTATTTAAATTCGAAATATAATGAAGGTTGGTTAAAATTCTCAAACATTGTCCACATACACTTTACAACAAACACGTTGTATACATATTAGACATTCACATTCGAAAAAAACAACATTCATAGAAAAAAAAAACATTTGGAAAACTTAAAATCATAATTTCTAAAAGAATACAAAAAAAAGAAAACAAAAAAACATACTTTTCTTCAATGGAGGAGCCATAATCACCGTCTATAACTGAAGATTTCTCGAACAAAATGAAGATTGAAGCTTAAAAATGAGGAAAATCGAAGATGGAAAATGGAGATGGATATTTGAATCATGAAGGGCAATTTCGTCCAAAGATTTACTCTAAGTCTAGTTTAGGAAACAAGGTTTGGAAGAGTTTACCTGGGAATAACGGTTAAAACTGAGGTTTACAGATAGAAATTTCTCTAGAGGAAACTTTTGACTTTTTTCTCAGCATTTTGAATATTTTAGGAAAAATTATACTTTAAAGTTGGAGAAAATAACTGAACATGCCCGAAAAGATTTAAAAAATATCAAGACATGAAATTGTTAAGAAATTGTCTACCTAGAAGCGATTCCTTGGATCCAAAGGCAACGAAATGTGGAGGCTCGAATGTTGGATATTCTCGGATGCGTTTCACGTCGCCGGAAGGACACACCGCATTCACTGACGTAAGAAGAGCTATAAAGGAACATCCTTCTTTGTGCAAGATCCACACTATAAATTGTGTGGCAGTGATGTGAAACTCGACTTCTCCTTCGCAGTTCATCTCTTTATAACCCGAATTGGTTATGGAAATCTCTTTTTTTCATTCTCTGATTATGAGTCTTTGGCGCATTTTATAGGAATGCAATTAAGGCGGTTACTAAAATCATAGGAGAAAACTACTCATGCAGTTCAGTAACTGCATGCCAGAGTAACGGGTAATCGGTTACCTTGTAACTGCTACACCTCATCTCTATCTCCAAATAGGTGGGACTTACTTGGATGACCCACCTTGCAGTTACATCTCCCACTCGAAAAAGTCGGACATCAACCCAAGTAATGATCAAAACTCAAACTACGTAAGAAGTCCTCATACCACGAAATACAACGTGCCACTAGTGAAGCCAATAACCTCAGGAGAGAACAAATATACCAAGATTCCACAAACTTGCATAATGTATCTCATCTTTCTCAACATTAACCTACCCTAGACTTGTCTCGGTTATACCAAGCTGGACAAATTTTCACTTCTCAAGGATAATCTCAACCTGAATGATTTTTCAGTACTTATTTGCAACCATGAGTTCCAACTTGTTAAGGGACACATTGGTTGGCCATGAACTCATCTTGCTCGCGCACATAAACATGTATGGTGTAAAAGCAGACAGTCTTCTCCACCATTCGTAAATATTCATCTTGACATAACCGTTCTCTTAAACACGCTCCATTATACCATTTTCTTTATGGTATTTGGAAACGAGCTAGAGTAGCAGCATTAAGTCTCCATTTTAAGGCATAGCCATAATCATAAGGCCATAAGGGTCACTTACACACCAATTTTCTCACATGGAGGAGAAACTTAGATCCATTCTCCGTCCACTCTCACCTTATTAAACTAATCAGCAGTTATAAACTAATTAAGCAAGAACACTTAGCTTCCAAACTTAAGTGGGTTTAATCACAAATGTTAGACAATATTAAGCAAATAAGAAAATTAGCCTAAGCACATACATTGTGAAAAAGGGTTAAAAACGACGGCCACGGTTCGTTGTTTGTTCAATAATTTGACGGACCTTGGGGACGTTTTTGCACGCTGAATTTTTGGTTGCCGAAAACCATTTTCGGCTGCCCAAACTCGACAAATAATATTCGACGAAAGTTGTGGACCATCGAATAATCTGTCGAATTCAAGTTGGCCCTCTTCGTTTTCAGCGGCTAAGGCCGTTGAGTTTACAAAATAAACGACAACTTGTAGTCGTCGTTTTAGTAATTCGATGGCTCCTAGCTGTCGTATATTATAAACGGCGGTCCTAGCTGCCGTATGTGGAATAAATTTCCTCAACCTTAGCTGCCATATTTTTTAAAAACAATGGCCAGAGCCGTTGAATTTATGAAAAAATTCCTAAAAAAAAAATCTGTTTATTGGTGCCTTAGGGCATCTGGCTGAGCCCAAAACCTGATAGACACATACATTCCAATCCAAATTCACATTCATTCCGATCAAATCCACATTCATTACAATTTAAATTCATACACATTCATTCCAATCCAAATCCATCAAAACGACACAATACATCCATCACAACACTATACATCACATCCAAATACATCTCTCACAACACGATACATCCTCCATGCTCTGAACTAGATATTGGGCACTTTCTGTTTACTTGACGCTGCCAAAGAAAAAAAAAGAGAGAAAAAGATAGCCACTAATAAAAATGGATAAAAAAAACACCCACTTTGGTGACATGTAAGGTTATCTAAACCATCCAAATTGTGGGGAACATCACTAACCATGCAATCACAACTATCCAACTTGTGGTTATCATTTTTATTGTGAGAAGTAGAAAAGTGAGTGGTCCAAATTCAATGTGTGAAATCAGATGGTTACCATCATCTACTCATTATATTTTTAGGTTATGTAGGTCGGCATTATGGATGGTGGAGCCCCCCAATCAATCAATTCTACAACAGAAACATTTTGCTGTTAGGATTTCTTTTACCTTAACTCCTACTTTGGTGTCTTTCCCTGGTTGAGTGCCAGATGCCGGATCATTTATTGGATTGGCTATTTCCATTGTTGCCTCTGATGCTTTCTTAGAACCACTGCTTGTTGGAGAAATGAAACCTACACCCACCTGCAAAAGCAACTCATTTTTTCAACAAACTCCATCAAAAGCCTCTGACAACAAAACCCAAATCCCAAAAGCTAAAATTTCACCCCCAAAAGTTATTCTTTAGAATCATATGCAATCCATGATAGGACGTAACAAAAAGGTGAATCAAATTGTTAATTGGACCTATTTTTTTTAATGTCCTGACTATCCATCTTAAAGGCCATTGATCAAATGGTTAATATTTTCAGATAAGTTTATGTTTGCTTGGTAGCCGTAGCCCATAAAATTCGGATTAGACCTTAACAGTTTAGAACAATGAATTGGACTCTTACTATCCCATTGCAACTAGCATGCAGCACTATAAGTTATAGTGTTTTGAAAGCATTGGAGCATTTCTCATTAGTGAGTAGCAATTGCCAAGGAGTAATTGCTATATTTGAGAAACTGATATTAGTATCTTCAAACAAGTTACAAGCACAAGACCAATTGCTATATCTCACAAATAGACTTTAGTATCTTCAAACAAGTTCCAAGCACAAGGAAAGAGAATAAAGGCCAATGGAAATGAAAGCTAAAAAAGAAAGTCTACAAATTCAAAGATGTCAGGTACAAAATCCAGCTCTAGATGTATTCCACAGGCACAACGATTGCCTCTACAGCCAAAATAAATTCCTCAATGCATTTAATAGGAGAAAATTATGGCAAAATAAAGGCATAGTTCTTGCCTTTATTTAAAATATAATATAGAGCAACATACAGTGTATGATAGTAATCTTGCTACTCTTCGAAGACATAGGTGTTCCAAATTTTATCAAGTTTGTAAATGATGCAGGATCATGCATAGAAATCACAAAGCATTTTCACACAATGCGTTTTCACACAGAAATCACAAAGCTTCTCATGCTCATATATAAGCTCCCAAGACATAGGAGTCTGCAAGACATAATCTAAGAAACAATGACGTAGTAAATACACCATCATAGCTGCAATTAGTTGTGCATAAAAAGTCCAATAAAGATCAAGACGCCAAATTGTTAACGTCAGATTCTGGTAACAGGTTCCCTCCTAATATACGACCTTCTCGAAGGTAGCTCTCCTCACCTGAAAATCAAAGAGTGAAACTGAGGGTGGTCGGCACTCGGCCGTTGGCCCTCCAAAGCTTAAGATAGAGATAGCTTGAGAGTAAGATGAAGTGTGAAACGTGAGATTAGAGGTTGTGTGCCTTTATCACCTATGGGGCATTTATTTATACAAATCCGGGTGATCCAGTTTGTTACATAAGCTGTTAAGATCTCTCCTAATTTCGAGGGATAATGTGCTTATCTCATTTAGATTAGATAAGACGCTTATCTGATCGGATTAAACATCTGGCTGATTACGTTCCTTGATGGAGGTCCCCATTAGTCCGGAGCTGTGAGTAGAAACAAACCCAGACAGGCCTGTATGGGCTGCTGAGACTATGAGACGAAGGACGTCCTTACCAAACGACCAGATACCAGAGTTGCTTAGAGGTGAACACCTACTCGGTGATGAGCAGCTTCCCCAAATTACGAGATGCGACCACCTAGGCTTGCTAAACGGCTTACTTGTTCGCGACTTGTGATACTCGGAGGCGCTCATGGGTCATATGTAAGTGAACATAAAGTATATTCGAGATCTGTAGGTTACAAATTCTTCGACCAACTTTATTCTACAACAGATGCCTTCCAAGTCCTTTGTTTTGAGCAGCTAAGTGAAGGACTTGACTGCGCATGTAACCGCTTAGCACGTTAGTCAAAGGGAAGAAGCCGTACATGATTGAGCCTACATTGATAAGCACCAGCTTTTCAGCCGAAAGAAATGAATTGGCGCTCGCCACGTGTCTTTAGGAGTTAATGCCCGTGCCCGTTCGACTGTCGTGCCAAACGAAGGGTCGTCGCGTGTCATTCAAATCTTGACAGAATGATTGCATATATATCTGGACAACTGCGGAGGATTTCTTTACTTCGAAGTTTTCTGCAAAATTTTCAAAATACTCTCCTTCCTTTTTCTTCTCTAGCGAGACCTTGTTCTTGAGGTATTTCCTTTCTTCTTTCCTTCTTTCTTCCTTTCCATGGTAAGGGATTCGGATAATGAAGTTATTCCGTTAGGGGATGAAACTCCGGATTCCTCCGGCTCAAACAACGCAAGGGTGCCCGCGGGGAGGTACTCTGCGTCTGGGTACCCCTCTATAATGACGGAGGAACATTTGAATGGTTTATAGGAAAAATACCGGATTTTCGACTCCGTCATTCTCCGATTGCCTAGGGAGGGAGAAACTCCGGATTCTCCACCGTCGGGCTACGAGGCCTTGTATAAATACTTTTTTGAGCTTGGTGTGCGTATCCCCCTTCATCCTTTTATCCGAGACGTGCTCCGTATTTATAAGATCGCCCCTGGACAACTCATTGTAAATGGCTGGAGAGTTATACTAAGTGCCTATGTCCTCTGGAAGTAAGTCGGTAACGAGGACTTAACGACCGATGAATTCTTGAAGATGTTCCAAATCAAGAAGGCCCCATCTAGTGAGGGTTGGTACTATCTATGTTACTGGCACCGGGAGAATTTCATTTTGGGGAATCCCTTTTTGAATTATCCCAGGTGGAGGAGACAGTGGTTTTATGTCTTTGGTAGCTGGGAATCTGACGTGGGGTCCAACCCCAGGGGTCATAATGTCAGTCGCTTCTTTTGTAAAGGTGGGTGAATCTTCACTTCTGTATGAGTATGAACATGGTTCTATTTCTTTTACTTATTTAGTTTTTCTCGTGTTCACAGGTATTCCGGTTAGAAGGAAACCCAGGTTGAGAGGAGGAATTAACGAGAAGATTGTCAAAGTCTTCAAGCTGTCGGAGGACGACAAAGATATTAGCTTCACCCTTTCGCTTCTACGACTTGGTGCTTTTGGCCTCATCTCCGTAAAAGAAGTCATGGTAAATGTTGGTGAAAAGAGGGGAGTGTTGCCTCGTCTGAAGGGCACTGCCTCGAAGAGGCAGAAGAGGACGGCGACTGGCCCTCCAATCCGCCCGAACGAATAGATGAGCTTGCTCACAGCTCACAACCACACAACCCTCCCACAGCTGAAGCTGCAGTGACCCCTCCTATTGTTCCTCATGAACAACTGGTTATTGATATAATTGATAATTCTCCGAGGGGTGACGAGGCAAGACCAAGTCATCCTTCGAATGAAGGGAGTCGCGGGCCCGTTGCTGCTCGCGAGTTAGCTCTTGCCCGGGAGTCAGCTCCTGCTCGAGAGTTGGCTCCTACTCGGGAGGCATCTTTTGCTCGTGAATCGAGCGCTGCTGGGATGGTTGTAGCTCAGCCTTCTGGGGTTGGGACTTTTACCATTCCGGGTCACTTGCACCTTATTTGCAAGTTTTCGTTTGATTACATCACTCCACAGTCTTTCAGTGCTCTTCCTGAGCCCGATTTGAAGGATCTCTCCCTAGATGCAGGGATGAGGATGGTCCAGGTATATATAAAATACTTTATCGTTTCTTCTATTTAGTTAAAGAAACTTTTATGCCTTTAGTGACACTTCTTTTAACTTTCGAGCAGGGTTTGGACCTTACCATTCGGACGAGACGCGACATCATTGCTGCTTGTCGTATTATAGATGAGGCTGAAGAAAATAAGAAGGCCATGGAAAATGCGATACAAGGGAGGGATCAAGTCATAAAAGCTCGCGAGACTTTAATCGCCAAGATAAATTAGGAGAAGAAGATCCACATTGGCAAGATCCAGGCCTCAACTAAGATGTATCAATCGCTGGATTTGAAGTTCGCGAGACTTGCTGAGGTGAAGGAGAAGATCGAGAAGGAAAAAGAGATCTTTCGCTAGGATAAGATCTCTTTGGAAGAGCAACTCGTAGAGAGCAAGTTGCGACTTAGGGAGGTTAGCAAAAGCTTGGAGAAGGAGAAGACTGCCCTTGCAGAACTGAAAGTCAACTCCATCCACTAGGAAGAGGAAAGGGTGGCTTACATCAAGATGGCATCCGAAGAAGGCCCTCGTGCGGTTCTGGAGTTTCGGACTTCGCAGCTTTATGAAGACGAATCGTACAAATCGTACAACGCTGGTCACGATTTTACGATCAAAGTGATGCAACGAATTTCTCCAACATTCAACCTAGAGGAATTTGAAAAGGTCGTGACCGTTGTCGCTGCTGAAGAAAGAGCAGCTGCTGCAAATGAAGTCACGGAGGCTACCGAAGCTGAGGGAGTTCCTGAGACGGAACCTGAAGTACAGAGCCGTGCACCTTCTCCAAGAGATGCTCAAGAATGAGTAGCTATATGTTGATCTTGATCTCTCCTTTCTCCTTTGATAAAAAATAATTTAATTTTTTTGTAATTGAATGAACTCTGAATAGAAAGGAATCATTTTATCTTCTTTTTCCTAACTCATGAGAATGAATTTATGCTTGAATGTGTATTCACTCAACCCATGGAAATGAGTTGGGCTCAATCAGGAAGGTCTTGGCGACCACATCCGCATAGAGATAGAATGATCTATCAATTGAGTTTTTAGCTCTACAGTAAGCAGAAGACTTAGTCAAGAGAATGTTTGTATTCTCTTCAGGGCCATTCAGGTCCAAAAATGGAGTATCAACTTATAAGTTTTGTAGCTAATAATCTAAAATGAAGGAGATCGTCTTTATTTAAATATGATTCAGCGTTCAAACCACGAATGCTTTATGGAAAATATCGGAGTAAGTATTCCATGTGCTAAGGGCGATGTAAGAGTCTTCCTCGCATGTCTTCCAGATAGTAGGTATCTGGTCGAACGATATTGATGACTCGATATGGCCCTTCCCAATTAGGATCCAGCGACCGAGTGGCTGTTTCGATGTTTTGCCTGAGCACCAAGTCACCGAGCTGAAAAGCCTTGCGTTTGATCTTTGAATTGTGGTAAAAAGCTATACATTGTTGATAGGCCACTGCTGAAAGTCGAGATGTGTGTTCGCTCGCCTCAAGTGCAAGGTTGTAATGTAGTAATAATTCTCGGTAAGACCAAGGTTGATACTCAAGGATTGTCGTAACAATTCTAAGTTTTATAACTAGGATGGGTTAAATTCATATTTGTAATGTAGGATGGTAATTAAGAACATAAATCTATCTACTTAAGAACTAAATCAGGGAAATAAATACTAGAGTGCCAAGGATCCACTAATAATCATTCAAAATGCCAATTCAAATCATTCAAGCCAATCACTCAATTGGAATTGGTTCTATCCCAAGCCAATCACTCAATTGGAATCGGAGTTATATCCCAAGCCAATCAAAATATAGAGCAATCAAATCATCATAATGCATCTAACATAGATGAATCATCCACTGATATAGTTCTCTCATAAACAACTACATCTAATATAGATGAATCATCCACTGATATGGTTATCTCATAAACAATTAAGGCATTGGGTGTATTCAATCACACAACCCAATCCTTCACAAAACAAGCAAGATCACATTCAGGATTCTTCCTCAAACCTTGTCACTAGACTTAATTTAGAAGCATGAATTGAACTTCTATTGAACCAAAATCAATACATAAACACCTATCTCAGATTAAATCAAAAGATAAGAACCCCTTCTGGTTTAATTCTAGATAAGCTCTTAGAAAATTTAGTTTGTATGATCCCCTAACATCCAACATATCATGATGATCTAAAATCTCTACAACTCAAAATCCTATCAATCAACACCCTCATTAAGTAATCTCAGTAATCAAAACATCCCATGTAAGAGCAATCACAAGAGATAGAAGATTAACTAAAAATACTAACTTTATTTCAAACTTGAACTAGAAGTGTTCTTCATAAAATCAAAAAGTACTTGAACTAATCCAAATTAGATATTGTAAACAACTAAAAGCTTCACCTCTTAGCCTTAACTAAGAGGTTTAGCCAACCATTAATAGGTTAAACTAAAACTCAAAGAAAACTAATGAAAAACATAGAAAAACTGAGTTTGGAGGAGTTGCAGATGCTCCACCTCAGAAACTTCTAGAATTGCATAAGGACTCTCGCAGCACATGATTTTCGGAACTTGCTGAATGTTGAGCTCTTAATTATGCATATTCTAACCCCAATTCATCACTCATTATGCATGGTTTTCATGATTTAAGGGCTAATCTAATGCATAGTTTTGTGGTTGTAGGAATGAAAGAGAGACTTCATCATTCGGATGCTTTGAGACCCTTCTTACATACCTTGAAGATCAAAGGAAAGGAAGAACAAAAGAGGGAAGAAGAAAGGAAAAAAGAGAAAGAAGAAAGGAAAGAAAAAGAGCCCCACAAGGCCGATAATTCTACCTTCTACAGAGGCTGTTGGACTAAACTAGACAGGTCTAGACTGGTCTTGACCGGTCGGCCATGCAATTTCACTGTTTCAGATTGCAGATAGCAGTCCATTTCCGTTTCTGGTTTTTTGGACCAGTTTTCTGGGCTCATCTTGATGATATTTGGAAATCTAACACATCCATGTCGAAGAAGAGCTCGACGCCGAAATAATCCAAGTGGTTTCGTGTCGATCGGAGCTACGGATTGACCGTGGTGGCCAAAACAATATGAACTGTCTAAAAAGTTTCAGATTTCGCCTACTCCACTCTGGGCCGGTCCAGGTGGCCCATCATTGATGATATGAAGCATCTACTTTGACCATCTTTTATACCACATCCATATATGAATAACCACAAAGTTTCAGATCAAAAGGATGTGTGGTTTGATCGTTCCGGTTGAAGAAAGATGGACCATCCAGAAAGATTCAACTGCGCAGAGTTTATAAATGCCCTGAGTGTTCTAATTTTCGGACCACATTCTGGGATTGTTTTGGACAATCTAATCCATCTATAATGTATAAGAGGAAATTTTCTATCAATGTTCAAAATTTGGGATCAATCTGACATCTGTACACTCCGGAGCGTTGAAAGCAAGATGACTGGTTCTGAAGGTACCCGAAGTGTGCGATTTTGAGAGGCGGTCGCTAATCTGATTGGTTGGCCCATTCAGAAGATAATTTTGAAAATCTAAATCATCTATGAGGAAGATCACATTACAAGGAAGCTACAAATCAAATTTGAAGGCGATCCGACCATTGGTTAAGCCGTACCAAGTGAAACAAATTCTGCTATGTTGCTGTACTATTGCTGCACTATAAAAGGAGGTGCTCTCTTCTATTCCAAATCAAGCAAGGACGTGGGGAGCAAGGAGTTCAAGTCATAGGAGGCTTCCTAGCCTCCTCCAGCTAGTTTTTCTTCCTTTTCTTAGTTCTAATTTTATTTTTAATATGCTTTTCATTAGCTAATCTCTTAGCTAGAGCTAAGAGGTGAACCTTATAGTTTTCTTAGATTGTTTAATTCGTTTTATTGGTTTCAAGTTGGATTTTATGTTTAAGAACAATGGTTTGAAGTTTAATTCAAGTGCTAAGTAGTTTTTCTTAGTCTTATGATGACTCATGGATATTTGGAAGAATTGCTTGAGTTCTTAATTGTTGTGAACTAGTCTAGACCTGTATGATCCGAGGAATTGGAGTACGCTCTAGTATTATGATCTTCATGTGAGAACTTCTTACCAAAAGTCTACTTTTATGAAAATTCTGAAGTATGTGAGACTGTGCATGTGATTTAAATCAAGTTTAAATCATAATCTAATTTTGTCTTGTGATAGGATTTAATGATAGTTATGATTGTGATCTTAGCCTATTGGAATTGGGATTGACCTATGCAATTGAGTATGCTCTTCCTAGCTTGCATTGAGTGAATCATATACATGGATTATACATATGTCAGGTTGATTGTTTTAACCGTTTTATCATCCGACTAGATAGAACTTAATTTCGATTCTAGTTGAGAAAGTGAGAAACCATAGCGAATTATGCTTCTAAGGAGAGCTATAAGTGGATCCTTAATGCTCTAGTTATCTTTTCATTATCAGATTTTCTATTTTATGTTCAAAACCAATTTCACAAACCTCTTAAGATTCTAGTTATTAGGATAATTTGAATTATTTATTTCCTTCCATGTGGATCGACCTCGGTCTTCCGAGATTATTACTACATCGCAACCCTACACTTGGGGAAGCGAACACTGAACAAGCTTGCTGGAAAGCTGCTGAAATACACTGGCTACCTGTTGGCCGACCAGTCGAGATGGCTGACCGACCGGTTTAGATCGGTCTAGCAAAGGTCCAAAGAGTTTAGAGAGGTGCCTGACCTGTTGGCCGACCGGTCTAGACCGGTCTGGCTTCTATTTCTTTTAGTTATTTCTCTCTCTTCTCTCTCTTCTTTATTCCATCTTTAGCCTACCTTAGATCATCATCAATGACCATCTAAATGTGGTCTTTTGAACATCAATTTGGTGTAATCCCTCTCTCATTCCTACATCCACAAAACATGCATTAGATAAATCTTTTAACATGCAATGTAATGGGCTAGGATATGTACAAATTGGAAGCTCAACACACCTCCAACGAGCATTTTGCTAGTTCCGAGCAAAACAAGCGTGAAATAATCCATTTCTCTGAGAACTCAACTCTCTCTTGGAAACTATGCTTCTATAGACTCTAAGACATGTAAGTGCAAAATTAAAAAAAAAAAAAAAAACTAAATGATGAGAAATTGAAGTCCTAAACTTTCCAAACATAATAAGTGTTCACATAGAATCTCCACCAATTTATTGACAAATAGAAGAATGCGAACATGTATGGTCTAATGTGCATTGTGCATATTCATCTCATGACTTTCCAGGATTACCTTCTTCATAAATCAACTAAACTAAAGATCTAAGAGTGGACAGATCAACCAATTGCCTATAACAGGAATTTGTCTTACCGTCCTTCCGACGACTTTCACACTACGTCCCATTTCCGGCTTTGGTTATGGGTAGACCATCCCCTGATTGGTAATAGTTAGTGTAACGACCCGAGATTTTCGACTTTCGTGTATAACACAACAGTCGAATTCCCAAGTAACTTATGGAATAACTAATTTGTCAAATAATAAAATATAGCATTCAAGCACAATGGCGGAAACAATTATCATCTTATTCTATCAAACTTACTACGTCATCATCAATGTTTAAATAAGGGAACCAACCAATATCCATACTGATTAATTAAAATACAAAATCATGTCTTCTATTGAAGACTTATTACAATTCCATAAATGTATCAACTACTCAAAAGAAATATTTAATAAATTTCTCTAACATCGTCGTCCGCCATGTGATTATATGAGCCATGGAACTCTTCTCCTTAAAAATCGGGTTCAATACCTGGATCTTCACCTGCATCACCTAAATTGTGTTTGGGATAGCGTTAAACGCTATCATAGTGGGAAATATTCCTCCAAGACAATCAAGAATAATAATAACGGTACAGAGTAAATGCAAGCAGGATATTATCATTTAATCAAATCAAAACAACCAACTAAAAATCTTTGTTAATGCGATGCATGGAATGCATGCTCTGGCTAAGGCACCCTGGCTAGAATCACAATACATGAAGTGGGAGACTCCCTGTTATGACTTCACACTAGCCACTAGTCACCAGAGGTTCCTGGGACGCACAAGCCCATAGTTTTGCCCGACCACGTGAGAAACGGAACGCTCATAGCCCAAATCTACACGTGACAGTGTAGGGGAAAAGTAGGACGCTCTAGCCTATTCTCAATTCCGTACACCCACATGGAGCCAAATGAATGCATGACTTTAGTTTCACCTTTATTTAAGTGTTTTCGCTTACAACCAATTTAAATAAAACTCAATGGTCACTATGGGGAGTCGCAAGCAACCCAGCATAGGCCGACAGCACGGGATTAGTGTCCATAGCACCAACCCCGGCTCATAAGAATTTGTATACCATTAGTGTCCACTCATTGTCCCGTTTTATGATTTCATCATGTCCCAAAAAGCCAATGTTGTACATCATGACCAAATTCATTAAAATACTCATGTAATGTAAATGGATCAAATCAAGCATCATGTACATGTAAGGATCCATTGACAAACAAGCACTTCATTCTCTCAGTTAAGTCAAGAGATATTCTTCCATCATGGATACATCTCATGGGTTCCATCTCTCTACATCGAATAATTTTACCAACTTAGGGACAAAGAGTATACAATAATGGGATATCCATATGATGATCTTATACACATATTTCATATCACAATATGAAAACCAATGTTACTTGTAAAACACATATTAAGGAAATAAGGGCATAGATTTCACAAAGGTATATAACACAAATACACATGCTTCTTAGTCAAAAATCTAAACAATGAATCACATCATTATATAATGATATTCATTACAAATCCTACATTAAACTTCATGTTATATGGATCAGCAATTCAAAACAAAACAACTTCACATGCCACAAAAGAAACTTATGATAATCATAATATTATTAATGAAAGGCTTGAAGGAAAATCCTCACCTTAGGATGGACTTAGAAGAAGAGGGTTGTAAAAGATCCTAGCCGTTGGAAAAATATGAGAAAGAACTCTCTTCTCTTCTTCTTCTTCTTCTTCTTCTTCTTCTTCTTCTTCTTCTTCTTCTCTCTCTCTCTCTCTCTCTCTCTCTCTCTCTCTCTCTCTCTCTCTCTTTCTCTACGGCATGGAGGCTAGGGTTAGGAGAAGGGCTTGGAGGTGCGTAGTAGAAATATGGAGAGGGATGTGCACGCGAGGTCTTGTGTAACAACTTCTTGAGGTGGGTTTCTCAAATCTCAATATTCGGGTGATCTTTGATCAATTCCAATCCGTTCATCTTATCAAGCTCGAAGAGTAGAGTCAGAATACGTAAATTTCTTGATGATCCACATTATAGATTGGCCGATCCTTGAAAATGGCCTAACGGGTGCTAAAATGGCCTTAATCTCAATTAACGGTCAACGCTTGATGATCAGGGCCCAAATTTTGGAAAACTATGTAGTCATGATAGGCAAACAATTGTACAAAGTTTAGTGGTTAATTGATGGTGAGAAATGCTTAGATCTGAAATTTCAACTTTTGGCGGAAAAGGAAGGGGCTGGCTTTGTGGTTCAACGGTGTAGGATTATAGATCGGGGTCCAAATTTTGTGTAAACTCGTAGTCATATGAGTATAATAAGTGGTCCAAATTTGAGAAGCGATTGATGGTGAGAAGTGGGTAAATTGAAAGGTTCAGATTTAAAAAGAGTTGGTAACTCATTAATTTCTAAAACGGGACAACTTCGCGCATAAGAAAGAGGCTTATTAATGTGGGGCACTAAAATCACACTATTGGTCTATGATAAAGATGATCCAAGTCATTCATATGAAGAGAAATATTCGACTACGACTAACCATCTACTTTCCTCACTCGATGGACATGAAAATCAAGGGTTAATAGGCTGATTTAACAATTGGACCACTTCTACTATGATTTAAGGGCTGAAATTTGATGTGTATGGTTAATATGTGCCCAAAAGCTTAAATCCAGGGTTTTGCGTGAAAGCGATCGTCAGAAACTATAATACTTAAAAATGGCATCTTAACTTAAGTTTAACTAATAGCATTTTCGTAATTATCTGAAAAGTGCGTGATTTTTTAAATCTGATCTTTCTACGATGTTTATGGGATCATTCTAAGCTACTTTTATAAAGGGTCCCCTATCGAATCTCTTACGGATGTCCCGCTATTCGCAAATCAACGGTAAATGTACGATAATTAATAAAAAAATAAATTAAAAATAAATTTTCAAAAAGTTTCAAATAAATCTCGAAAATCTGGGGCGTTACAGTTAGCCCTTTTCAGAAATTTTCACCATGTTCTCAATCATACCCATATTTTCCTTCCTTCTTTCCTTTTCATACACATTAGATATGATTTTTAGAAATCCATATCTTTCATTATTTTCCCATAGACAAAGATGCACAAAGTACACTGGCTTCGTTCCTAAACACTTCAAATATTCAGTCTCACTAATCTACAAGTCTAGTAATCCCTTTAAATCATGAGAATCGTGTAATGTGGACTAGACTCAAAAGTGTTCAAATGTTCTATCGATCATATAAATAAGGGAATTCACATGTAAAACTATCATGTTTAAGTTAACTTAGAGATTTTAAAATCATATCATTTCATCTTTCATCCTTTCATACTCATGACATCTCAACTGCATAGAAACGAAGTTTTCTAAAAGAGTTTTGATATTTTAGAAAAATTGAAAATTTCCTACAAAAACCTTGCTTGAAATGTCACAAATTCCTAGATTCGAGGAATCTCACCCCCCAACCAAATCTTGCATTGTCCTCAATGTAAAAAGATATGTAATGAGCATGAATTATGGGAGCAATGATAAAATAAAGAAGAGTGAGAACAAGAGTACCTGAGAGAGTCGATCATGGAAGTTTGCAACTCCAAACAACTAAACAATTAAAATAAATGAACTACTCTATACCTCCATCAAATTAGGAGGTTAATCTTGATACATAAGATCATCCAAAGGAATGAAATTTAGCAGAATTAGTAGGTGGAGCAAAAGACTTTTCAGTAATATCATCCGCCATCCTGCTTCATAGTGCACATGAGTGATTGTTGTCATTCTCATCCATTGAAAATCCTACTGAAAAAATTCAGCAGGTTTCTCAAAGTTATCACTCCATGTGTTAGGAAAGGAAGATTGATTAGGTTGGAATTCATCAAATATGAATCTTCTTTCCAACTTATCTAGGCAAAAATTATTCAGATAAGGATCATCCCATATATGGTGCTCTTCGGTTTGTACAAAGCAAAGAGATGTGGGCACTTGGAATTCTTCTTCACAATATGGTCTCCACATTTTCAGATTTTTCAGTGCCTCCACTATTGATAAATCAGTTTTACACTCCGTTGAAGAAGTCTTTGTGGGCACCGGTAAAGTTTCCCTTAAGGCATTGACAATGTCACGGATCATAAGATCATCCCAATCCTCAAAATATGCCAAACACTTCTCTAGAGTGTAAGAAACTTCGACCTTCTAGGTCACTTGTGTAGGTTGGAATATGTCCTCAACCACTACACTTTTAGAAATTGGCATCTCCATAGGCAAATCAAGCACCAATCCATCAAGTTCCTCTACAACAAAAGTATTCGACTAAGTGATTAGTATCTTGTCAATCAATTTGTCCAATTTTCGCTCTTCCAAGGCCTCATTAATATCCAAATTTATTTCTTCCTTGGAATGAGCCAAGCAAACCTCTAAAGTTTTAGAAAATTTAGTTGATGGTGGCTGATCATCATCCACAATTGTATCTATGAAATTAATCATGTGGATCTCATCTTCATCCTCATCCTCATCCTTATCCTCTTGTTGTTTGTGTAAGTGAAACACATTCAGTTTCATAGTCATATTTTTAAAGGATATTTTCATAACCCCATTCCTACAATTGATTATAGCATTAGCGATTGCTAGGAATGGTCAGCCTAGAATGACAGGAACTTGAGTGCATGCATTTATAACCGCTTGTGTATCTAAAATGATAAAGTCTACAGGGTACTAGAACTTATCGATTTGGACTAACACATTCTCAATTACTCCTCTCAGTATTTTAACGGAGTGATTTACAAGTTGTAAAGTTATCTTGGTAGGTTTTAATTCACCAAGTCCAAGTTGCTCATATACTGAGTAAGGAATCAAGTTAACACTAGCCCCTAGATCGAGAAGTGCTCTATTGATCCGAAAGTTATCTATCATGCAAGAGATTGTAGGGCTTCCGGGATCTTTGAATTTTGGGGGAGTGTTATGTTGTATGATGGCACTCACTCGTTCCGTAAAAAATGTTCTCTTGTGCACGTTTTGCTTACGTTTTACGACACATAGATCTTTTAAAAATTTGGCGTATGAAGGAATTTGCTTAATTGCATCCAACAAGGGAATGTTGATTTTGACTTGTTGGAAGACTTCTAGGATGTCCTGATTTTCAATTGGCCTTTTTGTTGAGACAAGATGTTGGGGGAATGGGGCCACAGGTTTATACACACGCTCTGACTCTTCATCTTGTGGAGCATTGCTCAATTCACTATCGCTCTTAGAATCAACCAGACCATTAGGCTTTGTGGCCTTCATTGGTTCAGATTTTTCAAATATTTTTCCACTTCTAAGAGTGGTGATGGCTTGAACATGTTCCACATGAGGATGGGTTGAAGAATTGGTATTTGTTTCCAATTGTTCCTTGGGGTTAGGATGAGATTGGGTCAAAATAGTCCCTTTCTTCCGAACTCCTAGGTGTGTCTCAATTTTTTCAATCGAAATTTTAAGTTCATTCATGGCTTAGATGTTGGATTGATTTATCTGAGTTTGTCCAATCATGAACGCGTTCAATGTATCCTCAAGAGTACTCTTTTCAGAAGGTCTTTGGGACGCATTGTTTGTATTTACCATGGGTCCATTTCTCCCATTAAAATTTGGTTTACACCGCCACTCAGGATTAGTCAAGTTAGAATTTAATCCACTAAAGGGGCATTGGTAAGCATTTGTAGCATTTGATTAAGTTTGCAAGATATCTTGAAACGCAGGGATTGTTGGGCAATCCTTTGTTAAGTGAACATCACTCTCACAAATACCACATATACTCTCAACGGCCTCACCGGTGGTTATCATGTTAACACTCCTTAATTCTATGGCCTCAACCTTCTTTGTGAGACCCGCCACCTTTATGTTTAAATCGTCCTCCCTATCTAATACATTTACAACTTTCTCTCTTGGGGCTGACTTAGGATTACTAGTTGGATTAGAGATGTCCCAAGATTGGGCATTCTTGGCTAGCATATCAAAATAATCCCAAGCATCATTAAGTAATTTGTTCAAAAACTCACCATTACACATCATTTGAACAAATTGGCGCATGTTTGAACTTAATCCGTCATGGAGTGTGGACCCTCGCCGTTCCGCGCTCCCACACGACATTCGTCCCTTTCCTTTCGGAAGAAAAAGAAGAGGTGCGACAGGCGTGCGAATCACCGTTTGTGCCACTGGCTTGCCTCGTTCTCGAGGGCTTTATTTGGTTGTCGTGTTAAGCTGGATGTGTTTAGATGAGTTTATATAAGACCAGAGTCGCCACTAGCTAGTTACTTCGAATCTACAGTCGGCTAGATCTCGTAGAAACGTTAGAGAAGGGGATCCGAAGATTCCTTCCTCTAAAATGACTCCTTTTGATCTGCGGCCAGAGATTCGAGGTAAGGGATCACGGTTACAGGGTGGGAAGAGGTTAAGCACCCCACACACTGCCCGTACCGAAGTACGGTCTCTACTTCACAGAATCAAACTAATACTTGAAAGTCTGGTTTAATCCTCGTGCATTCTCATAGATGACATGATGCATGAATGCGGGTCTGAATAGTAAGAGTTTCTGATGGGCAGGTTTCCATTAACAGGAAAGCCCAGAGCATACGCTCGAACTGACAGGTGCTTTATGCGAGATGTATGCTGTGTGTTTGAATAATCAAAGTGCTTATAGTGACTAATGCATGAATGCAGGTCTGAACAGTAAGAGTTTCTGATGGGTAGGTTTCCATTAACAGGCAAGCCCAGAGCATACGCTCGAATTGACAGGTGTTTTATGCGGGATGCATGTCGTGTGCTTGAATAATCAAAGTGTTTGTGGTGAAGCAGGTGGATTGGAAGAAAAGTAAATGTTGCACTTATGCTAGATGCAAATGAGATAATGCTGGAAAAAGGGTAGCTAGATGGATGGAGGTGTCGCAAGGATTGGCTTCGAGTGGCTGGATCAAGACTTGGATGGCTTGGGAGACTTGGACCAGTGGTCAGGCTGGGCTGGACCAGGGCTAGGCTCTCCTCACTCGGGCTCTCCTTGGTGGAAAGATGGGCTAAGGGGGTGGAGAAAGACTCGGAACAGACGGACTCTCTCTAGGCTGGATTGTGTGTTAAAATGAGAAGGGGAGAGGAGTATTTATAGCAGAGGGCAGTTCTCGTAAATAGGTTTGGGCGGCCCCCTGGGGGCCGCCCGTACGGACGCTCCTCGGGTTCCAGCGCGTGGTACGGACATGTCTCGGGGCTGCTGTTTTGACTTAGTGGGTTGTCTCGGTGAGTTGACTCAGCGGGTCGACTCGGTGATTTGACTCGGCGGGTTGATTCGGTGTTTTGACTCGACGGGTTGACTCAGCGGGTCGACTCAATGGGTTAACTCAGCGAGTTGACTCAGCGGGTTGACTCAGTGAGTTTGACTTTTTTAGGATTTTTGACTAGTTTTTCTTATGGGGGTTTTTCAGGCTGATGCTTAGGGGCGGGTTGACTGGGTTTAGGCTTGAGTTGGGCTATGAATTGGGGCTTATAAGGGTGAGTTTGGCTGAGTTTGGACTTGGGATTTGGGGGTATGGTCCTCCATTCATCCAGCTATCTCTACCAACAGTGTAGCCGAAGGTGGGGTGTCTACAGATGCCCCTCTTTGGCAGAGGTTGCGTGCAACCGAATGCCAAAGCGAGTGGACACCCCACTTCTGACCCGGTCATTCATGGATCATGGTTTGAAATCTTTGCTTGCCTTTGCATTTGTGCCAGTTGATCATCTGGAACTCGATCACTCGCACATACCACGGAAGTTTGGAGAAAACGTTGCGATTGTCCCTGCAGTTTGCTGCAACCTGGGTACCCAATCGCAACCCTTCCGTTCCCGATCGATACTAACATCGGAAAGGTACAACAGAGCCTCTGCGTCCATAGTCTTACGAGGTTGCTGACCCTGAGACTGATTGTGTGATGTTTGATGTTTTCCCAGATCACTCCAGGAGTACTTGCTTCGCTTGACTGTCAAAGTGGTTAGATGTCCTGCGTCATGTAGTCTTACGGGATTCTACTACGCCGACTTGGACTGAGTCAAGGTACTTCAGGCATCCATGCCTAGGTATGTGTGGGTGAACTCTTTCCACCCAATCTGCTAATTTTGATACTTGGGTTACAATTCATCATTTCCACCTGTTCAAATGGTTTCTTTGACCGAGCCTTTTGGCTTTCATCTTTTTGTATCTTGGCATGTGGTACGACCGCACTGACACTGGAGTTCAGTTCGACCGTACTTTGAGTGCATTGGATCCGATGATCTCCGGGGAAACCGCGAGATATCGGATCTTATTTGATTTTTGCGTCTGCTCCTACCCAGAGATATGGATGATCTCCTGGTGTTTTGGAGGCAGAACGCTCTACTGGAAAAATATTTTTTGGGTTTTTTGAAAAGATACCCACTCTGGGGAGTGATACTCTGTGGGGTTTTTATTTGCAAATAGAAATATTTTTTGTCTTTTGAAATGAAAATCTGGTTTGCATGCGCCTCCACTAGGGATGCCTGTGGGGTCTTTGGCTAACCGACTTTATTTTGAAAGCAGGTAAACATGATGATTGATGCGATGGATGCTGATGCATGGAGATGCATGATGAATGCATGGCTTAGCTCATTCTCTTTTAGTTTGATGATTTTGCTCTTGCTGGAGATGCAGAGAATTTTGAGCTTATTACTTGCGGGGTTGTGCTTCCCTGAGGTTTTTTTTTTATACGGGCGTTTGGTCAGCGGGTTGGTCAAGATCCCGACCCGTGATCAATCAGGTCCATCGTCCCAAGATGCTGTTTCTTTGCTAATGAGAATGTACGAGGATGTTATCCGACTTCAAGATATTCTTCTGGGCATAAATGCGATTGAGAAGGTATTTGGTCGCCAGTTCTGGTCAAGATTCCAATTTGCGGGCGATTGGATCCATCATCCCAAATTGTGAAGTGAGCGGAGTTCGAGACTCCTGAAGTGTAGTGCTGGGGATAGTGATAATTTTTTTGTGATTTTTGCAAATATTTGGCCCGAATCTTTTCCTGAGTGGTCAGGATAGAGATCGGTTATTGAAAACAAAGAAAATATTTTTGTGATTTTCGAAATATTTTCTATGACAGCAAGAGAAACATTTTTTGTGGTTTTTGCAAATATTTGGTCCGAACCTTTACTTGAGTGGTCAGGATAGAGATCGGTTATTGAAAACAAAGGAAATATTTTTGTGATTTTGAAACTGTTTTGTTTGAAAGCAAGGGAAGTATTTTTGTGGTTTTAAAAGGTGATTTTGTAATGTTTAGGGTTTTTTGTGATTTTTTTGAAATGCAAGGAAAAATATGGAATTTTCATTCATTTCCAGCTTCTACTGCTGATAAGGCACCCGATCCATTTTACGTCAGCGAGCGAGACGAGTCTCACACAGTTAAGTGCCGTAGTTTTACATCTTCGAATGAGGAGATTTTGAGGGTTTTCAGTCAACACACCCACAAAGTTGCCTGTTCCTCATGTGCAATGCACATAGACCACGTATTGTCCAACGGACTCCTTCGGCCACAAAATGAGCCACATCCTCACATTTCCCTTAGTTAATCCAGTTTGGGGCCTTACGTTGCTCAAAATTCCATGAGGGTGCGCTCCAGCTCCCAACAGCCTTAATCCCCTTCATGAGTTTTAGGAACAGGGAACATCCGTCAGATTCAACAGTGACTTCCAAATCAAGGTTGTCTATCACGGTACGTTCGACACGAACAGGATTGCGGGGTTCTGCCCGCCTCAGCCTTTACCTGTTTAAAAGATTCTGGACACCCGTACGATCAACTGTCAGCCATGTCCGGAACATGTTAGGAAAGAAAGCCCCCGAGAAGTTAATCCCAGTGTAGTTTTAGGTCTTCGGACCATTGAGGATGAATTTGTGAAATTAATGATGAATTTTTTGTGTTTTGAAAAAGTTCCAGACTTCAACTCGAGTAATCAGGGTTGATGCTGGTTTTTATGGAAAGCTTGAAATCTTTTTGGTATTTTTTAAAAATGATCCGGATTATCGAACCTTGATCCCAGTGGTTGAGGCCGATGCCGGTTTTTAGTTGAAAGCAGGAAAAGGTCCCCCGAGAAATTAATCCCAGTGTAGTTTAAGGTCTTCGGACCAAAAATATGTACATGCTGAAAATACATTCTTTTTTGTGATTTTTTCGAAATGATCCAGGTCATCAGATCTTGGCCTGAACGGCTAGGATCGATGCTAGTTTTTATTAAAATCCCTCGGGATATTGATCCCGACGTAGTTTAAGGTCTTCGGACCACACTACTGTACAAAACGGGCGAACACATTTTTTTGTTTTTTGGAAAATGTTCGAAGCCATCTGATCTTGATATGAGCAAATAAGACCGACGCCGATTTTTATTGAAAATCTTTCGGGATGTCGATCCCTACGTAGTTTAAGGTCTTCGGACCCAAAATATGTACAAGCAGGGCAAACACGTTTTTTTGTTTTTGGAAAATGTCCGGTGTCAGCGGATCTTGATTCGAACGATCCAGACTGCTACCGGTTTTTATTTAAAAAGTCCCTCGGGATCTTGATCCCAACGTAGTTTAAGGTTAAGTGGAAATCACATTTTTTTTTATTTTTTTTTATTTTTTTTATTTTTTTAGAAAATATCCGGAGTCATCAGGTCTTGATGAAGACCGATGCCAGTTTTTATTGAAAATCTCTCGGAATACCGATCCCGACGTAGTTTAAGGTCTTCAGACCCAAAATATGTACAAGAGAGTAGCAATCAAGGTGGGAGATTCCGAGGATCTTTCTTAGAATAGTTCAGATCATCAGGTCATGCCTTTGGATGGTTGAGATCGCTGTTTGACCAAGTCAATTCTTTTTCTTTTTCTCGAAAATTCCATGGAACTTTTTCCACATCATCAAGCCAATTTCTCACCAATTTCTCACAAGATGAGATTTTGGTGAGATTCCTTACTTTTTCTCACCATTCTTTTCCATCACTTCATTCTTACAAGGAGGTACAAGATTCACTTGCAACCACCCTTCCCAAGGAGGAGTTCTTCCCAAGGAGAGAGGGGGAGAGGTCGTTTCAACTAGAGGGAGGGTAGGACGGCCCCCTGGGAGCCGCCCAGACCGTCTCTGCCCACTGGTTTTTCTAGTGGGTTGGGTAAAGGGGTGCCCTCCCCTTTTCTATATAACATGGAGCTCCCTTGGCCCCTTCAACGTGCAATCTCTCTTCTCTCTCTCTCTCTCATACTCTCTCTTTCTTCAAGTTTTCCTCTCTCTTTTGGTGGTTCTTTGCTCTCTTCAAGAGGTGGGCCTTCGTGAAGCTTTGGGACAGCAAGGTGGTCCCCCTTTGGTGAGTGGTAAAGGTATGGACCACTCCCTTTCTCTCTTGTCTTTTTCATTCTTCATTGTCTCTTCTCATGACTCTTTTCTTTTTCCATGTAGCTATTCCAAAAGGAGTGAAGGTGGGCCAAAGTATTTTTGGTCTTTTTCTAGATCTTCCAATCTCTTTTAAAGGTGGTGCATGGAGAAGGACATTGCAAGCTTCCTTTTCATCTTTTCTTCTTTCACACTCCCTTCATGTGTATGTAAAGGGTAATTTTGCCATGTCCATCAAGTGTGCATGGCAAAATATCCTATCTTTCTTCATGGGAGTTGGGCCTCTTTTCATGTGTATCAAATGGGCTCAAAGTGAAGTCATGGCCATTGGTGTATTTGATGGGCCCAATGCTTCATTTTGGGCTCCCTCATGCTTTCTTGTCCTTGTCATTTTTCCTTAAAGCTCTTCTTTTCTTTTCCATCTTCTTTTCAAGGTTTGGGCCCATGAGAATGGTGGGGCCCACCTCAAGTTTTGGGCTCATGAGAATGGTGGGGCCCACCTCAAGTTTTGGGCTCATGGGACTCACTTTGGGTGGCCCCATCCTTCTTCACATGTGTATGGCCAAGGGTGACTAGCCCATTCTTCACTCGGATCTCAAGTGGGCTAGATTCCTTAGTTGGGCCTTTATGGACAAGTGGCCCAAATCTTCCATCATTTCTTGATTATGATGCACATCTTTGTTCACAAAGTGTGGTGGGTTCCTTGGAATTCCTCCATGTAGATGGGCTTTTGGGCCTTCCTTAAAACTTGGATATTTCTTTGGGTCATGTGTGCACCATTACACTTTGTGCATGTAGGATTCTTTTCCTTCATGTCTTTTCTTTGGATGGATGGAGGACTTAAGTTACTTGATCATCTATAAGTCCTATGAGTGAGTTGTTTCAACAATCTCTCTAAGTTCAAATGGTTTTTTTCTTGTGGTAGGAAAATGGTTTCCAAGGGTTTCCTTTAATGTCATCAATCTCAAATGGATGATTCCACTTCAAGTGAACTATCCATGCAACCATAGCTCCTTGAACTTCCTTTGGGGTGCTTGGTGGGTCATCCACCATCATTCTCAAATATGAGTGACATTTCTTCCAATTTGTGAGAAAGAATGACACCCATAAGTTGCCCAATTTTGTCCCATGCTTTGGGGCATTTTGGATTTTGATCTTCAAGTGGGCTATGTATATCATTCTCACCCATTTCCATGATGGTTGGGTGACTCTTCAAGCCATGCCTCCTTATGCTCAAATGGTCCCCCTTTTTTGTAAAGAAATTGGTGCACATAAGTTGCCCAAACTTGTCCTTGCATGGACATTTCCGACTTTGATTCTTCATGTGGGCTATGTGCATCAATTTTTCTTACCATTGGCTTCTTTGATCCATATGTTTGTGGGTAGTCCTCCATGTTGTACTCTCATAATCAAATCTTTCATCAAAATGGTGCACATAGGGATGCCCATGGTTAACCCATGAATGGGTCCTCATGTTTTTTAAGTGGGCTATGTGCTCCTTTCAATCCATTGAGGTGAGGCATTTGGGTTGCTCTTGGGGGCCCATTTCCTTCCTATTCCCCACTTGTCCATGTACATGTGTAAAAAGATGGAAACATCTTAAGTGAGAATCATGGCCTTGGCATAAAAAGTGGATCAATCCTTGGCTACATATGGACTTTGAAGAGGGATTTCTCATGTGAAGTATGATTCTTATCCCGTGTTGATCTCATGGCACTTGAGTGCATTTGTTGTCCAAAGTATGTCCTTGGATGATGGACTTCCTTTGCCTAAGGCATGGCATGCAACCTTCTTTAAGGTGGGCCTTGCTTTCTTTAATGGGCCCAACACATACCTTAGGTAACACATGGAGTCGGACTTTAGATTTTGCATTTGAATGTGAGTCCAATCCCATGGGTTTCCTGGATGATAATTTGTATTTTAACGGGTAAGGGATAGGGACTTACCTTGCCAAGCTTGTAGGATTCAATGGCGGATGGTACCAGAGGACGTCGAGTGATTGATGAGGATGATCCTGCCTTCATCATCCACCGAGGGGCCCATATGTGTTCTTTGGCTCAAGAGCACCAACCTCTTCCCGCCATCAAGGGTCGAGGTACCAGAGACCACTGGGACAACTGGGTGCAACATCCACAGCCTTTGCTTGAATGAGTATTGGCTGACACTCCTTTTGCTGGCCTCCTTACCTTACGTTTCCATAACAACAGTGCCAACCGCATGATGCTCGCGGCTCTTTGCGAGAGTTGGCGGGACGAGACCCACACCTTTCAACTCCCTTGTGGCGAATGGGGAATAACTCCCCTGGATATTTATATGCAAATTGGCTTTCCATTTCATGGGGCAGTTGTTCCTCAAGTCAGCTCTCTTGCTCCCATCACTTCCATTGACTGGCTACGGCTTATTGGTGATGTCCCACCCGAAGATGAATTCCAACGCCATCAAGTAAAGATGCGAAGGTTCTACAACACTTTTGCCTCTGTCACCCCCACTACCGAGCTAGAGGCCCTCCACAAAGCACGGGCCATGATCACTTATGCCTTCAGGTCTTTCCTTCTCTGCCACGCAAATGAGAGGGTCGATCCTAAATTTCTTCGCTTGGTTGAGGATCTTCACAACCCCTACAATTGGAAAGGGGCTATCCTGACTCATATTTTTCAGGGTCTGAATAAAATCAGTCGGAATAGTCGGTCATACACAGGTTTCTGGCCTGTCGTTGAGGTACTTCTTCTTTCTCCTTTTTTGGAGACATTTACCCTCCTCCTCTTTCTAATTGTTAGGTGTGCCCTTGCCCAGACTTGCTTTTATGACTATTTTCCCCACCTCGCGCCGAGGATACGGGACGACATTGAGCCATCTTTGTATCGCCACATGTACTGGCATCAACAAAACCGTCAGCGGAACTCTCGAGTTTCTGGGGACAACTGGCGTGCTGACATAGACGGATTAACCGCTGAAGATGTAAGTATCTTGCTTTCCTTATCCCTCGTGTTATACTGTAATTGATCGTGATGATCTCCCTTGTTGTAGCTTGCTCGGATGCCATACGCTAACTTTCCACTCTACTACACCCCTCAGCGTGTGGAGACGTATGATGCTTCATGCCTCCAGATCATGCTTTCTGACGCTGAATCATTTCAGTGGTATCTGGGTGAGAGGCTGCTTCGACAGATTACCGGAGTGGCCAGAGTCCCTTGTTCTGCACCTCCTCTAATTGCTCAGATCCTAGCTGATGAGATAGCTAACGCTCTTGTGGGCCAGCGGGGGTTTCGTTTCACGATCCCGGATCGCTATTATGATGAGTGGTACTTGTTGTATGGCCAGGGGCCTCTGCTTCCTCCGCTCTATGTTCCTGGGGGCCGTCGCAGATATGCTGGAGGCTCGGTGACAGCTCCTTTAATGGATCTTCATCGTCGAGAGCGGGACGAGAGGAGGGATGATGACGACTATGTTGGTGACCTGTAGCTTGCTTCTGTGTTCAGCTTACTTGATGTATGACCTTCTTCTTTTTGCTTTTACCTTCTTCTATATAAAAAATCTTCTGAATGAATATACAATCTTTGACTTGTCTCAAATTCCTTGATGGTGTCTGGATGCTTTGACTGGAGACTTCTTAATTGCATGGATGATGATTTGAATGGTTCAGATGGCTTGATTCGGCCCTATGGGCCCATTTGAGACCTCGGATTTACTTTGGAGCACCTTTTCTTGATGTTTTGTGAGGCTAAGAAGGCTTCTTATGGTGTGGATGATGACTTGATCGGCTCAGATCTCTTGATTTGGCCTTGTGGGCCCACTTGATGATCAGATCTTGGATTCTGACCCTTCTTTTGATGATTAAACCTTTGATCTTGCTATTTCATGACTCATGCAAGCTTTTCTATGGTTTAGATCATGGTAATCTAGTCTTTAAACGGCTCGGATTGCTTGTAGCCCTCTCTTGATCATCTTTCCCTCTCTTTGACTTGATCAGACCCATTCTGGCCGCAATGCTTCGTGATTGGACCGGTGGGGTACCTTTTAAATGATCTTGATCAATCTCAATCGAAATCTGGAATGGATTGGAGCCTTGGGCGGCTCTCAGGGTGCCATCTGCTGATGTGGAATGTCAGCCTCACCTACCAAGAACCATGGAGCCAATCCCGCGGAGAGAGGGGGAGCGGGTCCGTACGGGCGGCCCAAAGCGGGCCACCCAAGGCTCGCCTCTTGTGCGGCCTGGGCTTGCTCGGGTTCGGACATTCTCTGTTGTCCGCTGCCCTTGTCCCCACTTGCTTTGTACGTCCAGCTTTGATTTCAACCATGAATTTTCCTTTTGTCTCCTCTTTCCTCCTCCTTTTGTCCTCTTCTTGGTTTGTCCTTTCTTGGGCAATGGATGGTGGAGATTTAGGGGTTGTGGGGGCTGTCTATGGTGGGTCTCACACTTCAAGAGGTGGTGAAGGCTTTAATGATGGTGGAATCTCTTTAATGGGTGGTAGAGATGGAGCATTGAATGGGGGTATTGATGAGGGGTTAGGGATGGTGGTTGGTGGAGCTTTGAATAGCCCCATTAATGGCAGCCGTGCTGAAATTTCTGATTTGAATGGGCCTTTGATTGTGGGAGAAATGGGTATGGATGAGATGATGAGATGGGACATAGGTGAGGCTATGTGTCCCTTGAGTGTGGGCCACATGGATGATGTGATTGATGGAGGTGATGGGACCAGGATGGATATAGATGGGCTGATCTCATGTCTGGATGGGATGGATGGTTCAGATGATACCTTTGACGGTTTGGATGCTCTTGATGAGAGCCAAGATGTGCGGCATACTTATTTGGGTGGACTTGATGTGATCATCGATGATGTCCCCCTGATGATGGACGGTGTGGATGCCTCGATGATCCCTTTGATTGACCAGGATGATGACTGGACTCATGATTTCCTGTTAGAGAGGGTCGCAGGTCCAGATCTGCCCGTTGATTCTTCGATCGGGGTTGCCGAGACCCTTCTTGGTGGTTCAGACGCATTCTTTGATGGTCAGATTAGCCAGGATGCCACGATGTGTGGTGTGATCTTCGCTGGTAGCCCTTTTGATGGAGAGTGTCATCCTTCTCTTGATCGTCGGTCTTTTGCGCACTCTGTTCATGAGGTGGGCGAGTCTTCTCATGCGGCTGAGGTTGTGACAGTTTCAGACAGTGATGCGACTATATCAGACATAGCCTTTACTGAGGGCAGGTCGGGCTGTCGAGTCTGCAGAGGTTCCAGCTCTCCCTTCTCCTTCGCCTGTTGATCTTCCGATCCTTGATGAGCTATCATTGATTTCTGGGCCTTTTGTTCTGGAGGGGGTACCCTTGAGGACTTGTCAGCTGCTTCCTCGTCCTTCTTGCTTACCACGACTGCTTGCTTGGCTTGACAGTTTGTCAGCTTATGAGATTCGAGATTTGGAGTCTTATGACTTTGGCAGTCTAATCCATATGGCTAGAGTTGACATTGACTGGAGGATGCTCGGAGCTGCATTGATTGACTGGGTCCCTTCGTTGAACTTGTTCGCGTTCAACGATATGGAGATGGGACCCTCTTTGGAGGAGCTTGCACGCTTGACAGGCCTACCTTGGGATTATACTCAATATTTCTCGCCGAAGACATTGCCGAAGACTGCCACACCACAGAACTGGTTTGGGATCCCCTATCTGGTTCAGCCTGCAGCTGCCGGCCAGGATGTCGTAGTGTTTTCTTTGGATTTACTGTATGATCTCTTTTCGGGTCCCCGGAGTGTGGCGGAATCTATCTTTGCTCGGAACGCACTGATGTTCTGCTTGATAGCTGAGGTGCTATTCTCAGGATGGCGCAGGTCCCAGACTCCTTTACTTTTTGAGGTGATGAGCCAAGCTACCCGACGGCAGGGGATCATTTCTCTCGTCCTGGCCGAGCTGTTTAATGGGCTGATTGACTGTGCCCTAGGCCGCACTCGTGTCCTTCGCGGCTGCTGTGCATTTCTTCAGGTATCTTTTCTGCACCTTTCTCTTCTTGCTTTGTCTGAACTTATTTTCCTTCTTGTGATCAGGTCTGGCTATGGGAGCGTCTTTCGTTGACTGTTCCTGTACCATTTCCTGACACCCGTCGCCTAGACCTTATGCGACACATCATGGAATTTCTTCCTCATACGGCTAGGATGAGTGAGCCCTTGTATCGTAGGATGTTCGCTGATCTTCGTGACTGGAATGTTCGTTGGGAGTCATCTTGGCTTTCACTTCCTCCAGTGCTTTGTGATGCGCATCGCCTTCCTCTGATGCTGGTAGGCTTTCGATCTTACTTTTCCTACCACCCTACCCGGTTCCTGCGGCAGTTTAGGTACGAGCAGGATGATCCTCTTTTTGCTTTTATGGGTATCGGGCGTCGAGCACTTCCATCCAGAACCTCTGACTTTAGGACTCGGGTCGATGGATCTTGGGCGAGTTACTTGACTGCTGATTTGCTTGGTTTTGAGTTGCGGGCCTTTCCGATGGCGTTCACCCCATATCAGTACTGGGTTGCTTATCGACGTATCCCTTGCTGGCACCAGACTACTGATGAGGATGAGCAGGATATCCTTGAAGATGCCGGCTCTTCATCTGGTTCATATGAACCCTTTGAGGAGCGCCCGTTCATTGATCCTGGTTTCCTTTTGGCCACTCATGGCCATTTGCTGTCTGAGATTTCCGCACTTCGGTATCATTGTGAGATGATGTCGAGGAGGTTGGCCGCCGATCAGAAGTTGTCTGATGAGGAGACAGCGATCCGCAGCCTTGAGCGCGATGAGGTGCATTACCTGCGTATGGAGGTGAGCAGGTTAAGAGCGAGCTACTTCATTATGAGTCAGAGGACTTACTTGATGTGGCCGAGGAGGAGGGTAGAGATTGATTGTGTTGGCCACCTGTACATTCCTTTTTTACATGGTATATGATTGATGATGATGCATTTTTTTGTATTTTTGAAAAAGATGACATGATATGTGTAAAAGAAATATGTTACATTTAATGAAAAAAGAGAAAACTTTTTTGAGAATCTATTGTGCCATGAGTTGTCTTGTGAGTGTGTCTGAATTTTGTGTCTGGATATAGGAATCAGAACTGAGGCTCGGTCAATGCTTTGACCGACGTCTCGAGATTTGACTTGAGTGCTCCTTTGGTTCCCTAGAGGTGTAGGCAATGGAAACTATTGCCTCCTGAGATTGTCGAAATTTGTAGAGCTCTTCGTTCCTGACTGCACTTTTTCTTGTTCTTGAACTGTGACTGCTCGAACCGATCTGGACTGTCTGATTTCCTGGTACCTGCACTTTTATTTTTTCTTTTTCCATTTGAGCCATTTTTGCCTGCAGCGCTCTTTCGAGTTTTCACCACAGCCGGCCTTTTCCCTTCATTTTTGCCCGTGGCGCCCTTTCGGGTTTTCACCACGTCCTGGGTGTTTGATCTTGCCTGCCCCTTGGCAGCTATGCTATTTTTACCCTCAGTGCCCTTTCGGGTTTTCACCAAGTCCGCTGTATGCCCACTGTTTTTGCTCGGAGCGCCCTTTCGGGTTTTCACTCCGCCCTCTTTGTTTAGGCACACATTTTCTTTTTTATTTTTTTTTATTTTTTTATTTTTTTCTAGATCTTTGGATAACTGCGGCGGCTAGAGGTCGGGAATCCGTCGTTGCCGGCCGATGGCAGTCTTTCAACCCTTATCCTAGGTTACGATGATAGAGCTGTCGGTCTTTGCTACCAACCTTTCTGAGATGGGTGGATGGATGACTGTGTTTCTTCTTGGGTTGATTATTTCTCGGGTGCCTTGCTTTGGCTTCCCTTTTCCTTTTTCTCTTTTTTTTTTCTTTTGTATTCTTTTTTCCTTTTTTTTGTATATATTTTTTTCTTTTGAATCCCCTTATTTGAAACACTTGTTGGTGAACGGAAATGATTTCTCAGAGGTTTTAGCTTCGACCTCTTGACTTCAGCTCTACTAAAGTAACTCTTGATAAAGTCATAATGACTTACCCATGAAAGATCTTCACTTTGTCGGCGTTGATTGGCTCAGGAAGATCCACCCCTCTCATGCTAGTGAGTTTGAGGGCGCCTCCGGGAAGTACTTCTCTGATGATCAGTGGCCCGTCCCACGAGGGTTTGAACTTTCCTCTGGGATCCGAAAGGTGCGACGGTAGAATCTTCTTCATGACCATGTCGCCTATCTTGAAACTTCTTTTTCGGACTCTCTTGTTGTAAGCCCGAGCGATCCTTTTCTGATAACACCGGGAATGACTTAGCGCACGCATACGCTTTTCATCTGCTAGCTGCAACTGATCGAATCTGGCCTGTTGTCATTCTCCTTCTTTAATTCCGCTTTCGAGTAACACTCGTAGTGATGGTATTGCCACCTCGACTGGCAGAACTGCCTCCATTCCATAAGTAAGCTCGAAAGGAGTAACGCCCGTAGTAGACCGTACAGACGTTCGATAGGCCCAAAGTGCATATGGGAGCATATCTGACCAATCCCGATAGGTTACGACCATCTTCTCGAGTATCCTGACGATTGTCTTGTTTGCGGCTTCTACCCCACCATTCATCTGAGGATGGTAGGGGCTTGATCGATGACGTTGGATCTTGAATTTGCTGAGGAAGTCATCCATCTTCTTGTTGACGAACGGGGTCCCATTATCTGTGATGATGGCATTAGGGAGTCCATACCGGCATATGATGTTGTTCTTCATGAATTTGATCACCTGGGATGCTGCAATCGTGGTGTAGGAGGCTGCTTCTACCCACTTGGTGAAGTAGTCGACTGCCACAAGTATGTACTCATGACCGTTTGATGCTTTGGGACTAATCTTGCCGATGATGTCGAGTCCCCACATGGAGAAGGGCCAGGGGGTGGTCAGGTTGTACAACTTTGATGAGGGGGCATGAATTTGATTCACATGCTCCTGGCATTTGAAGCATTTTCTGACTTGCTGGCAGCAGTCTGTCTCCATGGTGAGCCAATAGTAGCCGAGTCGTAAAATCTTCTTTGCCATCATGTGCCCGTTCATCTGTGGGCCACAGATTCCTTCGTGTATTTCTTTCATGATCTTTGCAGCTTCTGTTTCATCGACGCATCAAAGGAGGATGTGATTATAGGATTGCTTGTAAAGAATTTCTCCACTGATGGTGAACTGGTCGGCCAAACGCTGGATGGTTCGACGATCTGTTGCTGTTGTTGACTCCGGATACTCCAGGGTTTCGAGATATTGCTTGATGTCAGCATACCAGGGTTTGTCAGGGACCAGCTTCAGCTTCTTCTATTTGCAGGCATAAAGTAGGTTCATCTTGAATTTCGACTGTGAGCTCCCATTCTGAAACTCCTTTTGGTATCTCGAGCATTGATGCAAGTGTGGTGAGAGCATCTGCAAACTGGTTCTTTGGGCATGTATGAGAAGGTAATTTCTTTGAATTCTTCGATCAGATTGTCAAGATACACATGATATGGTATCAACTTCTCGTCCTTGGTTTTCCATTCGCCATTGGTCTGATTGATGATAAGCTGTGAGTCTCCAAATACTCGTAGCTTCTTGACGCCCAGGATTATGGCTTCCCTTAAGCCAGCGATGCATGCTTCGTACTCTGCCATGTTGTTGGTGCACTCGAATGCTATGCGCCTTGAGATAGGAATAGGGACATCAGCTGGAGAGTAGAGGATCGCTCCAATACCACTCCCTTTAGAATTTGCTACGCCGTCGAAGAATAATGTCCATTCATCTTTTTTCTTCTTTTCTTCACCTTCGAAAAGCAAGAGATCTTCATCAGGGAAGAATGTCTTGAGCGGTTAATAATCCAAGAGGGAGTGGGCCGCAAGATGATCGGTGAGGGCCTGTCCCTTGATTGCCTTCTGAGTGACATAGGTGATGTCGAATTCAGACAGGAGTAGCTGCCATTTAGCTATCCTTCCAGTGAGTGCCGGTTTCTCGAACAGGTATTTGAGCGGATCCATGTGAGCGAGGAGGAGAATAGGGAATGCAATCATGTATTGACGGAGTCACTGAGTTGCCCAAACTAGGGCGAGGCAAGTCTTCTCGATCGGGGAATACGTGGTCTCGTAGTCGATGAACTTTCGACTCAAATAGTATATCGCTTGTTCCTTTTTCCCAGTCTCGTCGTGCTGGCCGAGGACACAGCCAATGGCTTCTGCTGCTACCGAGATGTATAACAATAGTGGACGTCCAGGAGTGGGTGGCGCTAGGACTGGAGGATTCATGAGATATTTCTTGATGCGATCGAAGGCGACTTGGCAATCGTCATTCCATTCTTTTGGAACGTTCTTTCGGAGGAGCTTGAATATGGGCTCACAGATAGGAGTGAGCTGTGCGATGAAGTGACTGATGTATTGAATTCTACCGAGGAAGCCACGAATTTCTTTCTCTGTTCTAGGAGGGGGCATCTCGATGATTGCTCTGGTTTTGGTCTCGTCGACCCTGATGCCATCTTCGCTCACCATTAAGCCGAGGAGCTTACCTCCCATTGCACCGAAGACACATTTCTGAGGGTTAAGGCGGAGCTTGTACTTTTCTAATCTGTTGAATAACTTCTTCAGATCTTCAAAGTGTCCTTCAATTGTGCAAGATTTGACGATCATATCGTCCACATATACTTCAAGTTCTTTGTTCATCATGTCGTGGAATAGTGCTGTCATTGCTCGCTGATATGTTGCTCCTGTGTTCTTTAGACAGAACGGCATTACCCTGTAGCAGAAAGTTCCCCAGGGGGTGATAAACGATGTCTTCTCGCGATCTTCGATGACCATCTTGATCTGATTGTAACCTGAGAACCCGTCCATGAATGAGAAGACCTTGTACCCAGCAGTGTTGTCGACCAGAGTGTCGATATGTGGCAAAGGGAAGTCGTCTTTAGGACTGGCTTTGTTGAGATCTCGGAAGTCGATGCACATTCGAACCTTGCCATCCTTCTTTGGTACTAGTACGATGTTGGCGAGCCATTTAGGGTAGTTGGAGACTACCAAGAATCCCACATTGTACTGCTTGATGACTTCATCTCGGACTTTCAAAGCCCATTCTGGCTTCATTCTTTGAAGTTTCTGCTTCACTGGCTTCATATCTTCCTTGGTTGGCAGATGGTGTACAACGAGCTCTTCATTGAGCCCCGGCATGTATTCATATGAGAATGCGAAGTTGGACAATCTAGGAGCTAGGAACTCTATCATTTTCTGTTTTATCTCAGGTGGCAACGATTTTCCAATGCGTACTTCCCTGGGGATCTCAGGTGTCCCCAAGTTTACTATCTCGAAATCATCGGCTACAACATTGGCTTTAGATTCAAACTTTTTGAGGAGATCCTCTAGTTCGGGAGTCGGATCATCATCTTCCTCATCCCTAGCTTCGTCCAGACCCATGAGCTCGAAGTCTAATTCGATGTCAAAATCATATGATTCGACTTCAAACTCATGCGACTCTTTAGACGGACTTGGCACACTATTGAATGCAGGAAAAGAAATGTTTTTTGGTTTTTGAGAATTTTCCGAAATGGAAATGCTAGATGTTTTTGGCTTTTGAAAGTTTTTTATTTTTTTGGGTTTTTGAAATTCGCGGGACTTTGAACAAGCGGGCATTGCAGACCATGATTGATCCCAGCTTGTTCCAAAGTTCCGATCGCTGCTTAAACAGGCATTTTTTTTGGAAGCCAGAGCCCTCAGATAGCTCTTTGGCTGATTCAAAAGTTAGGGGAATGGATGACCATTCAAGACCCCACACTTCCTTCCCTGAACAGGTGGGGGTTGATGATTCGGGCGAAGAATCACAGTCTGGCCCGATAACCATGATTTCTTGCTGGTCGGGTTCGAGATCTGAGTCATATTCAGTCACTCCCGGGTCACTTACCTCGCATTGCAGTTCGTCTGGTTCTACAGTGACATACAAATTCAGAATCTGGACATCGGACCAATCCAGGGCTGGCCATTTCCCTTTCTTGGTCTAATGGATGGGCAGCTTCTGCCCCTAGCTGATGATTGATGGTGTTGATTCTGCAGAAATGGGCGGGTCATGCCCTTCGCCGATTGATGTTGAGATGGGCAAGTTGTGCCCCTAGCTGGCCGGAATGGAAGTGGGCAGGTTGTGCCCCTGGTTGATTGATGCTGAAATGGGCAGGTTGTGCCCCTGGCTGGGAGCAGGTATCAGAGTAACCTGGTCCTGAAGCTGCTGTATTTGACTTCCTTCTTCATCTTCATCCTTTCCTTCTTCTTCTGGAGGCTTAGACGGTTCGAGAATCTGATCCCATCGAATGGGGGGCCACGTGGAACAAACTAGGCTCATCGGGAGGCCTTTGTGTAGTGCAGTCGGTTGATTCCCTCCCGGGTCTTTGCAAGGTTCTCCTGGCTTGACGAATTGGATGGGTGAGCACCAAAATTTCTTCCTTCTTTTGTCCATGAAGATTGCCCTATATCCAAGTCCCCATTTGCGTTGGTTATATATTAGCGGTACCTTTCTAGACTTGAAATGATTCTTCATTCGGTATTTGAGGCTCAGACATTCTGCCGGTGAAAAGACACGGTTCACCCTTATCGGTTCTGGATTGGCGATAGAGTTCACAGTCTCGAATTCGAAACTGTGAAACGGGATGTCTTCTTCAGAGTGCTGGATATCGATGACCGAGATGTCTGGTTCAGTGGCAGCAGCAATGGAAGGAATGATGAGCTCCTTCTCTACATGGATAGAGATCACTTGATTTCCACAGATGTATTTCACTCGTTGATGCAGGGTTGATGGCACAGCTCCAACCTTGTGCAGCCAAGGTCGTCCGAGCAACATGTTGAAAGAGGCTGATATATCCAGAATTTGGAATGTGATGGTGGAGATTTCTAGACCTATCTGTACCTCTATGTTGACCTTCCCTTCCACTAATCGGCGGGTGTTGTCGAATGCTCTGACACATATGGTGCTGGGTCAGAATGAAAAAGGACTGATTCTCAGACGTTCCGCAGTCTTAAGTGGGCAGACGTTTAAGCTTGAGCCATTATCGATAAGGACCAGTGGGACGTATAGGTCTTTGTATCGTAAGGCTATGTTGAGGGATCGCCCATGATCGCGTCCTTCCGGTGGCAACTCATTATCAGTGAAGGTGATGACACGTGGAGCCAGGAGTTGTCCAATCATCAATGCTATAATCTCTGGTGCCGTATCGGAGGAGACGTGAGCATCGCTCAAGGTTTTGGCAAACATTTCTCGGTGTATGCGAGATGTGCAGAGTAGCTCCCATACTGAGATTTGAACAGGGATTGACTTGAGCTGAGTCGCCACATCATATGCGGCTTCATTTTTGTTGCCGAGGCCTGGGAGAGCGCCTTTGGAATCTCCTCTGTTCTGATTATCTCTTCGGATGCAACTCCCATTGGGATTCATATTCCCTACTTCCGCACATTCTGGATAGTGCCATGGGACCTCTTTATAATTTTCCTCACCTTCGCCTTCTAGGACCACCTGTTCTTGCAACGGTGCTGGTGTGGGTACCAAATCTTCCTCGTACGGAGCTTTTGCCTTGAGAACTACATTATTGCCTATGCTGAAGGGGTAATATCGAGGCTTGTCTTCATAGATCACATAAGGTTGCGGTCCTGGCTTGACCGTTCCCGGAGCAGGAGGCTCCCATGGAATGAATACTGGTCCTCTTGATATGGCAGGGGGTTTCTCTGTTCGTCCCAGCTGTCGTAGTGTGATTGACACGCCTCCAGGATTTGCCCCTTGCAATACGACTGGCTCAATTGGAGGAGCTCCTTCCAAGACAATGGGCTCTTGCTGCTGATGAGTATAATACCTCCATTGCGGATTGGATTGTTCTTGAACTGGAGTGGCCCCTTGCAAGATGACAGGTTTATATACGGGCTCGATGTATGACTGTGCTCCTTCCAGAATGACTGGCTCCCAGCATGAAGGGCTGTAAGATGCCCCTTGCACAATTGGCACATCATATGGAAGTGTTCCTTCGAGTACTACTGGCTCGAGGACTGGAAGAGGAAAGGGACTTGCCCCTTACTGGATCAGAGGAGGATTTGTTGGCCCATAGGTGTAGGCATGAATGGATTGGATGGGGGAGAAGAAGTGATCGAGGCGCTCTCCTTCTTCTATGCTGTTGACGGTGGGGCCTCGAGATGAACTGGGATTCGTCGGATGTTGAGGCAGAGAATTCTGAAGAATGTTGGTGGAAGCTGCTGCGGGAGTCCCAGGGACCGAGATGACGATCTTGCGGTCATCAATCAGATCTTGTATGGCATTCTTCAAAGTAAAGCATCGATCAGTAGTATGACCACGTCCTTGATGGTAGGCGCAATACTCATTTTCTCGATAGTTCAGAGGCAGAGGATGAGGAGGAGGCCTGGGTGCCATTAGAGTGAGTAACTGCTTCTGTACCAGCATAGTCATGACTTGACTTAGTGGTTGAGTGAGTGGAGTAAATTTCCTGAACTCCCTATAATTCTGCCTATTCTGGTATAAGTATTGACCGTTCCCTCTGAACTGCTGCTGTTGACGAGGTGGTTGTGGCTGTGATTGAGGATTCGATTGCGGCTGATACCGCTGAGGTTGGTGCAGAGCCTGATTCTGCTGATACTGTTGACGTCCCTGTGGGGGAGCATGTTGATTACCTTGAGCAGTGGTGTTGATGTTGTTTACCTCTGTCGGGCGGGGAGGAGAACCACTGTGATTTCCATACCGGATGGGTCTTCCCTCCACTCTGTTCCTCTTGACTGGAGTGGCTTGATGAGGCCATGGGGAGATCGTCCCTGCCCGGATTCCTGCTTCAACTTGCTCTCCAGCACGGATCAACTATGAGAAATTCGCATATGGATGCGAGATGCGATATCCAGATATGCCAGGATATGTTGAATGCACAATCATGGAGATTTGTTCTTCGTCATCGATAGGTGTCCGCATCCTGGCTGCCATAGCTCGCCATTGTCCCGCATAAGCCAATAGTGTTTCATCACTCTTTTGCCTGAGAGTTGCAAGGTCAGCTCTTCTGGGTGCCATGTTGAGATTGTATGCGAATCTGTCAACGAAACTTGGGAAAGTTGTTCCCACGTCCTAATGTGGTGGCAGTCCAATGAGGTGTATCAATCTAGGGCATCGCCTTTCAGGTTGGAACAAGCGAATGAGGGCCCATTCATTTCCTGAGATTGCACTCAGCTCTCCACAGAAGGCCTTGAGATGTGCTGTGGGACAACCGCTGCCATTGTATCTTTTAAATTTTGGTACCTCAAAGTTTTTAGGTATTTGAGCATCTAGGAAAGGACACAAGTCTCTGAACTTGGTCGAAGGTAGGTCGATTCCTTGTTGTCGCTGAAGCTGATTTTGCAAGATCTGGAACTGCTCTCGCAACTCGTCCAGTCCTGAGTGATTCGTTCGTGCGACTGGTGCCTCTTGGAGTAAGGCACGTTCTTCTTCAACATAGTGGTCGATGTCTTCGACCCTATGGGCTTCCTGAAAAGCAACCGCGGGTTGCTGAAATTGATTTGATGACTGAGCTGGATTATGATGAACTTGTGCTTGAAAGGATTGCAGCTGAACTGGAGACTGTACTGAAGGTTGAACTGGAACTTACTGGAAATTAACTGGAGATTGCTGAATTGAAGATTGCTGGAAATTAACTGGAATCCCATCGGCGGGGATGTGCTGGAATTGAAAAGTGCTCCTGTTTGCAGGAGGCTGAGATGTTGGGAAGTGACCCCCTTGTTGGGTATTCGCCACTGTCCGCTGAATGATGTGGGCTTGACACTGACCCTCGTTATGGGCATTCGCCAGTGCTGTCCTTGTTGCTGGAAATTGAATTGAAATCCCATCGGCGGGGATGTGCTGAAATTGAAAAGGGGCCCATCGGCGGGGACATGTTGAGATCTACTAAGACTGTTGTTTGTAGGATTGACTGGAAGCTGACTGGAAGTTCCTACGACAAGAGTGCTTTGAGACGGCCTTGTCATCGCGGGAAGGTATTGAGGAGGATGCCCCATAGCGAAGGGCTGAGACGGTTGCTATCGGTAGTCTTGGGCAGACTCCGATGGTTGTGCTTGATTTGAACTGGAGGCCGAAGGGACCCGGCATGGCTGCTGAGATTGTTGAACTGGGCCAACCTGATTGTTGGCTGCTGCGGTGGCTTGTGCTTGTATGAATTACAAGAGCATTTCTTGCATTGCTCTCATTCCTTGTGCCAATTCTTTCATGATTGGCGTATTTTCAATTGGTTGTTGCACTGGAGATTGCACTTCGGTCATCTCAAGAGCAGGGAAGAGATGAGTTTGTTCTTCGTGGTCGGACATGGCTTGCTGAGCCCGAGTGCGGATTATGCTGCGAAAGGGAAGTTGTTTCCGAACACGTTGAGCCCGAGGAGGCACAATGGTGAGGACTATACTCTACTCTTTTTGGGTTTTGGGATTTTCTTTTTTTTTTCTTTTTTTTTGGGTAGAATGCTATGTAGATGAGATTGTATGAGGACTAATGACTTTCAAGTATGCGAAGGATTCTGTTTTTCAAGTCAGATCACGACTAGTGGGACTAGCTTATCCCGAGTGGAGTCGCCATTCTGTGGACCCTCGCCGTTCCGCGCTCCCATACGACGTTCGTCCCTTTCCTTTCGGAAGAAGAAGAAGAGGTGCGACAGGCGTGTGAATCGCCGTTTGTGCCACTGGCTTGCCTCGTTCTCGAGGGCTTCTTTTGGTTGTCTTGTTAAGCTGGATGTGTTTAGATGAGTTTATATAAGACCAGAATCGCCACTAGCCAGTTACTTCGAATCTACAGTCGGCTAGACCCCGTAGAAACGTTAGAGAAGGGGATCTGAAGATTCCTTCCTCTAAAATGACTCCTTTTGATCTGCGGCCAGAGATTCGAGGTAAGGGATCACGGTTATAGGGTGGGAAGAGGTTAAGCACCCCACACACTGCCCGTACCGAAGTACAGTCTCTACTTCACAGAATCGAACTAATACTTGAAAGTCTGGTTTAATCCTCGTGCATTCTCATAGATGACATGATGCATGAATGCGGGTCTGAACAGTAAGAGTTTCTGATGGGCAGGTTTCCATTAACAGGCAAGCCCAGAGCATACGCTCGAACTGACAGGTGCTTTATACGAGATGCATGCTATGTGTTTGAATAATCAAAGTGCTTATAGTGACTAATGCATGAATGCAGGTCTGAACAGTAAGAATTTCTGATGGGCAGGTTTCCATTAACAGGCAAGCCCAGAGCATATGCTCGAACTGACAGGTGCTTTATGGGGGATGCATGTCGTGTGCTTGAATAATCAAAGTGTTTGTGGTGAAGCAAGGGGATTGGAAGAAAAGTAAATGTTGCACTTATGCTAGATGCAAATGAGATGATGCTGGAAAAAGGGTAGCTAGATAGACGGAGGTGTCGCAAGGATTGACTTCGAGTGGCTGGATCAAGACTTGGATGGCTTGGGAGACTTGGACCAGTGGTCAGGCTGGGCTGGACCAGGGCTAGGCTCTCCTCACTCGGGCTCTCCTTGGTGGAAAGATGGGCTAAGGGGGTGGAGAAAGACTCAGAACAGACAGACTCTCTCTAGGCTGGATTGTGTGTTAAAATGAGAAGGGGAGAGGAGTATTTATAGCAGAGGACAGTGGCAGTTCTCGTAAATAGGTTTGGGCGGCCCCCTGGGGGCCGCCCGTACGGACGCTCCTCGGGTTCCAACACGTGATACGGACATGTCTCGGGGCTGCTGTTTTGACTCAGTGGGTTGACTCGGTGAGTTGACTCAGCGGGTCGACTCGGTGATTTGACTCGGCGGGTTGACTCGGTGTTTTGACTCGACGGGTTGACTTAGCGGGTTGACTCAATGGGTTAACTCAGCAGGTTGACTCAGCAGGTTGACTCAGTGAGTTTGACTTTTTTAGGATTTTTGACTGGTTTTTCTTATGGGGGGTTTTTCAGGCTGATGCTTAGGGGCGGGTTGAGTGGGTTCAGGCTTGAGTTGGGCTATAGATTGGGGCTTATAAGGGTGAGTTTGGCTGAGTTTGGACCTAGGATTTGGGGGTATGGTCCTCCATTCCTCCAGCTATCTCTACCAACAGTGTAGCCGAAGGTGGGGTGTCTACATGGAGGAAGTCAATCAAGCGTCACTTTTCATAACCATGATGTGGGCACTCTAATAAAAGGTCTTTGAACCTCTCCCAATATTAAAAAAAATGTTTCATCTAATTTTTTGGAGAAATTCATGATGGTCCGCCTTAGTGCATTGGTTTTATAAACCAGAAAGTACTTTTTAAGAAACTCACGGGTTTTCTCAGCCCATGTCCCGACCCGATGCTTCTAGGTTTAAGTGATTGAAACCATGCTTTGGCTTTGTCCTTTAGAGAGAAGGGAAACAATTTTAGTTTGATTACATCTTGGCAGACATCATTAAATTGAAAGGTGTTGGCTATCTCCTCAAATTCACTAAGGTAGGCATATGGACTTTCAGAGTTGAGTCCATGGAATTTCGTGAGTAACTTGATAATTCCCGGTTTAAGGTCCACGTTTCCTGCATTAGTTGGAAAAACAATGCAGGAAGACGTAGTTGTTCTCTCCGGTTGTAGATAATCTCTCAATGTTTTAACCAGATGAACATAGTGTTCCTCATTCTCATTACGTTCCGTCCTAATTGGTGGTGCATCATGCTTAACATCGTCAACATTATGTGGTTCATTCTCAGCCATGATTTCAGACGATTCAAGATTTCCTAGACGTTTTCTAACTCGTCTGTGATAGACTAGGCCTTCAACTAAATCTCCATCACTTAGAAGTCGCATGTATGATCACGCCCCAATAAGACATAAAACACACAAAAACTAAACTAAAAAATCAGAAAAATAAAAAAGTAAAAGTATTTAAGTTAGAATGATGTTACCGGAAGGAAGAACTATGTTAGAGAAGAAAAATCCTACAAAACAAACAAAATCTGTTAGTAGAAAAATTCCGATAAAAACCTACTAAAACAGTAAATCCTAACCTAACCTATCTAACCTAACTATACCCTAATTACAAAAATTAGAATTCTTAACCTAATCCTCAGCAACTTCGCCAAAAACTTGTTCGCTCGCCTCAAGTGCAAGCTGCGATGTAGTAATAATTCTCGGTAAGACCGAGGTCGATCCTCAAGGATTGTCGTAACAATTTTAAGTTTTATAACTAGGATGGGCCAAATTCAGATTTGTAATGATAGATGGTAATAAAGAACATAAATCTATCTACTTAAGAACTAAATCAAGGAAATAAACACTAGAGCGCTAAGGATCCACTAATAATCATTCACAATGCCAATTCAAATCATTCAAGCCAATCACTCAATTGGAATCAAAGTTCTATCCTTAGCCAATCGGAATATAGAGCAATCAAATTATCATAATGTATCTAACATAGATGAATCATCCACTGATATGGTTCTCTCATAAACAACTACATCTAACATAGATGAATTATCGACTGATATAGTTCTCTCATAAACAACTAAGGCATTGGGTGTATTCATTCACACAACCCAATCCTTCACAAAACAAGCGAGATCACATTCATGATTCTTCTTCTATAGAGGGAAGGTCTTCCAAAGAAAAATTTTCAGATTCAATGGTAAGCACATCATCTAGCATTGGTTGATCTTTTGAAATTTCAGATTGTGCCACCCCATCATCCAAAGAAACAAAATTTTCAACCCAAGGGAGTTCTTCCACAATAGAATCCAGCATGTGTTGTTGGTGGAAGGACTAAAAAATATCGACTTCGGCCATCTCTCTAGCAAGAATATCTTCCGGTGACTCAAAAACATTCAACCCTTTGGAAGAAGAAATCATGGACTCACAATCATCCTTCAAACCCTCATTGTAGGTAATTAAACTATCACTTTCAAATTTTGTAGATTCCTCGGGTTCGTCAACCGTCCTTGGAATTTCTTCATCATTCAAATCGGAATAGCTAAAAGAGATAGTTGATTTACCATAATCGATGGTAATGGTGGGATCACTGAGATCTACATCCTTTAAAAGTTTAGTCATCAAATCGGAAGAGGGTTGGGCTTGGATAGCCACATCCTCCTCTATGTTGGGGATTGATTCGGTGTTCCCAATGTCGGGTTCAGAATTTTGAGATGGCGAGAGGTTTTGTATGCATTGCTCAGTTATTTCCATAAACTCTCGCAGCATATCCTCAAGAGTTCGTGTCGGTTGCGGCTCATGAGAAAGAAACTCTTGAGGATAATTATTGGCATCCATGGTTGCTTCATCTTCCAAGTTGAAATTTTCATGCTCCCACCAATTTGGATTATGCATGTCATATGTTGGGCTTTTAGATGGTTGTTGATATGTGTAACCATACAAGTGATCATACATTGTCCTAACCAGTGGAACATTATTCATCTCTTTCCGATACTCTCCCATTGTCTTACGTGGGGGAGTATTAGAAGAAGATTGAGTCTTAGAAAAATATTCATGCTTGTAATGGTTCCAATCATAATGATTTTTTACTTGGTTCATCCTTCATATTTCAAAAGGTATTTAGACAATCCACCCGTCCAATCATTCATAATGAAATTATAAGAAGTTGAAATAATCCCTAATCTAGGAAGAAAAACAAAAAGAAGAAAGGGAGATGGAGAGATGTTACCCGTGAAGGTGAGAGCTATGTCAACAACAATGTCCTACAAAATCCAACAAAAAATTGTTAGTAAGCTAGAAAAAAAATCAGAAAATCTACTTCTATAAAAACAAAAAATCCTACCTAACTAAAACTACTCTATAGCTACTAGAAAAATTAGAACCGTTTAACCTCTTTCCCCGGCAATGGTGCCAAAAACTTGTTCGCTTCCCCAAGTGTAGGGTTACGATGTAGTAATAATCTCGGTAAGACCGAGGTCGATCCACAGGGAAGGAAGTAAACAATTCCAACTATCCTAATAACTAGAATCAAAGATGTTTGTGAAATTGGTTTTGAACATAAAATAGAAATTCTGATAATGGAAAGATAACTAGAGCATAAAGGATCCACTTATAGCGCTCCTTAGATGCATAATTCGCTATGGTTTCTCACTTTCTCAACTAGAATCGAAATTAAGATCTATCTAGTCGGATGATAAAACAGTTAAACCAAACAATCTGCCATATGTAAGATCAATGTATATGATTCACTCAATGCAAGCTAGGACGAGCATACTCAATTGCATAGGTCAGTCCCAATTCCAATAGGCTAAGATCACAATCATAACCATCATTAAATCCTGTCACAAGACAAAACTAGATCATGATTTGAACTTAATTTAAATCACATGCACAGTCTCACATACTTCAGAATTTCCAGAAAAGTAGACTTTTGGTAAGAAGTTCCCACATGAAAATCATAAATCTAAAGCGTATTCCAATTCCTCGGATCATAAAGGTGTAGACTAGTTCACAACAATTAAGAACTCAAGTAATTCTTCCAAACATCCATGAGTCATCATAAGACTAAGAAAAACTACTTAGTACTTGAATTAAACTTCAAACCATTGTTCTTAAACATGAAATCCAACTTGAAACCAAATAAACGAATTAAACAATCTAAGAAAACTATAAGGTTTACCTCTTGGCTCTAGCTAAGAGATTAGCTAATGAAAAGCATATTAAAAATAAAACTAGAACTAAGAAAAAGAAGAAAAACTAGCTGGAGGAGGCTAGGAAGCCTCCTATGACTTGAACTCCTTGCTCCCCACGTCCTTGCTTGCCCTAGAATAGAAGAGAGCACCCCCTTTTATAGTGCAGCAAGAGTACCGCAACGTAACAGATTTTGTTTCGCTTCGTACGGCTTGACCAATGGTCGGATTGCCTTCAAAATTGATTTATAGCTTCCTTGTAATGTGATCTTCTTCATAGATGATTTAGATTTCCAAGATTATCCTCTGAATGGGCCCACCAATCATATCACCGACCGCCTTTCAAAATCGCGCACTTCAGGTACCTTCAGAACCAATCATCTTGCTTTCAACGCTTCGGAGTGTACAGATGTCGGATTGATACCAAATTTTGAACATTGGTTGAAAACTTCCTCCTCTACATGATAGATGGATTAGATTGTCTAAAACAATCCCAGAATGTGGTCCGAAAATTAGAACACTTAGGGTTTTTATAAACTCTGCGCAGTTGAATCTTTCTGGATGGTCCATCTTTCTTCAACCGGTATGATCAAACAACACATTCTTTTGATCTGAAACTTTGTGGTTATTCATATATGGATGTGGTCTAAAAGATGGTCAAAGTAGATTCTTCTTATCATCAATGATGGGCCACCTGGACTGGCCCAGAGTGGAGTAGGCAGAATCTGGAACTTTCTGTACAGTTCGTATTGTTTTAGCCACCACGATCAATCCGTAGCTCCGATCGACACGAAACCACTTGGGTTAGTTCGGCGTCGAGCTTCTCTTCAACATGGACGTGCTGGATTTCCAAATATCATTAATATGGGCCCAGAAAATTGGTCTGAAAAACTAGAAACGGGAATGGCCTGCTGTCTGCAATCTGAAATCTGGAATTTGCATGGCCGACCGGTCTAGACCGGTCGGAAAGGGCTGGCTGACCGGTCAAGACCGGTCTAGACCTGTCTGGTTTGGTCTAGCAGCCTCTGTAGAAAGCAGGATTGTTGGCCGACCGGTCTTGACCGGTCGGACCACTTTTCTGTATTCTTTCTTCTTTCTTTTCTTCTCTCCTTCCTCTCTCTTTGGTTTCTTCTTTCTTTGGCCCACCTTGGGTCTTCATCCAAGGCTCCTAAATGTGCCCTTTTGATCACCAATTGGGCAAAGCCACTCTTATTCCTACAATCACAAAGCCATGCATTAGAATAGTTTTTAAACATAAAATCCATGCATAATGAGTGATGAATTGGGATTAGAATATGCACAATTAAGAGCTCAACAGGTACTTCGACTTCCACTAGGACAACTGCTTCAGTACTAAATGCTAGTGAGAAAGGTGATTCTCCCGTTGACGTGTGGGTTGTCGTTCTGTAAGCCCATAAAACTTCTTGTAGAAGTTCTGGCTACATACCTTTATGTTCATCCAGCTTAGTCTTTAGATGGTGCTTGATAATTTTATTAACCATCTCTACTTGTCTGTTAGCCTGAGGATGATATGGGGAAGTTCAAATATTATGTATCTTTCATCTCTCACGAAACTCGGAGAACGCGGCATTATCAAACTGTCTTCCATTGTTAGAAATTATGATATGAGGAAGTCCATAACGGCATATAATATTCCTCCATATGAATTTAGTAGTTTATTTTTCGGTGACGGTGGCCAGAGGTTCCGCCTCACCCATTTGGTGATATAATCGACTGCCATAGTTGCGAACCTATTTTGTCCTTTTCCCACAGGTAGTGGTCTAATTATATCGACTCCCCATTGAGCGAAAGGCCAATGGCCGTCCATTGGCATTATTTTTTCAGATGGTAAATGAGGTACTGGAGAATAACTTTGACATTTGTCACATTTATTTGAGAATTCGATGGCATCTGCCTTCATAGTGGGCCAATAATACCCTTGTCTCATTGCTTTGTAGGCTAGAGATCGTCCTTTAGGATGATTACCGCATGCCCCCTGGTGTATTTCATCTAGAACATGATGTGCTTCTTCTGGATGGAGACACCTTAAATATGGTAAAGTAAAACTTCTACGCAACAATTTTTCATTTTGTAAGATGTACTTGGCAGCACGATAACGAATTTGTCGGGCTGATTTTTTATCATCTGGGAGTTGTCCGCTTTGGAGGTAAAGAATGATGGGATCCATCTAACATGAAGATAATTGCATTGTAGTGACTCGTTCTGGAGTGACTCGATCAATACTCGAGGCAGAGATGCTCGATAGGAATAGCCCGCGTCAGATCGGACTCAGGTGCAGAAGCTAATTTCGCCAAAGAATCCGCGAGCTTGTTCTCCTCTTGAGGAATATGAATTATTTCATACTTGTCTAATTTAGCAAGTAAGATTAATACTTGGGATTCGTACGAAGCCATCTTCTCTTCTTTTGCCTCAAATTCGTTGAGCACTTGATTTACAATGAGCTGTGAGTCGGTGTGAATGAGCAAGTTCCTTATCGCGAGTATATTTGCTAATTCGAAACCGACTATTAAGGCTTCATATTCCGCTTCGTTATTTGAGGCACGAAAGTCAAAGCGCAAAGCATATTTGAATTGTGATCCATCAGGAGCAGTTAGTATTAATTCGGCTCCACTGCCCGAGGAGCACGATGATTCATCTACGTAAAGTGACCAGGGTGCGTGCTCGTCTTCCAGCAAGTCATCATTGGTGGCAGGAATGATAGGGGTTGAATACGTAAATTCGGCAATGAAGTATGCTATGGCTTAGGCCTTTACGGCAGTTCGCGAGCAGAAGATAATATCGTGTTCGCCAAGTTCAATCGCCCATTTCGATAATCGCCCAGATACTTCAGGCTTTTGAAGGACTTGCCTCAATAGATGATTGGTAGGTACTATTATAGAATAGGCCTAAAAATAAGGCCGTAGCTTTCATGCTGCGATTACCAGTGCCAAAGCAAGTTTCTCCATATCTGAGTATCAAGTTTCAGTATCCACCATTGCACGACTGACATAATAAATGGGCCTTCGCACCCCGGAGTTTTCTCTTATTAAAGCGGCACTAATGGCCGTGGAAGATGTAGATAAGTAAAGAAAGAGCTGCTCATGTGGAACAGGTTTTGATAAGATGTGAGGCGCACTCATATACTTCTTTAGTTGCTGAAATGCTTCTTTACATTGTTAGGTCCATGCCTAGTCGGATTTTGCAGTCGTACGAAGTAGCTTAAAGAAAGGAAGACATTTATCAGAGGCACATGAAATAAACCTGTTTAAGGATGCAATACGCCCGGCCAATCGTTGGACCTCTTTGAAAGTGGAGGGAAATTTCATTTCTATCAAAGCTTTAATCTTTTCGGAGTTTGCTTCGATCCCTCGCTGACCAACCATAAACCCAAGAAATTTTTCAACGAAAACCCCAAAAGCGCACTTTTCTGGATTTAACTTCAACTGATACTTCCTCATCAAATCAAAAGCTTCTCGGAGATCCGCAAGATGATCATCGGCCATAACACTTTTTATGAGCATATCATCGACGTACACTTCCATGTTCCTGCCAATCTGTGCAGCAAACATTTTATTGACTAGGCGTTGATAGGTGGCCCTGGCATTTTTGAGACCGAATGGCATCACTTTGTAGCAGTACAGACCTTGATCAGTAATAAAGGCGGTATTCTCACGATCGGGTGGATGCATCATGATCTACTTGTAACCAGAATAGGCATCCATAAAGATGAATAGGGCGTGTCCTGCCGTTGAATCGATTAGTTGGTCGATGCGGGGAGTTAGGAAGCTATCCTTCGGGCATGCTTTGTTTAGATCGGAATAATCTACACACATTCTCCACTTGCCGTTTGCCTTGTATACGATAACGACATTTGCGACCCACTTTGGGTAATCGACCTCTTCAATAAAATTAATGGCCAGCAATTTTTTGACTTCGATTTTTATAACCATCTGCTTTTCAGCTGTGAACGCTCGTCAACGCTGATGGATGGGTTTAAATTTTCGATCAATATTCAAACGATGAACCGCAACATCAGGGTCGATACCTGGCATATCTTTATGAGACGAGCCGAACACGTCTTGATATTCGACAAAAAAATCGGTCAGGTAGGCTCGGAAGATGCAATCTAGAGATAATCCGATATGGACCTTCTTGGAAGGATCATTCTTAGATAAATGAATTTCGACTGTTTCTTCTCCAGAAGTTCCTGCCTGATATGTATCCTCCCTTGGGCCTAGATTTGTTGTTATCGGAGAGTTCATTGAATCTCTTGAGATTGTCATAATAGGATCTGCTTGGACATTGTTTCGGTCTTGTACCGCGATTTCATAACATGCCCAAGCTTCTTTCTAGTTCCCTCGAACTACCCCAATTCTGTTTGGAGTGGGGAACTTAATGCATAAGTAGAGGGGGTGTAAAGCTACCCCTATCTTGGTGAGCAAAGGTCGGCCCAAGATAACATTGTATGCTGATTTTCGATTGACCACAAGGAAGTTGATGAAAACAGTGACTTTGGTTGGGGCTTCTCCGAAAGTGACGGGAAGGTCAATGCTTCCCTCTGGTGTTATCACCTCACCCCCGAAACCGACAAGAGGGGTAGAGATTGGTTTGAGTAGATTTCTGGTGAGAGCCATCTTGTTAAAAGCTTTAAGATAAAGGACGTTCGCAGAGTTACCTGTATCCAACATAATACGATGAGTTAAATAATTTGATACCTTTAATGCGACTACGATAGAATTCTGATGAGGGAAATAAATTCCTTCACCGTTTTCATGAGAGAGAGATTGGATGATGGCTCAAACTTGACGAGCTGGATGATTTCTCTACCTAGTAAATATGTTGAGGCTTCTAACATGCCCTTCGAGCATATGCTTTCCTTGAGGCTTGGGAATCTCCTACACAAGCTGGACCACCTGCAATGGTCCGAATTTCGTTTGCAGGTTTGGCATCTTCCTGTGAAGGACAATGTTGCGGTGACTTTTTCCTTCGTGCTTGATTCTCGCGATGCGCTGGGGCATCAGATCCTTTGGGTGAACGATCTTGTCGTGCGACATAATCTTGGAGATGTCCCTTTCGAATAAGGGCTTCAATCTGATCTTTAAGAGACATACAATCTTAGGTATTATGCCCATGGTCTTTACGGAAGTAGTAGAACTTCCTCTTGTCTCTTTTTTCGGGATTCGATTTGATCCTTGAAGGCCATTTAACATATGATTTATGCTTGATCTCCATCAATACCTTTTATGGAGACTGATTAAGAGATCTATAATTGCGATATTTTCCGGAATAAGACTTCTTAAGAGAGCGATCTCATTGATCACGCCGATACTTTCTATCTAGTGGAGAGATTTCCTCAGATTTTTGCTTCTTTCCCTGAATATCATGACGAGCCAAGGCTACTTCTTCAGCATTAATATATTTTTTAGCTTTGGCCTGAAACTCGGTCATGGTTTTAGGAGGGTTTTTATCCAAGGCAAACCGAGATTTTTCGCTCGTAATTCCTGCTATAAGGGCAGTGAGACCCTTATCTTTAGTATAACCCTCTGTCTGGACTGCTTCTACAGTAAATTGAACTGTAATTCTTTAATCGTCTCTCCATGTTGCTGCTTCAGATCTGATAGATGAGACGTAAGCTTTTTGGTACAAATGCTTCCCATGAACTGAGAAAGGAAAAGATCTGATAATTGAGAGAGACTCTATGGATTGAGGCTTTAGACTGCGAAACCACGTACGCACCGTGCCCTTTAGAGTTAAGGAAAAAGCCCTGCACATAATTTCTGAGCTCTATCCTTCTAGCTTCATGATAGTTCTATGTCTCCAAATGTTAAAGAGGATCACCGATTCCGATATATGGAACAATGCTGGGCGTTCGATACTTTTTAAGCAAAGGAGCCTCCATTACCTCGCGAGTAAAAGGAGGTTAAGCTCGGTGGATTGATGCGAGAGTGGAATTCGAGAGATTGGATTGATATCACTGTTCAATATCCGCGAAACGGTCCTTGATTCTCCTGAGGTCTCCTTCCCAGGGTAAAGTATAACTGGACGTTTCGGCATCAAGTTGTTCTTTAGATAGGTTGGAGTTGTTGAGAAGCACTGAAGTGGATAGATTGCAGCCGTTGATTCAAAATTTGATTGTCGCGAGAGATACGGTTTGGAGGAGGATTTTGCTGAGCTTACGGTTCGTCTAGAGAGTGTCTAGAAGTCCCAGGCGTAGGTTATAACGGTGGTCCTTCCGGAGCTTGCTATGGTTGATGTAAGTGTTGATCAAACTGATTAGAAAGGGTTTAAAATCCAGTTTGGAGAGTAAGGAGCGTATCCCTTACAAAGCGCATAATATCGTTGAAGCCACCAGATATATCTTGGAATGGATTTTGAGGTATGAAATTAGATAGGTTGGGTTGCCCCGGAGGAATTCTTGGCAGCGAAGCTCGAGGGAGGCTGGGATCTTGCTTAGGAACTTCTGCTGGAGGCAGCGTCTGCTTTGAGGTGGAATGATGAGTCGTCTTTTTAAGCGGCATAATGAGAGGTAAGAATTGGTGATGAGAACGAATTAAATACTCGTTCCCACAAACGGCGCCAATCTGTTAACGTTAGATTTTGGTAACAGGTTCCCTCCTAATATACGACCTTCTCAAAGGTAGCTCTCCTCCTCACCTGAAAATCAAAGAGGGAAACTAAGGGTAGCCTGCGCTCGGCTATTGGCCCTCCGAAGCTTAAGTTAGAGATGACTTGAGAATAAGATGAAGTATGAAACATGAAATTAGAGGTTGTATATCTTTATCACCTGTGGGACATCTATTTATACAGATCCGGGTGATCCAGTTTGTTACGTAAGCTGTTAAGATCTCTCCTGACTTCAGGGGATAAGGTGCAATTATCTCATTCAGATTAGATAAGATGCTTATCTGATCGGATTAGACATCTGGCTGATTACGTTCCTTGATGGAGGTCCCCATTAGTCTGGAGCTGTGAGTATAAACAAACCTAGACAGGCCAATATGGGCTGCTGAGACTATGAGATGGAGGACGTCCCTATCAAATGACCAGAGACCAGAGCTGCTCGGAGGCGAACGACGACTAGCTGATGAGCAGATTCCCCAAATAATGAGATGCAACCACCTAGGCTCACTGGACGGCTTACCTGCTCGCGACTTTTGATACTCGGAGGCGCTCATGGGTTTTATGTAAGTGAACATAAAGTATATTCGAAATCTGCAGGTTATGAATTCCTTCGACCGACTTTATTCTACAACACAAATCAATTTCATACGAAAACAATGAACATATGCGGGGAAGTGACAACCTATCATACGAAAACAATGAACAATAGACATCGGCTTAGTTCGACAATAGCTTGATTCATTATACACATATAACCGGCTTGGGAAGTGGACTAGGCTGATTTTTATGCCAGGTCGGTTTGAAGGTGGGACCTGTTTCATGCCCAGCTTGGATGTTCCACACAAATGACATATTGGCACAATTCATTCACCAATTTCCAGAATTTTGATATCATCTCAATAGAAGTAATTTTGAAATTTATACAAATATAGGTCCTCAATCCCCAACAAGACAGAAACATGTTAGTAGAATTAATTTCATATGAGGCATTTTCAAGACAACATCCAATATCATGCATGAATGAAGTTGGTTCATAAACTCAAAGGAGTGAGATTTAAACACTAGGTCGTGAGAGCACATAAGAGTCACATATCTGGTCTAGAAGCATGAACATGGCCATCCATTTTTCATGCTACGGATTGGATGGTAAGTGTGAAAATACAGAAAAATATGGCAGAATGGCTGATCTACAAATAGAGAGAATATAGAAAATGGTCTGTAGCCATGCAATTGTGGTCAACCGTTAGCATGAAGAAATTTATCTGGTCTCTGCAGCCCAATCAACAACATTACTACAGAAACTACTAAAAGCTCAATCAGTCGGACTCAAGTTTCTAGTTTAAAAAAGTGTTTATGACAACATAGAGAGAATATAACTACTTAGAACTTGACTGTATGTGTTTTGCAGCTACCTGAGATATAAACAGATAGGATGAAAATTGGTTTTTGATTAAGCTGCATTAGGTGATTCGACATGGTAGAACAAAAGCATATAAAGGTACAATACCTTTTTTATTATGGTCTCTTTCTTCCATGTTTTAACCCTTGAAGAAATCTTTGGTAGAAGTGCCTAAAAAGCGATCATGAATTCTCAATTCCCCTATGTTCTTGAGACCACCAGAATCAACCATGTTTCTACAAGGCCACAATTCCTATATGAAAGGCCAACACAAGAAAAAATCAATTAAATAACTAAAATGAAACACCCCTGATAAATCAACTATGAAATCATTCATTTAGTTAAGGGGGAAACCCAATAAATCAACTTCGAAATTGCTCATTTAGTTAGGGCAAAATGATTTAAAATGGAAACCCATAGCATGGAATGTAAAAATAAATAAATCAGGATTGAGATCAACATGATTCAGAGATCAGGAGATTTGCTAGCTAGGAAATGAAAAGGAGGAGAATTGCTCTTGGAGATTTACACAAACAAAAGGGCATCTTAGAAAAATATAAACAAATGACAGACCATCATAAGTACCTCATTCTTAACTGGATCACTTTGAGGCAAGTGGCAGCTGCACGTGGTCCATGTTTTCAACAAAGTACATTGGGATAGTTAGTCCAATCCATTGATCCAGACAGTTCATAGTATGCACACTTAATGGGCTACCATGCAAATGTCACGTGGGACCTCCGTTGAATGGACCGTGAGAGAGAGCCTTCTTTGACATTGACATGGACTGTGAGAGAGAAGTAAAAAACTTTTAAAGTTAAAAAGCTAAAAAAAAAAATTTACTTATTAAGATAAGCTTAATTACTTAATATAATCTTCCACTCATAGTTTATCAATGGTAAAGGAAATTGAAAAACCAGGAACAAGTACCTGTATGGAACCATCTCGAACACCACCAGCAATGCATTTGCCATTAAGATTCCATGCACGTGGTAACTGGTACTCTTGCTGGCCTTCCAACTTGGGTAGAGTGTGAGAGATGACATGCAGATATGTAGAATTTTTCAGAAAATGTATACTTGGAGTATAATAGTTGAAGCTAAATTGTCCAAATTATGGGTTGTATATGTGTCATGAGGCAAGAGGATAAAAAATCAGCTTCCAACTTGGGGCAAGAAAACTTTAGAAGCATATTTACTCAAAAGTTATGGGCCAACACACATTCTACTACAGATAAAGATTCATATGGAAGAAGTATGTATTAGAAAGGGACACCCTACCTAATGAAATTCCCAGCCATCTATCAAGGCAGGGCAACAGTGTAAGTGCCCTGGTCTATCTTTTTTAAATGGTTTAACGGAAAAGTGAGATTTGAGACACTGAAACTGGGTCCTAACCCATTGGGGAATTTCATCGAACAATCGGCAGGCGTGTTCTCAATTTCAAATCTCTAATTAGAAATTTCAGTTTTGTATCTCTAATCTGCATCCTACCACAGTAATTAGGGATTAAAAATTGCAAATCTCAAGTTAGAGATTCGCCAACGCAAAATCCTGATTATGGATTGAAAATCGAAAATCCTAAATTACATTTCAACATGATTCAGAGATTAGGAGATCAACAATCAAAATCAAGATCCAGATAAAGATTGAGATCTATACCTTGCAGACAATTACAGTTCTCAGCCCCATTCCGGACGACATCAAGGACTGAAATGGCACGGCAGGGGTGCGGGGCAGCCAAGGGGATCCGGCGAAATGGCACGGCAGCGACAGCCGGTGAGGCAGGAGAGAGAGAGAGAGAGAGAGAGAGAGAGAGAGAGAGAGGCGGGTGCTGCTGATGGGGGCAGCCCGTCCGGCCCGACAGAGGGGGAGAGAGAGAGAGATAGGAAGGGAGGGAGGAGGGGTGCGAGGGCGGGGTGAGAGAGGTTTATTTTTTACCTAAACAGGTAATATTCGACGGCCCTCGTCCGTCGTTTATTAGCGCGTTTCTATTCGACGGTTCAGAGCCGTCGTTTATTAGCCCATTTTTATTACTCCAACCACAACCGACGAATTTTGTTTGCCGAAAATGCCCCATTTTTCCATAGTAATAGATTATAAAAATATAACTATCAAGCATCTAATCTAAGAATGATGTTTAGATGACAAATGATATACTAATCAAACACTTAATTTAGAAAGTGAAACTGCAAGATATGTGTGGAAATCTACCTATCATGCATCGCATACATTCCATTCAAGCATTCATCTAATAGACAATTAAATAAATAATGTTAGAATAATAATGTGCTCAATTCAATCCAAAACACAAGCATCAATAGTGGTTCGGTTTCTCTACTTCACTCCTGCTTACCGATCCTAACCTATGAGAACATTAGATTTCATTAGGGAGTTTAAATTAGGCTCCTCCCAACCTAAGTGTTTTTAATCGGTTCCACCATACTGGGGAGTTTGACAAGGTTTCCCCCAACCTATGATGGAGATTTTAGCAAGTTCATCTCTCAACCTAGATATTTATGGATTCCATCCAACCCAAGAGTTTGGTAAGGTTCCTCCTAATTTTTCAGTCCTACACAAGAACCTAGCGTACACTACTGCCGGAGGCAACCCTTGGAGACTTGGTCGAGTTAAATAGATCCAACTTGTTTAACAGGTACACTACCTCTCCTTTATGTTGGAACCCAGAAATCACGACAATGGAGAACACAACTAGGCCACAGGGAATAGTTAGTTTAGATTGGCTACCATTGATTGTGTAGGGCCCATAGTGCTATCTATATTTTATCTAATCCATTCATTTAACTTCCTTTCTCTCTCGATGAAAGCATTTCATAACAAACACCTGTTTCAAAATTTAAGTAAACTAAAACATGTGAACTCAATTTTAGGTTTCGTTTCCTATGAAGCGACCTGATTGTTGAGCCGCCCTAATTTTTGGACGGGGCAAATAGGGGTTGTTACACCTTCTTCTTCTATTTATTTATTATTATTTTTTTTTTAAAGTCAATCATGCAACACACCCACCCCCTGTTAGCTGGGCAACGCACCCACTTGGTTAGTCACACGATGCACCCACCCGTCAGTGGAGTAAGTATGTCTCCTTAGCACTTGAACCTGAGACCTGTTGTTGAAACGATGAGGCGTCTTCCAGCTGGACTAGCAGGAGAGACACCTGATGGATGGGGTGGATTTATCATGTACTTAAGCTTGTTTTCCTCGCAGAAACATTAGCCACACTCTACTAAATATTAGCACAACAATTTTCCATAGATAATGAATCCGCCATTAGTCCACTTAGCTGCATGAAGGACATAGAGACCAAAGATAAAACTTGATACTTGACAAGGGGTAACATGCCGTGGGGCCCACCTTGATGAATCTGTTGTATATCCATGTCATCGATTTGTTTTACCAGCCCATTTTAGGATGTGGTCCCAGAAATTAAGTAAATCCAAATCTCAGGTGGACCACGTCACAGGAATCTGGACAGTTGGTTTCATTCCTCGAAGATGTCAATTTCTTTGTGCATATGGGGCCCGCTTGTTCAATGGATATGTGAGGAAAATTCATGTCGGAAATAGGGATTTTTATAATTTTTTAGCTGGGCTGGCTCCAGGCGCATTCAACTTTTTTTTATGTGTTCAAGCTTGGGCCTGCTGTGTAGGCTTATTTTGGGCTTGGGTGGACCCAGTTCTTGAGTCTTAAGTGGGCAGGCCCATGCCTAGCCTGGTCCGTCCTAAACACAACCTATTTCTATGCTTATAATTTGCTGATCGGTACTGTGCTTGGGACTCAGTTAGTCACTTAGTATGGATGGGTCAAGTAGGCAGTCAAAATTTTAGAATTTTTTTAATTAAAAATACAAAAAGAATAGAAAATGAATTAGAAAACATTTGTTGCTGTCGTTGTTGTCGTCGTTGTTCTTCTTCTTTTTGGTACGAGTTGAAGGCTCTAAAATAGCAAGGGGAAGGCCTAAATAGATGTCGATGGAGGTAGTAAGAAAAGACTATTCTAACAAATGGAGTTGATTGCATTGGTAGAGAAATCAAATCCTTCTATTGAAACTACTGAAAGGATGGTCCTGTATACGTACATATACATACTGAAATATCAAATGATTAATCACGACCATGGCTTTCAACACACGAGATCTTGTAGCACTTACCAATGAGGCCCTATCAATTAGTATTACATAGAAAAATCAATTATAGACACTAACATAATTAGATTAGCTCTTCATAGACAAGCTTGTGATTTGTGATCCTAGGTAAGATCGGTTCAGGATCATGGGATCCTTTTCTACCATATACCTATGGTCTAACTGGAGGTCTGGCCCTTGATTTAGTGGAATGTTGGAACAAGATCCATGAAGCATACCTCAAGTAATTGGGATAAGGCTTAGGTGATAATTATGATTTTCAATTTTGTACAAGAAACAAAGAAATAATTGAAATTGTCGTTGCCGCCATCATCTCCTCTTCTTTGCAACTTAAAAACCTAGAGGGGAATGAATACGTTTTTTAGTTTTTTTTTTTTTTTTTTTTCTAACTACTCTCTTAAACTTACGTAATTGCCCCACAAGACTCACCTGAATTTTTTCAACTTAGCCTGGTTTTCCTGGACCAATAACCAGCCTAGTGATGGTTCTTGGTTCTAGGTTGACTTGGCCAAATTCTTGGTCGACTCACCCAATTTGCAAGCTATGGAAACCCCTAGTCATAATCTCAACTTACTAAGAAAAAAAAAAAAAACAAAATTTAAGTGACTTTTAATGCTAGTGAAGGTGCATGTGATACATGTGGTGCACAGCCATATGAGCATGCTTTCAATCACGTAGGCACTCTTCCGATTGTGCATGCACAGGAGTGGCAATGGGCTAGGGTCGGGCCATGTCTAGGTTGGCCCTCGCCAGCCTAGTCCCCTAAGCCCTAGCATTGGTCCTGGTTCTACATGGCCGACCTTGAAGATTTAAATGATCAAAGATTCCAAATAGTTAAATCTAAGATTTTTTTTGTGTGTGCGCGTGGGTCATGCTTTATTCATGACGAATCAAATCATATAAACAATTTGGATAATTGAGAATGACCAGATTCAATGAGTGTCTTTAAATTACACATGTTTGGTGAATGGGAACTGCTTACAGGTGCCTTTAAACCATCCATTCCTTTCGTATGCAGGTGGCCGGCTTAATGATTGGATTGTGCCATTCATCATTAACATGGGACGCCCTGGCCCAAACATTGGATGTAACTTTCAAGCCCGGTCCTGTCCCTAGGGTCAAGTTTAAGGGCCCAAGCCTTCGCCTTACAAGGTTGGGCCACTCGGCAGATTGCCACCCATATTATACATGCTATTTTATACTTCATGCACGTACCTAACTTTCCTCTTTGTATACAAGTCGAATTTTGTGCTATTTTTATACAATCGTATCACAATATGTCCTTGGTAATTTTAGCCACACATGTGAGTAGATGGGGCCTGATTTGGGCCATCCCACATGTATGGGTTGAGGTTCGCCTGCATCAATTCCCTGTTTTTGGAAAACTTATCCATTGGTTCTGAACCAGCATTGGATTTTGAAGATGGGGCATTGCCATCGCATGTCTTTAATTGTGCTAAGGGGCTTTGATGATGAAGGCCTCTAAGGTGCCGTTTGGTAGACAGAAAAATAAGGTCTGAAAATTAATATAAGTACTGAAAACTTGAAAGTGCTGAATTTTAGTACTTATAAGTACTGAAAAATTTGTTTAGTAATTTATCTGAAAAAGTTCTAATATCTGAAATTAAGTACTTTTTTCACAAAAGTTTGTTTGGCAAGCATACATTATAAATGTCTGAAAATTGTCAATTTGTCATATTTGCCGTTATTGTTTCAATTTCTATCTTTTGTAGAGTATAAGACAAAATATGTTATTGTCATGCTTGGCCAAGCAGAAGCCACGAATAAGAGATTAATCTAGTCGGAAGATGATTGATTCTGGGCATGACTGGCATGAGAAGCTCCTGTTCGTGCTCTGGGCATATCGAACGTCTATCTTATAACTTTGCTATTATAACCAATGGCATGATGTGTTTTTTCATAATTCAAACCTTGGATCATGTTGCTCATTGACTTCTTTAATGCCTATTACTTAACTTTTTGATAATCCCCACTATGCTTGTGCAGCTTTTCACAAGCAGTAGTTGTAACTCAAGCTGGTGCTTCACTTAACCAGATTTTTTTTGCCGCATTAGAGTAACCTTCTCCTTTGATTAAATTCAGTTTGTTTCAGATCTTCAACAAGGAGCCATAGATAATAATGAGTATTGGTGCAACTCTTATGAACAGTGTGCAGTCTGTAGTAGTAAATCTTATGTTTGTTGCAACTTAAAAGTAGTCCATGGGGATCCATATGTGCTGATGAGCACAGGAATTGCATGTCATCATAACACTTGTTGTGCATCGCCTTTGTATCCTTATTGACGAAAGAGTTACCAAAGGTGCACTTGGTGTTTTTAGGATTTGATTCATGAGGGAGAAGAAGCATCTTTTTCATCATAATTATTGCTAAGTTTGTAATAAAAACTTTTTTTTTTTTGTAGCTACACGGCAGCAAGTGTGTTGTCAGCTCTGTAGATTTTACATGTTCCCTATTCTGCATAGCCTTTGGTTTGCTCATTGAACACCAATAGATCCATTGAGCATTAGAATAAAACAGTAGTACAACAGATGGCTGAAAAACCCTCTCACCCAACAACAGCAGAAACAATTAATGCAGAATAAACTGTGCTAAAAAGATCCTTTTGATTACTTCCTGTTAAAATTTAACCCAAAACCATCAACATAGATCACCAACCGGAAGACTTAAAATATCACATTATACATATTCTACTACTAGGTTGATGATTGACATTTAAGACTTCTAATAGGTTATTTTTTTCATAACTGGAAAGATCGACAAAGTAAATTGATTCAGATAGTCCCACTTGAGTTTTCCTCTCATCCATTCATCTAACATGAAGTTTTAATGAGATGCAAAGTACCTACGTTATTTCCATTGCTGTAAAATTTCCTCTTTAGAATATCCTATGACATGTCAGTCAGAATTGTTTTCCTTTCTCATAGATTATTCTTAACTTGGCATGCTCCTAGCAGTCATTACTGGTGGTCTAGACTCTAAGCTTGTGATGTGGGACTTCTCCCGAGGGCGGCCAGACAAAGTTGTAAATTTTGGTATTTACATGCAACTGTTTTTATTTTCCAATTTTTTCTGCATGTGGTTTCAAAAATCTGGTAGGAATGTGCTGAATTTGAGATGATGGTATGCTGTTTGGTGGAAGCTCCAGCAGAATTTTAGGTTAAAATTATGGCAAACCAAGTTCATGATTATTTACCCTTTCCACATTGAATGAATGTTTTTTTCATTAGGACCTGTTTGGGAGCTTGGAAAATAAAAGGAGAAAGTGACATCAGTTAAGGCCCGTTTGGATGCCTGTGACTTTTTTAAGTTGTAACTAAGTTACATGTAACTTAGTTACAGGTGAAAGAAAGTTATAAGTAATTCTGTTTGGATATAAGTTATAACTTAGTTACAGGTAACTTATTTTTTATGTTTGACTAACCTGTAAGTTAGTTGCAGGTAATAAGTTATATATTCACACTTTATCCAAAACTTGGAGTAGAGAATTATTTAAAAATCAAATTGAGACAAATAAATTTAAATAAAAGTATGCCATTTTATTGAGCCCATCTAAATGAATAGTTGGGCAATTTTTTAAGGCTAAACTAATCAATAAGTGGGCTGTAAAAGTGGGCTCACGTTTCTAAATTGCTTGTAATGTTGGAAAAATAACTTAAGATAAGCATATCCTACAAAAAATTTCTTTTTTTTTTTTTTATATGTGTTTACAATACTGCAAAAGAAAGAAAGACAAACGAAAACAAAAACAAAAATAAAAACAAACAACCATCAAACTAAAGTCATCTACTTAAGAACGACGTTCTCTAACCATATATGCCTTTGGTTAAGAGACACACTATGAAGGAATCCATGGATAAGATTCGGTCTATTTGAAAGAAACTCGTAAGCCTTATACATCGTGTCTTCGTCGATAGTTGTCATGTTCTTCAATTCCTCCCATAATCTTGTCGTCATAAGTGCATTATTAGTTGATGATTTGAGGGCAACAAATTTGTCTATTGACCCACAAAGGCTATCAAATCTTTCTATGACGGCTGATCCGATTGTAGCCTTCTTTTTCTTCGATGGCCCTGAAGCTGAGGTTCCTACACTCCTTTTACTTCTTCCTTCGGTTTGTTGAGTTTCAGGTTGTGTCCCATCCCAAAATGCACCATCCACAGGTGCAAATGGTGCATATGATATAGAGTGAACTGGAGACAATTGGATGTCATCAAAGGGGTGAGTTGGCGCGGCGTCTTCTTCATTAGGATCACCTGGAGTTCGTGCATAATTCCTTGTGGTAGAATCATCTCCGTATATACACTCAAACCACTTGAACAACGGAAATGACTTATTTCTAATCTTTTTTATTTCAGGTTTTGCCTGCAAAATATGAGAACTTCAGAATTAAAATAATATTTATAACGTATATTATAAGAAGTGTATTAAAAATTAATTTACCTTGATCAACTCATTCCACACTGCTGGTTCAGCAGTCACATATTTTTTTCCTCGTCCCAGCCAAATCCACTCTTACTTAGTGCAAGCTTATTCAATGAATATTTGTTCTCCGATAGTCGTAGTCGATATCTACAGTTCTCAATATTCACTTGCACGGAAAAGACTTCTTCCACCACTTTGCATACTTTATTCATAGTGACCTCTCTAAAAGCATTATTTTCTTTTCTTCCTAATAGTGTTTCGTCAACTAGCATGTTACACATACATTCATCCACATAAAAGGTCCAGTTGACTTGTGCCTTTCAGCCGCTATTGCTTGGATTTGAAGGTTGCACCATGCCTTTTAAAGATACCATATTTGTAAGTTATTTAAGATATATCAATTGCAGGAAAATATGAATTAAAAAACATAACTTGAAATTACATCTATAAAATATTACATTCATTGTCAAAGTCTAAATCAAGCCATGTGCATTAATATTCATAACAAAAAAATAATTAAAAAAGACATTTAATTATAATTATCTCCTGGATTATAGTTTGCCCACATATCAGATGCAAGTGCAAGTCTGAAATCTTTCCATCTCTTCTTCTCTCTTCTAACTATTGCAGATTCATTCTCAAGTCTATCTTCATCCTCGTCATCTTGAGCTTCAAGTTCTCCGTTATTACCACGATCTGTGTCCACGTCTTCTCCCATATTATCGTCGTTGTTAATGTTATCACACTCAAAATCAAGATCTTGATTATGATTCTCATTAATAATATGATTATAGAAGATATAGCATGCATGAACTATATTCACTTTTGTGCGTATAGGATAGGCTGGGGCAATCTTCAATATAGGAAATCGTGCCTTCAATACTCCGAATGCACGTTCTATGACATTTCGTAACGAGGAATGACGAAGATTAAACAACTCTTCCTTCGTCCTTGGCTCGCAACCATGTCTGAATTCCTTCAAGTGACATCAAACTCTACGAAATGGTGCTAAGAAACCAGACATATTCGCAAAACCAGCATCAACTAAATAATATTTGCCTACCAGAAACATAAGCTCGAAATTATTTGATCTTCAAGGACGAAGGAACTAATTAATAAGTACTTATAAATTAACTTGAATTAATACCTCTCAGGACAATAAATTTTATGTTTTGGCTTATAGCATCTATTAACATCCGTGAATCCCAGGTTGATCCTTCCCATCCCGCTAATATATATTGGAATTTTAAATCGAAAGAACAGCTTGCTAGCATATTTTAGGAGATAAATCCCTTTCGATTGCGCCACTTAGCTTGCTCCTTCAAATTAACCATGACTGGGATATGTGTGCCGTGTATGGCTCCAACACAATCCTACGGAAGAGAAATATAACTTACGGAAGAGAAACATAACTTATTTTCCTTACTTTGAAATTGAATTTATAAAATGGAAAATGCATACTTACTAACCTGGAAATAAGGGAAAAACATGGTATTATTTAATATCTTGGAAGGCAACCTATTCCCGGGAGATTTTAAAAATTCTAAATGTAGCCCAACGATTACATTAAGCATCCTATTGAAATGACGACTAATTGTTTCTCCGGAATGATTGAAATGATGCTGCATAACACGGTTCTTTACGTGATGACTAATTGTATGGAGGAAAATCATTAACTCTTCCTCTAAGGATACACCAAATGTGCCTCGCAGGTGACACTTTTCTTGTATAATATCGCGAAGGTGAAAAAATGCACCTTTATGCATACGAATGTAATTGAAGCATATTGGCCCCGGTCAATTAATAGTCGCATCTGTAGCTTGAGCACCCATCCAATCCCGTGATTGTCGCCCATCGTGCGGTTCTTCTAGCATATTGTTTTTTTCAAGCCAACAAATCATTAGCGCAGTTGACGTGGCTGCTGCAACCATGATATTCAACTCCATGTCGAGATCTGATTCCGACATGTTTTAGGTGTGCTTCGATAGAGATGGATTGGTCCACATATATTTGAGACTATAAAAGAAATTGGTCCACATCTCACAGACGGGACTCTAACCAGATCAGACCTATGGGATTGTATGAGAAACCATTCACCATTTTCCATATCCATTCTCTTAAAAAATTTAATCCATATGAATGGATCATCTAATGGAATGGATCATCTAATCCATATTACTATCAGTTGGATGGTAGTAATTGACAAGTCACCCTACAAACCATATGAAGTAAATATAAAACATAGTTTAAGCCCACAGGCATGTGGATTCGTGACCATCCACATGCCAATATGGAACGTGTGTGGGGTCCCAACTTTTTATCAGATGAGACACACGCAAGAGTCACACTGGATGCTAGCCATAAAGTGGGTTTCCCTCAATTTACTAATTTGCAAACAAGTTGTTGTTACAGTGGGTGTCCCTCAATTTACATTTACATCAATCTAGGCTGTCCAAATGCTGGGACCCATTGTTGATTTGGGCATACCTGAAAATCACATTGATCGGACAATGGTAACCATCCAGCTGGTTCCCATCAAATGATTAGTTAAATAGAAATGGTTAGCAGTCCAGATTAATGGGCAAAATCAGATGGTTAAATTCTTTCATTTGCTATGACTTGTTGGGCTATGTTCCATTAGCAATGGGCCCCACAATTTGGATACTTGGACAGACATGCCACTGGAAAGTTGAAGCATATCAATAACTCAAGTGGACCATGCCACTGGAAACAATGGGAATAATGATTTCCACCGTTGAAACCTTCATAGGCCCCACAGTGATGTTTATTTGTGATCCAAGCTCTTCATCTGCTCGGTGGATGAAGGGAAAACACAAATATCTGCTTGGTCCAAAACCTCTGTGTCCCCCAACGATGGAAATCACAAATATCCCCTAAGAAGTTTTCAACGGTAGACAATGAGTTCACACTTTTTCCAGTGGTGTGGTCCACTTTAGCTTTTTATATGCTTCATTTTTGGGTTATAGCCCTAAAAGTATCTGTTAGGATGGATGGGCGGAGTGGATAAAATACGTAAATCACAGTGGGCCCCACAGAATTTACTCAGTACACATGCCTACGCAATCCACTTCCTTTCGGGCGCTGATTTCTTGCGAAAGCCTTGCGCAAGAATTTCTTGCGCTGGGAACCAAGGTGGGCCCACAGTGATGTTTTTTGATAAATCCACACTGTCCATCCATTTTGGAAGCTCATTTTAGGATATGAAAACAAAAATGAATCGGATCAAAGACTCATGTGGGCCTAAAACGTGAGATTTGGATGTCCACAGTCGAAATATTTGTGGAGCAATAGGAGTTTCGAATCAGGATAATATTTGTTTTTCCAGTTCATCCCAGTAGTAGTGACGTTATGAACAGTATGGATTTCATATAAACATCACTATGGACCCCAGGGAGGTTTCAACGGTAGTAATTTACCTACCCACCTTTTCCTTTAGTGAGGCCCACTTGAGTCTTGGATCTGATTCTTTTTTTTTTTTTCATGTCCTAAAATGAGCTCCCAAAACGGATGGACGGGGTGGATTTATAAAAAGAAAAAAAATCACCGTGGGCCCCACCGTGGTTCCCAGCGTAAGAAATTCATGCGCAAGGCTTTCGCAGGAAATCCGTGCCCCTTCCGAGACCAGAAAAGGGGAAAGCAAAAAAAATAAAAATAAAATAAAGAGAGGGAGACGGAGACGCAGTTTTTTAACTCACCTGGAGAGGGAGACGGAGACGCAGAGAGGGATCTGCGGATCTGCGAGATTCTGAGAGGGAGACGAAGACTCAAAGAGGGAGACAGAGATGCAAAGAGGGATATGGAGACTGAGGGAGACGGAAAGTGTTTTATAGCCTTTGAAATCACCAACCCTCTTCAATAGAGATAAAGAAGTCACCCACCGACTGCTTGGGAGCTTCAATGGCATTCTTCAATGGCAGCCTTCAATGCTAGCCGTCAATGGCCGCTCGTCCTTCAAATCGTCCGCATGCAAGCAAACGCCTCTTCAATGCAACTGCGAATCTCTCCTACATTTCGAATTCAAAAGAAGGTAGCCGTTGCCTGCAACAAAGTCACTTGTGACTTGATTAACACCTATTTTGCCTATGACTTTTCTTACTTCTTTACTTGATACAAAGTTACAGGTTGTAACCTTGTTACCTGTAACATTTCTCCCCCAAACACAAATTGTAACAAAGTTACCTGTAACTTTGTTGCATTTTACAGAACTTACAGGCATCCAAACGGCCCCTTATTTTCTAAGAAAGCATTTGGAGAGAAATAAAAAATAAAAAATGTTTTTCATGGTGGCTGCGAAATTTTTTGAGGACTTCCTATAAAAAAATCTTGGAAAATGTTTTCCACCAAGAGTGAGCAACCCAATCAGGGGAAAATGTCATTTTCTTGGAAAGTATTTTGACATTTTCCACCCAAATACTTTCCAAACTCCCAAACAAAATATATTGGATATGACATTTAAGAGTCAAAGTTCATAAAATGCATGTACAAATGCAAGTTTTAATTAGTTCCATTCCTTAAGATTAGAACACACCTTGGTTGTAACTTACAATAAAATGCAAGGACCTTCCTCTCCTTTCAATACTCTGCAGGGATGCCTAACATGGACAATTGTGATTTCTTTTTTCTATATTATCTTTTCCTTTTTTCTTTTTCTTCTTGTGAGTACTTTTTGGGTTTGCTGTAATTTCTTTCCTAAACCTAATATTTTAATATTGCTTTCCATAAATTTCATTTTGATACCATTTCTAATGCTTCTTTTAAAATTTATTTCTGTTCTGCCATTTTGAAGTTTAACTTTGTTATACCAAAGCTTCTTCAAATCCATTGTATTTTAGCTGAGTTGGTGTTTGTTTGCTGTTTTCTACACACTACACAGATTGGAGTCTTGCTTCAAATCAATGGTGCATATGTACCTTCTCCACTGTATGGTTTGTCAGATTCGTACCATTTTTGGAGTGCGGCCATCCAAGGTATAGCCTTGGTAGGTAGATCTTGATTAGGGAAATATTAATTGTTCATGAGAATTTCTGACATTTATGAATGAATTGGAAGATCTTAAACTTATTTTTCCCTTTAATATTGTCAAAGCTTATTGGCCTGCAGACATTTCTCTTTTCTCAAATCAGCAATTGGCTCTTAACAGTCTCTTTTCTCAAAATGCTGCAATGTTCTGATAATTAGGTTGTTAATGATCTGTACAGAGGGCTTAATAACAATTGTTTTGTTATGGTTGCCTTCCTATAGGTAAGCAATGTTGGGACATTCATCAGTAAGCCAACATTAGAGTTTACTGCTGAACACTTGTCATTTTTAATGGCTATAAACCTCAAATCTGCATACCATTGTTTGAAGTATATTACAAACTTTCATTTCTTCTCATTGGATCTGAATCTCCGTTTTTCATTTCTTCATTTGCAGATTGTTTTGGATCAGAGCATAGAAAATCCCAGATTGTTCTCCAAGTTTTGATCTTTTGATCTTGAAGCTCTTCCTTTATATCTTTTCTTTTCTTTTTCTTTTTATTCATCTTGAGAAATCTGCTCTGATCTTCGGCGCATTTCAAGCAACTTATGAAGATCGCTTTCTCCCACATGTCATATGCATTCATGTCACATGTCAGTGTGATTTTATGATTTTTGCTTTGTGGTTCATTAAGTGTGTGCTGGACCTGATAGAAACACCTACAGAAATTGATTGAACTGTCCATCTATCCCTATGCAGATTCTGTTCATGGAGCAATTGATCGTGTCATTTTGCAATGAAGTCTTGCAGGTGGCTGGGAGTTCTTGCAGGCCATTTTTACTGTGCAGATTTTCAGCTGGCTGGTATCTAGAGCTAATCTCTCTGTTGGGTGTAATTAATGGACAAATTTCCTCTTGAAAATGCTAATTCATTTCATTTCCAGTTATTCATGTATCTTCTATTGATCTTTTACTCAATACTTCTATTATCTTTGGGTTGCCGCTGACGTTTGGTTTGTGCTGTGTTTCAAAAATTAGATAGCAAAGGTTGTAGGTGAATTGATTGTTGAACAGGGTATGTATTTTGGATGGCCTGATTCCATTTTCTTTTTCTTCTATATTTGGATGAATTAAAAACTCAATCTCATTCCTTTGGAATGCACAAGGGACTAAGCCTGCGGAGGTGCAGGCCGTGGAAGCAGCCGGTGAGCTTTGCAAAGGCGACACCGCCCTTTCTGCCCTTATCAAGGTCCGTCCATCTCTCTCTCTCTCTCTCTCTCTCTCTCTCTCTCTCTCTTTCCTCTTTGGTGTACCAGATTGAGTTAACGATGAGGTTTTTTTTTGCCATGTCAAAAGCTCTAAACTTCATCAACCTAGATGAGCTTTCCATGTAGTGCATTTTGATTGCTTTAAACAGTGGGGCAGATATATGTAGCATCCTCACCAACTTTGTAGATGTTCTCATCCAAAAATAGGTCTGATCCAGTCTGCAGGTGAGCCACAGTCAGGTTAGAAAACTTAGCCCACCATGTGGCCACCACCTAAACATCAAGATAGGCCTATGGTACGGCCAAATCTCATACATCAAGACGGCCTCAATACATACATCAAAGCAGGCCCACGGTTGGGTACAACAGACACAACAAGGTAGGCTGCGGCCATAACATCCACATCAAGGTGGCCCATGACGTGGCTACAATATGCTCATCGAGGTGGATCTGACACATGCGTACATGGAGTCCATGGCCAAGTGGATCCACAAATAAACATCTCAATAGGCCCCATTATTTGGCGGCCCAAATGGTTAGAGGGCAAACAACATTGTTGTAGGTCATAGGAAGGTTGCAATAGGTGGGCACCCGAAACAAAACTGCTTCGGGTGGGGTGGTCCACCCAAGCTTTGGGTCTGGCCCATACAATGGGCTGGCAAACAAAATGGATGGCGTGGATTTTGCATATACATCATGGTAGTTGGGAGTGTACAATGGTAGGTACTCAATCACCACTATTTTCTTTGGATGCAGCCCATCCATGATTAGATCAGCCTCATCTTCGGCCCCATGGCTTATAAGGATATGGAAAAACAGATGGGCATCATGGATAAAACAGATACATCATGGTGTGACCCCACAGGGTGGGCCACCTGCTGGACTGCGTGGGTACGTATGCTGTCTGCAACGTGGAACCCAACTGGTTCACGAAGGGTTTGGATAAAGATGAAATTTGTATTCTCCCTTCACCCAGACTTGTGCCACAGGTCTGGGTGGCAAATAAACATAATAGTGAGCCTTAGGAAGGCTTCAACGGTGGACATCATTATCTACACCGTTTTTCAGTTGGTGTGGCCCACCTGAGATCCGAATCTAGCTTAGATTTGGGCTCATCCCTTGAATGATATGGAGAATTGGATGGATGGCTTAGATAGCACACATACATTAGGGTGGTGCCATGGTGACCCACTACTCGATTGAGCTAGGAATGGGTTGGGACGTCTCCCTTCTAAACGTTTGACATCCAGAGAGGACGTCCTCTCCCTACTCAATAGATGATATATAATGAATTCATTATCTGCTTGGATTCAACAGAATTTTCCTGTTTGCCGATGCCTGATTGGTCCAGCTCAGCATGCGTCAGCCCAGACTACATTAAATGCAGCAGTGCTGACATTGTCAGTGGTGAGCTAGACCAATCAGGAGGTTGGCAAACAGGAAAATCCTGTTCAAGCCGAGCAGAGGATCCAGACTCTTTTTTTTAATACCACAATAGGACGAGTCTAAAAGCCAGGTAGATCCAAAATTCATGTGAGCCCCACCACATGAAAAGCATGGACTAAATGCCCACCATTGGAAACTTTAAGGGGCCACAAAATTTTCGTAACAAGATTATATTTGTTCCTACACTTTATCTGAGTGGCAATAACCCTATGAACAGTTTAAATAGCCTATAAACATCAAGGCAGCTTTTGGAAGGTTTCAATTCCCACCATTTCGTGTGGTGTGATCCACATAAGTTTTGGATCTGCTGTAAATTTGGGCTCCTACCCTATTGTGGTTTTTAAAAATGATGTTTGGAGTGGATTCGTGACTTCCATATATGCGGGCTCCACACAGCTTTCGCTACAGGAATTTCCAAGTCGCTACAGGAACTTCAAATGGTCTGAGTACTCAAATATGAATCAGGTCTTGAATTCTGGTGGGCCGCATGATACAAAATAATGAAAAAGCTTTAGACAATTAAAGTTTTCCAGGAGCTTGGATCAAATGGACGGTCTGGATTAGGAACATGATTTCCATCTCTACAGATGGTTTGGATGTCGCTGGTGGTGCGTGCGTTGGCTCATGAATGAAGAAGGAGAAGGGGATGAGGTTAGTACAACTGCATTGGCTGTAGCTTCTCTTTCTATTCTTTTATTTACTGAATTGGCAGTGGGGCCCTCTGAAGCTGGACCTGGGCCAATCCACTCCATCCATTCCATTCTTAAGTTCATGTTAGGACATGGCACAAAAATGAGGCAGATCTCATGATCCGGTGGCTGCAAAGTAGGAACAAGGGTGGGGGATGTCAAAATTGAGGCAGATCTCATGATCTGGTGGTTGGAAGGTAGGAACAAGGGTGGGGGATGTTTTACCATTGAAATCTTTACGAGATGGATGAACAGGCTAGATTTTGAGATGGGCTAATTTGGAGGTGTAACTGCTTCTGGTTGAACGATGGGTGTGATGGATAGACAGTAAGAAGCAATTACTTTGACTGCTACTGACCGTCTTATGGAGGTGGATGTTGCGTTGGGACGCTTGAATCTCCTCATCGATGAGGTGAAAAATGATTGATTGACGAAGAAAAAGATAGATGAGAATGATTTAGTCGTTCCCACAGACGGCGCCAATATGTTAACGTAAAAATGAGTCAACAGATGACGATTAGGGATCAACGGTGGTTCTTCATCATTTGAGGGCCACACAAAGATGGACAGTGCAGGACCTATAATGAATTCTTGATTGAACAGTGTAATGTACCTGAAATTTTACGCAACAAGTTAGTCATTTTGAATGATCTATGTGTAAAGTCTATTATAAAGATGAAGGGTGGATTGTTCCCGTTGAGAGTCACCATTTTAGCACTTAATAGTGCCTTAAGATGATGAATGCCTTTCTTATAGTATCTTGTCGGTATTAGAACATAACTCTTGTTAATGATTAGTTCTCCTAACAAAGTTGCCATTTTGTTTACACAACAAAATTGCCTTTGTGTAGATAGGGAAAACAAGAGTAACATTCTAATATTAGACAAGAAGGATAGAAAAGTATTCATCACTTCATTTTATTCAGTTCATTGAGTTCTTCATGCATTTCATTGATACATTATCCCTTGATTCTAGAATAGAGTGTACATTGTATAAAATGTGACATGTTCAAAAAATAATTTCGGCAAAGCTTCGCCCTATTCTTCTTTCATCCCGTTAAAATGACAGGGAAATGGCTGAATAAGTATTCGAGCTAAGGTTGTTCTCTCTCCTTATAGACTGGACAGGTTAATCTGACTAGGCTACATTCCTTTGCAGCTATGAGTGAAGCACACAGACAAAGGCTAAGCTCATTATATGGTCGTGTAACGGACTCAAGGTCATTACGAGGGCCTTATAAGGCACTAAAACCCTCCTGACTCTTCATCGAACTCCTAGGTACTCCAAAATGCTAATATCATCCATCGTTTATACCACTTCTAGAGATTGTACTGAGTACGCTCAACCCAAAAGGAGAAAAGGCGAGTCTTCTCTTCACAAAGGAACAAGCCCTTAAGCCTAGATTCCTTTTGTTATGCTTTTTAGCTATCTTTGATACAATCTCAGTCTTTAATGTTCATCGCTTTTGAAAGGGAAATGGAAGCTAGAACACTCCTGAAATCTTTAACAAAAGGAGAAAAAGCAACTGAAATATCCTTCAAGCTGGCTTTACACGACCCGCGTAAAGCTCACAGGGTTTACGCAGGTTGCATAAAGCACCTCCCAAGAAGATTTTTCACTTTGATATTTGTTTCTCCATTTCGATAGAGTTCCATTGTCATTCTTCTTCGATCCTAGAGGTCCACACTTTATGCGTTTGACCCGAGGAGAAGGAGATGCACAAGCCTCTCTCCATACCTCTGTGGTCTTCAGAAGGAGCTCTGAAACTCGAAAGCTTCAGAAGCAAGTGCCAAATGAGGACCCTAAGGGGGGTATTTATAGACTATGGGTTAATTCTCGCATAAACTATTAATCATCAAAGAGTATCTTTATGCGACCCGCGTAAAGCACTTTCTAGGTAATTTCTACATTATTTCTTCTTCTTCCTTGCCTTCTTTCATGATCTTTTCTGTCTTTTCTTCCTTTCTTTTTTTCTTCATGCTTCATCATTTTCATTCATCAACATGGATATCCACTTGAGAAGACGTTGTATCAGGTTACGAAGACTCAAAAAATACTCAAACCCCACATCGACACACACCAACCCACAATAAACTCCTAAAATAGCGCTGATCCACTTCGACTTGCATTACAACCCCATCAAACTCATGTCGAACATTTTCACCGAACTATAAATGGGTGTGTATCCACTTGAGAAGACGTTGCATAAGGGTAAGGAGATTTCAAAAACACTCGAACCCCACTACGACTTACACCAATCCACACTGAACCCCTAAAATAGCATCAATCCACTCCGACTTGCAGTACAACCCCTTTGAACGCACATTGAATGCTTTCATCAAACTATGAATGAGTGCATATCCACTTGACAAAACATTAAATGAAGGTATGAAGACTCAAAAAACACTCAAACCCCATGCTAACCCACACTGAATCCCTAAAATATCATTGATCCACTCCGACTTACATTGCAGCCCCTTTAAATGCACGTCGAATGCTTTTGTCAAACTACAAATTGGTGTGTATCCACTTGAGAAGACGTTACATCTGGGTACATAGACTTTAGAAACACTCAAACTGAACACCGACTCACACTGACCCCCATTGAACCTCTAAAATAGTGTTGACCTACTCCGGCTAGCACTATAGTTTCTTCAAACGCATGTCGAACTACAAATGGGTGCATATCCACTTGAGAAGATGTTTCATAGGGTACGAAGACTCTGAAAACACTCGAACCTCACACTGAACCCCTAAAAATAACATTGATCCACTCTGACTTGCGCTACAACCCCTTCAAACGCGTGTCAAATCCTTTGTCGAACTATAAATGGGTGTGTATCCACTTGAGAAGACGTTACATCAAGGTATCGAGACTCAAAAAATACTAGATCCCCACACCGATGTACACCGATCCACCCATTTCGATAATACTAATCTTCTCTGACTTGCATTGTAGGCCCTTGGAACGCATGTCAAACCCTTTCACCAAACTAGGAATGGGTGTGTATCTACTTGAGAAGATGTTACATCGAGGTGTAGAGTCTTCGGATACACTCAAACCATACACCGAAGCACACTGAACGCTTAAGATAGCATTGACCTACTCTGATTCGCACTGCAACCCCTTCGAATCCATGTCGAGTGCTTTCACCAAACTATAAATGAATGTGTATCCACTTGAGAAGACATTACATTAAGGCACAAAAAATCTGGAAGCACTCGAATTCCAAACCGATGCACACCGAACCTCTCTGATATCATCGATCTACTCTGACTGCACTACGGCCCCTTTGAATGCATGTTGAATGCTTTCATCGAACTATGAATGAGTGCGTATTCACTTGAGAAGATGTTATATGAGGGTATGAAGACTCCAGAAATACTTAAACCCCACACTGATGCACACCGGCCCACACCGAACCCCTCAAATAACATCGATCTACTCTGGCTTGCACTGCAGCCCCTTCAAACGCACGTTGAACCCTTTCATCGAACTACGAATGGGTCCGTAACGTTGCATCAAGGTGCTGAGACTCTAGACACAATCAAACCACACACCAACACATACTGATCCGCACCGACCTGCATTGTAGCTCCTTCAAACGGACCACAGTGAATGCATGTGGTTTATCCACACCATTCATCCATTTTTTCAGCTTCTTTTGTGGGTGTAGTCCAAAATTGAAGCATGTTGAAAGCTCAATTGGAACAAACCAGAGGAAACGATTAGAATAATGATTTTAGCAATAGACCTTCAATGCACTCTTTCTTGTGGTGTGGTCCACTAAAGCTTTGGATATGTTGCATTTTTTAACTGAAGCCCTAAAATTATCTTCTAAAATGGATGGATGGAGTGGATAAAATACATAAATCAAGGTGGGCCCCACATAGTTTACTCAGTACATTCTTGAGTTACTCGTACGCAATTTGTATCCTCCATGGACTTACCAAAGACGATATAGCCCTAGACCCAACAACGACGGTGCAACCCTTACCATGGGGCACACTTTTATGTATTCATTATATATCCACGCTGTCCCTCCATTTTTCTACCTTATTTTAGGGCTTTATCCAAAAAATCGAAGCAGATCCAATTATATATAAGGCAGCTAATGCTGTAGAAAATAGTGGTGATTGACCATTAATGTGCCACAAAAGTATTGGATCAAGTTCATATTTTTTCCCCCTTTATCTATGCTTATGTGACCTTATCAAGCATGCTTATATAACCATATCAACCGATTGGATGGGAAATAAACAATAAAAAATATTTACGTGCACACTGAGAACTTCAATAACCACTATTTCCTATGGTATGTCCACCTGATAATTAGAATGAATTTTTTTAGATTTATGAAAAACTGTGATGGACATCTTGGATATGGAATACGTACAGCAAGGTGAGCCCACATAAAGGTTGCACTGTCTTGGGTGAGGCTACGGTCTCACCTAACTGCTGTGTCTCAACAGAGATTACTCGCAGGCCAAGGTAGGCCCGCACTATGGGCACACCATTTCTTTTGTTGATGATTCATACCGTTCATTCGAATGTACAGATTATTTTGTGACCAGCCTAAAAACATGAGGCAGATTAAATAATCAAGTGGTCCACACCGTCTGGATCCCATTTAATGGTCAAAAGTTTACCCACTATTGGGACTTTCTACGGTCCACCTACCACTCTGCCTCGCTTTTTTCCAATGATATAAAGGGAGATGGGAAAATTAATGGACAGTATAGATCCACGAAGTTAGTACAAGTAGCCCTATTTCAACCTCCTAAAGGCCCCCACAAATTTCAGGACTAAAGTTGTATTAAAAGAACAGAGCAAGGGTACCAGGGTTAATTTAGAAACTGAGTGAGACTCCCAAAGAATAATGCTGGCGGTAGTTTTTTTCTCTCTTTGTGACTCCTTTGTCAAGAGACAAAAGTAATCCCTCTACTTTTAGCTTATCCCACACAAGTTGCGGAGTATATCCTGTTTCATATTATTTATAATATTGATTATTCTATCAACAAAATGGGAAAGGTGACACATGGAATAGAGCTCGTTTACACCATGCATGTCGAAGTGTCACATACGCGTGCAATCTTGTCCATTCATTGGGTGGGGCAATCATGTAAATGCCCTTATTTCTCCCGAAACCCACTCTCAAACCTGGATTCAAAGACTGGACCTACTCGTTCTCGATCGGATTCGGTTGGGTCTTCAAGGACGAGACCCGGACCTGATAGGACCCGGGGCCAGGGTTGAACCTGGCACAAAACCAGTCAACCCGGGTCCAGGGTTGAACCTGACCGGTAGTCATACAGTCGCCATTTGCACGACTTCGGAAGGGCGAAAGTCAACAAAAGAGTAGTCTGCCTGAGCTGGACGAATAGCGTCGCATGCATGTGGGCTTATCAAAACTCTGCTTTTAACACGTTTGGAGAGAGAGAGAGAGAGAGAGAGAGAGAGAGAGAATATCTATCACATTACATAAAAAACCAGAGAGAGAGAGAGAGAATATCTACCACATTACATAAAAAACCAGAGAGAGAGAATATCTATCACATTACATAAAAAACCATACATGGTAGCAAAGGAAAGAGATAAACAGAACGAAGGACACTCGCAAGGGCTCTCATACAACAGGAGAACCCATCTAAGCCAATGTGCCCCATTTATTTCGACGTTATCAAACCTACTAAGGCCACTTCTCTCCAACTCCTCACTTCACCCTGCATCACACAGTTAAAACACTCTTAGTCTCTTCTTATGTAAAATCTATCACAAATTATACACACTCGCATGCCTCTAACCCATTACAGGTTTCTTCTTTCCATGCATGTCACAGCCTAGCCGTTCATCAGGTGGATAACACTTGGTACATTCCATGGTGAAAAAATTAAGCTGATTCAGTCATCAGGTGCCCAATAGTATGTCTGAGGTTTCCTAACCATCCATATTCTTCATACAAATGTGGCCACATCATGAATGAGCAGGAGGACATACACAGTGGATCCACCAAATGAATGGACCAGATTTCACCCACATCCACTCTGGGGAGTATAGCTTAGCATCTCAGTTTTCTCCCAAAATTGTAACAGGTGAGGAACTTTGGCTCTAGTTTTGAGCTTTGGCTCGGAAAACCAGTAGATCCATTGAGATGCATTAGTTAATAGGTCATAGACCACATATTAATTGCGTGCCGCGGGAAGCATTAGACCTCTTCCCTTGTTCTGTTCTTCATAATTTTATATTTTATTTTTATTTTTCACTTTCAAGCTAGTATAAAATAAAAATTAAAAGAAAATAACTAAAAATAAAAAGTGAAAATGGTGGTAAGAGAAGAATATACTTAGTGCAATCGATCGACGGGGAAATCTTGTAAGGGATATTGACGCCGCATTTCCCCGGGAGTGAGGCAGCTAGACCGTAATTGAGGCCAGAGATGCCTGCTGCGGCACTCTTGATGCACCCGCAGGCCGCCTGGCGATCGGGTGTGGTCTTGGCATTGTTATTGAGTGTTTGGATGCCTTTGCAACAAGCTGGCGGCACAGCTCCCCCCAAACGGAGGTAGGCAATGCACGGAGATAGTGCACTAAGCACCTGTCCACACGTGATAGCAGCTTCAACATGAGGTGAGGTGATTAATGCACTTGCCAGCACAAGGCATACAAGGGTGTGAACTCTAGCTCCAGCCATGACTTCCTATCACCAACACTATACTACAAATGCCTTGTCTTCTTTTCTAATTGAATACGAGACTTTAAGCTTGTGTTGCAATCTCCATCCCTCCCTTGAAGGGTTTATATAGAGCTGAATGCCAATCGGTGGTAGTGGGAAATGAAATACTAGACTCGGGTGGTTTGCCACCGTTTTCATCATAGTTGCATGGACTCATCCTCCGTACAATTGTCATTCCTGCAGCCATCTAGACCATCCAAATTGTGAGGGCCTTTGAGTTGAGTGGACAAGCAATCGCACCCATCCATCTGCTTAAGCAATCATATCTATCAAATTGAATGCTATCAAATGAATGGTTAGAAACGAAAAAAGAAAAGTGGGTGGTCCAAATTCTTTTTCCATTAAAAAAAAAGAAGTTGAAAGTGGACAGTTCCACCATGGTGTATCTGTACTGTATATAATACGAGTAGAGTCTGCCCACTTTTAACCCTGTAGTTAATCAATGGGAGGTGTGTTAACAATTAGTTTTGGGTGTAGCTGATCGCCCAACGAAAGTATTTTTGTCTTTGGGTGTAGCTAATTAATAGCAAACGTTGGCTATTTAAATCCACCTTTTTTTTTTTTTTTTTTTTTTTTTTTTTTTTTTTTTTATTAAAAAGAAAAGAAGCAGACCCTTGTGGAAATGGGCCCTTCAGTTCTATGCCTCTTCATAGGGCTGCAAATGGTGCCGCTGTGGTCCACGGATCCGAGCTGTCACTTCAATTCTGTCATTGTATCCACTGGTCCTTCCTCCTGATTGTGTAAACCCCAAAACAGAGTGCCCAAATAAATAATAAATAAAAAAAATAAATAAACGAATACAAATTTCATCATCTGCAATGAAGGATGTTATATAGAGTAAAATTGCTAGAGGGGTATAAGGCATACAGTAACACCAAGTGCATAAACCATCTCCGACCATTGGATCAGGGCACATGCCCATTGATCTGGATCATTAATTCGATGGACCACCTCTTAGATTGACCACAGTTAAGGATCACACTCCATGCATGTTTCTATCTGGTCAATGGCACGCTTTCTAGGAGTCAACATAAGTTAGGGTTACTCGTACAAAAGGAATCTTTTTCTTTTGGGCGGTTAGGATCAGTTGATTGGTGAGCTACTTTGGGGTATGGCCCATTAACTGGACCGTCCGGATTGATGGACATGTCCACTGATCGGATTATAGAGCGGGTTCAAATGCAGAGCTATTGAACAGTACAGTTTGAGACTGAGCTGAGGCCTTAGGTGGAAGAGATGCTCATTGCTGCGGTAGATGGTGAGGTAAATCTAGAGCGTCCATCTAGACGGACCCTCGGACTCTTTAAGGCATGAATGGCCTACAATGAGCAATCGAAACAAACAAGACGCTCATCTAGGAATGAAGGCCGGATTGGATTACGACGCATACTACCACTCAATCAAGACACATTGTCACGAGGAGCATAACTCATGGACGGCACTGATCAAATGACGTTAGTCATCCAATTGGCGGCTATTAAAATGTGACTGTGAAAAAATAAAACTGACCAGATGGCTTAAGGTTATTGGAACGTTGTGAAGGTGAATTGAACAATGCTCTACAAGATGAAGAGCCGGAGCGTGTGTATAAACATGTCGCCCCATTCTCCTAACGTCTTGTCTCAACAAAACGGCCAAGTGAAAATCAGGACATCCTAGAAGTCTTCCAACAAGTCAAAATCAACATTTCCTTGTTGGATGCAATTAAGCAAATTCATTCATACGCTAAATTTCTAAAGGATCTATGTGCCGTAAAGCGTAAGCAAATGTGCACAAGAGAGCATTTTTTATGGAACAAGTGAGTGCCATCATACAACATAACACTTCCCCCAAATTCAAAGATTCTGGAAGCCCTACAATCTCTTGCATGATAGGTAACTTTTAGATCAATAGAGCACTTCTCGATCTAGGGGCTAGTGTTAACTTGATTCCTTCCTCAGTATATGAGCAACTTGGACTTGGTGAATTAAAACCCACCAAGATAACTTTACAACTTGCGGATCGCTTCGTTAAAATACCAAGAGGAGTAATTGAGGATGTGTTAATCCAAATCGATAAGTTCTACTACCCGGTAGACTTTTTCGTTCTAGATACACAAGCAGTTTCAAATGCATGCACTCAAATTCCTGTTATTCTAGGCCGACCATTCCTAACAACCGCCTATGCTATAATCAATTGTAGAAATGGGGTTATGAAAATATCCTTTGGAAATATGACTATGAAGCTGAATGTGTTTCACTTACACAAACAACAAGAGGATAAGGATGCGGATGAGGATGAAGATGAGATCCACATGATTAATTTCATAAATACAATTGTGGATATTAATGAGGCCTTGGAAGAGCTAAAATTGGACAAATTGATTGACAAGACACTAATCGCTGAGTCGAATAATTCTGTTATGCAGGAACTTGATGGATTGATGCTTGATTTGCCTATGGAGAGGACAATTTCTGAAAGTGTAGTGGTTGAGGACGTATTCCAACCTACACAAGCGACCAAGAAGGTCGAAGTTTCCTACACTCTAGAAGAGTGTTTGGCATATTTTGAGGATTGGGATGATCCTATGATCTGTGACATTGTCAATGCCTTAAGGGAAACTTCACCGGTGCTTACAAAGACTGCTTCAACAGTATGTAAAACCGATTTATCAATAGTGGAGGCACCAGTAGAATTTGAAAATGTGGAGACCATAACGACTTGTGAAGAAGAATTCCAAGTCTCCACATCTCTTTGGTTTATACAAACCGAAAAGCACCATCTTTAGGATGATCCTTATCTGAATAATTTTTCCCAGAAAAGTTGGAATGGAGATTCATATTTGATGAATTCCAACCGAAGAAATCTTCCTTTCCTAACACATGGAGTGATAACTTTGAAAAACCTGTTGAATTTTTTCAACAGGATTTTTGATAGATTAGAATGACAAACATCACTCATGTGTACTATGAAGCACGATGATGGATGATATTACTGAAAAATATTTTACTCCACCTACTAATTCTGCTAAATTCCGTTCCTTTGGATGATCTTGTGTATCAAGATTAACCTCCTTGTCTGACAGAGGTAGAGAGTAGTTCATTTATTTTAATTGTTTAGTTGTTTGGAGTTGCAAACTTCCATGATCAACTCTCTCAGATACTCTCGTTCTCACTCTCCTTTATTTTATCATTGTTCTCATAATTCATGCTCATTGCATATCTTTTTACATTGAGGACAATGCAAGATTTGGTTTGGGGGTGAGATTCCTCAAATCTAGCAATTTGTGACATTTCGAGCAAAGTTTTTGTAGGAAATTTTCAATTTTTTTAAAATATCAAAACTCTTTTGAAAAACTCCATTTCTATGCACTTGAGATGTCATGAGTATGAAATGATGAAAGATGAAATGATATGATTTTGAAATCTCTAAATTAACTTAAACATGATAGTTTTACATGTGAATTACCCTATTTATATGATCGATAGAACATTTGAACACTTTTGAGTCTAGTCCACATGTAACGCCCCAAATTTTCGAGATTTATTTGAAAATTCATTTTTAATTTATTTTTTTATTAATTATCGTACATTTACCGTTGATTTGCGAATAGCGGGACATCCGTAGGAGATCCGATAGGGGACCCTTTACAAAAGTTGCTTAGAATGATCCTATAAACATCGTAGAAAGATCATATTTAAAAAATCACGCACTTTTCAGATAATTGCGAAAATGCCATTAGTTAAACTTAAGTTAAGATGCCATTTTTAAGTATTATAGTTTCTGACGATCACTTTCACGCAAAACCCTGGATTTAAGCTTTTGGGCACATATTTACCATACACATCAAATTTCAGCCCTTAAATCATAGTAGAAGTGGTCCGATTGTCAAATCAGCCCCTCAACCCTTGATTTTCATCTCCATCGAGTGAGGAAAGTAAATAGTTAGTCGTAGTCGAATATTTCTCTTCATATGAGTGACTTGGATTCGTTTTTATCATGGACCAATAGTGTGATTTGAGTGCCCCACCTTGATAAGCATCTTTCTTATGCGCGAAGTTATCCCGTTTTAGAAATTAATGAGTTACCAACTCTTTTTAAATCTGAACCTTTCAATTTATCCACTTCTTACCATCAATCGCTTCTCAAATTTGGACCACTTATTATACTCATATGAGTACGAGTTTACACAAAGTTTGGACCCCGATCTATAATCCTACACCGTTGAACCACAAAGCCAGCCCCTTCCTTTTCTGCCAAAAGTTGAAATTTCAGATCTAATCATTTATCACCATCAATCAACTACTAAACTTTGTACAATTATCTGCCTATCATGACCATATATTTTTCCAAAATTTGGGCCCTAATTGTTGAGCTCTTAATTATGCATATTCTAACCCCAATTCATCACTCATTGTGTGAGGTTTTCATGATTCAAAGGCTAATTAAATGCATATTTTGTAATTACAGGAATGAGAGTGAACTCTGCTTAATTGAAGGTGAAAAGGACCTCATTCAGAACTATTTAGATGAAGATCGAAGAAGGAAGCAAGGAAAGAATAAAAGAAGAAAGAAAGAAGAAAATGAACCAGAAACAGGACAAGACCGGTCGTGACCGGTCGGCCAGCTTCCTACTCATACTGAGCTTGCTGGACTTCAGCCAAACACAGGCACGACCGGTCGTGACCGGTCGGTCAGAAATATTTTTATAGTCCAGAGCTTGCTGGACTGATTTCCTAGTGAAGCACGACCGGTCAAGACCGGTCGGACGTGCGTAAGATGCAAACTTTCCAATTCTGGCGCCGAAAATCTCTGTGCACTGCGTAACTCTTACGCAGATTCTCGATTCTTCTGAAGTTGCGGAGCCTCCCCACTATAAAAGGACACCTAGGGATCGTTCCTAGGGTATCTTAGGAGGGTTTAAGCAAGCTTGGAGGAGGCGGAAGTAGATTTCGGAGTTCCACAACTCCTTCTAGTTTGTTTTACTGTTTTTATGAGTTGTTTGGTTGTTTCATGTTTCCTTAGATCATGAGCAGCTAAATCTCTTAGCTAGGGCTAAGAGGTGAAGCTTGTAGTGAATCTAAGATGTTTCAATTCGTATTTAGTTGGTTTTAAGTTTGGAATTCATGTTTATGAACTATGGTTCGAAGTTTATACAAGTTTTAAGTTGTTTTCCTTAGTCTTATGATGACTCATGGATGTTTGGGAGAATTACTTAAATTCTTAATTAGTTTGCATTAGTCTAGACCTGTATGATCCGAGGAATTGGAGTGCGCTCTAGTACTATGATCTTCATGTGGGGACTTCCTACCAAAGTTCTACTTTTCTGAATTTCTGTAATATGTATGGACTGTACATGTGATTTGAATCAAGTTCAAATCCTGATCTAGCTTTGTCTTGTGACAGGACTTGAGGATGGTCATGATTGTGAACTGAGCCTTTTGGAATTGGGACTGACCTATGCAATTGAGCATGCTCAGCTCAGCTTACATTGAGTGAATCATATGCATTGGACTTACATATAACGGATTGTTTGGTTTAACAGCTCTATCATCCGACTAGATAGATCTTAATATCGATTCTAGTTGAGAGAATGAGAAACCACAGCGGATTGAACATCAAGGATTACTACAAGTGGATCTTTGAACCCCTAGTGCCTTTTTATAATTGTTTACATTCAAATTAGTTTAAAATTGTTACTCACATCAACCTTATTCAAAATCTGATTATTAGCTTTCAATAGATACTTTTGGATGTGTTTGTGAAATCCTATATAAGTCCTTGTGGATCGACCTCGGTCTTACTGAGATTATTACTACATCGCAACCCTACACTTGGGGAAGCAAACACTAATCATTAAGCGTAGACCGTTAATTAAGATCAAGCCCATTTTAGCACCCGCTAGGTCATTTTCAAGGATTGGTCAATCTAGAATGTGGATCATCAAGAAATTTACGTATTTTGACTCTACTCTTTGAGGTTGATAAGATGAACGGATTGGAATTGATCATAAATCATCCGAATATTGAGATTTGAGAAACCCACCTCAAGAAGTTGTTACACAAGACCTCGCGTGCACATCCCTCTCTATATTTCTACTACGCACGTCCAAATCCTTCTCCTAACCCTAGCCTCCATGCCCTAGAGAGAGAGAGAGAGAGAGAGAGAGTTCTTTCTCATATTTTTCCAACGGCTAGAATTTTCTACAACCCTTTTCTTCTAAGTCCATCCTAAGGTGAGGATTTTCCTTCAAGCCTTTCATTAATAATATCACGATTATCATAAGTTTCTTTTGTAGCATGTGAAGTTGTTTTGTTTTGAATTACTTATCCATATAACATGAAGTTTGATTTGAGATTTGTAATGAATATCATTATATGGTGATGTGATTCCTTTTTTTAGATTTTTGACTAAGAAGCATATATATTTGTGTTATTTATTTTTGTGAAATCTATGCCCTTATTTTCTTAGTCCATATATTACAAGTAACATTGGTTTTCATATTGTGATATGAAATATGTGTATAAGATCATCATATGGACATCCCATTATTGTATACTCTTTGTCCCTAAGTTGGTAAAATTATTCGATGTAGAGAGATGGAACCCGTGAGAGGTGTCCATGATGAAAGAATATATCTTGACTTTACTGAGAGAATGAAGTGATTGTTTGTTAATGGATCCTTACTTATACATGATGCTTGATTTGATCCATTTACAGTACATGGGTATTTTAATGAATTTGGTCATGATGTATAACATTGGCTTTTTGGGACATGATGAAATCATAAAACGGGACAATGAGTGGACACTAATGGTATACAAATTGTCATGAGCCGGGGTTGGTGCTATGGACACTAATCCCGTGCTGTCGGCCTATGCTGGGTTGCTTGCGACTGCCCATAGTGACCATTGAGTTTTATTTAAATCGGTTGTATGCGAAAACACTTAAATAAAGGTGAAACTAAAGTAATGCATTCACTTGGTTCCATGTGGGTGTACGGAATTGAGAATAGGCTACAACGTCCTACTTCTCCCGTACATTGTCACGTGTAGATATGGGCTATGAGCGTCCCGTTTCTCATGTGGTCGGGCAAAACTATGGGCTTGTGCGTCCCAAGAACCTCTGGCGACTAGTGGCTAGCGTGAAGTCGTAACAGGGAGTCTCCTACTTCATGTATTGTGATTTTAGCCAGGGTGCCTTAGCTAGAGCATGCATTCCATGCATCGCATTAACAAAGATTTTTAGTTGGTTGTTTTGATTTGATTAAATGATAATATACTGCTTGCGTTTACTCTGTACCATTATTATTATTCTTGATTGTCTTGGAGGAAATATTCTCCACTATGATAGCGTTTAACGCTATCCCAAACACAATTTAGATGATGCAGGTGAAGATCTAGGTATTGAACCCGATTTTTAAGGAAAAGAGTTCGATGTTCGTACAATCACATGGCGGATGACGATGTTAGAGAAACTTAATTGATGTTATCATTCATTAAATATTTCTTTTGAGTAGTAGATACATTTATGGAATTGTAATAAGTCTTCAAGAAAAGACATGGTTTTGTATTTTAATTAATCAGTATGGATATTGGTTGGTTCCTTTATTTAAACATTGATGATGACGTAGTAAGTTTGATAGAATAAGATGATAATTGTTTCCGCCATTGTGCTTGAATGTTCTATTTTATTATTTAACAAATCAATTAGTCCATGATTTACTTGGGAATTCGGCCGTCGTGTTATACACGAGAGTCGAAAATCTCGGGTCGTTACACCACATTACACAATTCTCATCATTTAAAGGGATTACTAGACTTGTATATTGGTGAGACTAAAGATTGGAAGTGTTTAGGAACCAAGCCAGGGTACTTTGTCCATCCTTGTCCATGGAAAATAACGAAAGATGTAGATTTCTAAAAATCCTATCTAATGTGTATGAAAAGAAAAGAAGGAAGGAAAATATGGGTATGATTGAGAATATGGTAGAAAATTTCAAAAAGGGTTACCTATTACCAACCGATGGATGGTCTACCCATAACCAAAGTTGGAAAAGGGACGTAATGTGAAAGCCGTCGGAAGGACGGTAAGGAAAATTCCTGTCATAGGCAATTGATTGATCTATACACTCTTAGATCTTTGGTTTAACTGATTTATAAAGAAAGTAATCCTAGAAAGTCATGAGATGAACATGCACAATGCACACTAGACCATTCATGTTCAGATTTGTCTATTTGTCAATAAATTGATGGGGACTCTATGGGAACACTTATTATGTTTGGAAAATTTAGGATTTCAATATCTCATCATTTAATTTTTCTGATTTTTGCACTTATATGTCTTAAAGTCTATAGAACCATAGTTTTCAAGAAAGAGTTGAGTTTTTGGAGAAAGTGATTGTTTCACGCATGTTTTGCTCAGGACTACCAAAAAGCTGGTTGGGGTGTGTATTGAACCTCCAATTTATACATTTGTCAACCCATTACAGCACATTATATGCATGGTTTGCATGCTTAAAAGACCCTTCTAATGCATGTTGTGTGAATGTAGGATTGAGAGAGAGACTTTACTCCATTGATGCTTAAAAGACACATTTAGGAGCCTTTGATGAAGACCCAAGGTGGGCCAAAGAAAGAAGAAAGCAAGGAGAGGAGAGAGAGGAAGAAAGAAAGAAAGAAATTGTGAAGAAATGAGGTCCGACCGGTCATGACTGGTCGGCCAAGGGAGCCACGACAGGTCTTGACCGGTCGGCTACCCTCCTACCCCTCTGTATAGGTCACTGGACCAAGGACCAGTGTGGTCCGACCGGTCGGCCAACAGGTCGGGCACTTCTCTGGATTCTCTAGACCTCTGCTAGATCGGTCGGCCAACAGGTAGTCAATGTAATTTGCTGAAATTCAACAACTTCTTCAGCAAGCTCCGATTTTTTAAGCACAAGTGCGTAAGTATTGCGCAATTCTGGAAGATTCTGAGGCGGTAGGGCTTCTCTACTATAAAAGGACACCTAGGGGTGAATCGAAAGACATCATAAAAAGCTTGGAAAGTCGTGGGAGGTGAAGGAGATCATTGTGAAGCGTCTGCAACTTCTCCAAACTCAGTTTTTTGTATGTTTTTTATTAGTTTCTTTTGAATTTTAGTTTAACCTATTAATGGTTGGCTTCACCTCTTAGCTAGGGCTAAGAGGTGAAGCTTTTAGTTGTTTGTAATATTCAATTCGAATTTGTTCAAGTAGTTTTAGATTTTATGAAGAACACTTCTAGTTCTAGCTTGAAATAAAATTAGTATTTTTAGTTAATCTTCTATCTCTTGTGATTTCTTTTACATGGGATGTTTTGATTACTGAGATTGCTTAATGGGGTGTTAATTGATAGGATTTTGGGTTGTAGAGATCCTAGATTCATCATGATATGTTGGATGCTAGGGGATCTTATAAACTAAGTTTCCTAAGAGCTTATCTAGAACTAAACTAAAAGGGGTTCTTATCTTTTGATTTAATCTGAGATAGGTGTTTATGTATTGATTTTGGTTCAATAGAAGTTCAATTCATGCTTCTAAATCAAGTCTTGTGACAAGGCTTGAGGAAGAATCATGAATGTGATCTTGCTTGTTTGGTGAATGATTGGGTTGTGTGATTGAATACACCCAATGCTTTAGTTGATTATGAAAGGACCATATCAGTGGATGATCCATCTATGTTAGATGCATTATGATGATTCGATTGCTCTATATTCCTATTGGATAGGGATAGAACTCCGATGCTAATTGTGTTATTGGCTTGAATAGTTTGAATTGGCATTATGAATGATTATTAGTGGATCCTTAGCGCTCTAGTGTTTATTTTCCTGATTTAAGTATAAAATAGATAATTTAATGTTTTTAATTTTCACCCATCGATGCAAATCCGAATTTAGCCTATCCTAGTTCTAAAACTTAGAATTGTTACGACAATCCCTGAGGATCGACATCGGTCTTACCGAGAATTATTACTACATCACAGCCTTGCACTTGAGGCTAGCAAACACCTCACCCTCCAAACATCGCTTGATTAGTATTAAACAACCAATTGAGTGGTTGAATAGACAACCCATGCGATCATATATGGTCGATTATGATGTATTTGTCTATCTTAGCGTTTGGGGTCAAAGTTGTTCGGTTGGAATCGAGCCGCAGAGTCGGTTCTGGCACACCAAACACTCGTCGTGGAAAAGAACAAGCAACACACAGAATCGATCACGTGAGTTTTTTTTTTTTTTTTTTTTTTTTCTTGTTAGTTATGTTTTGAGTAACGGGGTTTGACGAAAGATACACACCATGGTTACCACACACAAACCTATGGTTGGCATCCCATCCATTATTCCCTAGGAGTGGTCCGCCTGAGGTGTGGATTTGGCTAATTTCTTTTGCCTCAACCTGGACTTGAGGACAGAACCTGATGGAGTGGATTTTAGATAAAGAACTGGTGGGCCCCACCAATCTTGGGTGTTTTATGCATTGCGTAGAACTGGTGCTGTAAACTGGAGTTGGGGAGGGATCCTCCCTAAACCAAAGCTTTCTAGGACCATGTAAAACCGTTATTGAAGGGAATCCGTTCCTACAACTGCCGTTAAATGGAGCCCGTGTATGCAAAAAGCTGTGTGGTCCACCGCAATGTGCGTGTGACATCCACTCTGTCCAGAAGTTTGGTAAGCTCGTCTTAGGAAGTGAGCCCAAAAATAGGCAGATCCAAAACATAAGTGGGTCACGCCAAAGGAAACAGTGGTGATTGAATGCCTACTATTGAAACCTTCCTAGAGTCACTGAAGTTCTGGATTAGGCTAATATTTATCTTTTCTGTTCATACCCGTGGAAACAACCGTATGAACAGTTGGATGCCATATAAGCATCACGGTGGGCCCAAGGAAATGTCAATGGTGAGTGTTTCCGTCCCCACAGACGCCTAGGCTAGACACATTCTAACTGGAGCTGGCGAAACTGAGGGTCTGGGGCTTTAAGTTCCCAATGGCGTGACCCACTTGAGTGGATCAGCCCCATTTTGTAGGCCCTCATCAGTTGATTAGGTGCACTTGATGCACGGTTCGGATGGGGGAGGTGGTGTGGATTTTGGACAGTTACCACCCATAACAGTATTGTCCCACATGTGGGTGTCATACACGGACGCGGTTTGGCTGGTGAACCAAAGCTCTATGGGCCCCACCATGATACATGCCTTTTGTCCATGCCGTCCACCTATTTTGTGAGCTCATTTTAGTTCATGAGTTAAAAAATCAGGCAGAATATAGAAACCTCAAGTGGACCACACCACAAGAAACAGTGGGATTGAATACATACTGTTGAAAAATTATTAGTGGGAAATGGAAACTTCACAAGGCTGCAAAAGTTTTGCATCAAGCTGATATTTGTTTTTTCCCTTATCCATGTGGGTGTGACTTTGTGAAATGGTTGGCTGAAAAATAAATATACTGTAGGCCTTATGAAGGTTTCAACGGTGGACATCATTCTCACTATTGTTTCAGGTCCACTTGAGGTTTGGATCTACCTCATTTTTGGGGCTCATGCCCTAAAATTAGCTGGCAAAATAGATGGACGGCATGGATAAAACACATACATTATGGCAGGGCCCACAGAGCTTTGACACCAGCTAGCTGGCTGGTGGTCATGTCACCAACAAAACTAGGTCCCCATGACACACACCATGTGGGGCCCATATCTGGAAAACATATTCACCCACACGTAGAAGTTATCCACGTGCATGCAAACTTATTCACATCATTGTAGGGCCACCGGCCAAACCGCGTCCCCCTGATACACACTATGTGGGGCCATTTCTGCAACACTTATTCAGTCGCGTGTAGAAGTTATTCGCATGCATAGAAACTTGTTCACATGATGGTGGGGTCACCCTTCAAAGCACATCCCCATGATACACACCATGTGGGGCCCATTTCTGTAACACTTAATCAGCTGCGCCTAGAAGTTATTCCCACGCACGAAAACTTGTTGACATCATCGTGGGGTCACCAGTCAAACCACATCCCTGTGATACACACCATGTGGGGCCCAAACCCATCCAGTCCAGGGTCCCACTACTTGGAATCTGGATGCTCTTTGTAAAGGAGAAGTCTTGACTCTAAAAGCATAGACTTTGGACACGGATTTCCTGCTAAAGCCTTTCCCAGAAAGTTTCTGTGATGGGAACTTAGGTGGGGTCCACCTTGAAACCTCCCCCTTGTGAAATTCCTACTGTTGAAACCTTCCTGGGTCCACAATGATGTTTATGTGCCATCCATGACGTTCATAACGTCATTCCTACTGGGATGAACAGAAAACACAAATATTAGCCTGATTCAAAACTTCTGTGGCCCCAAGAATATTTCAACTGTGGATGTTCAATCCTCACATTTTCAGCCCACTTGAGCCTTTGATCTAGTTCATTTTAGGTCGCACATCTTAAAATGGGCTCACAAAACAGATAGACGGAGTGGATTTCTCACAAACATCAGGGCGGGCCCCACCTACGTTCCAGCACAGGAACTTCCTCGGGAAGCCTTTAGCAGGAAATCCGCGTCCATAGACTTTTGGCCCAAAGCCATCCAGTGCTATGCCCAGCACCTGGAAATCACGTAGCACCCAATAAATAAATAAATGAGAGATAGAAAGAGCAGCCAATAAATAAATAGAGAGAGAGAAAGAGAGACTATAAACGAGAAGACATCATGCCTCACAATGGGCCCCATTCACTCCGTCCATCCATTTGTAGAGATCATTTTAGGGCATGATACCAAAATTGAGGCCGATCAGAAGCTCAGGTGGCCCCCAAAAAGTTTTTAATGGTTGGCATTCAATTCCCACTATTTTCTGTTCTAGGTCCACTTAAGCTTTGCCACTCCATCCATCCATTTGTAGAGATCATTTTAATGCATGATACCAAAATTGACGCAGATCAGAAGCTCAGGTGGCCCCCAAGAAGTTTTTAATGGTTGGCATTCAATTCTCACTATTTTCTGTTCTAGGTCCACTTAAGCTTTGAATCTGCCTGATTTTTAGTGTCATGCCATAAAATGATCTTGCCAAATGGATGGACAGCGTGGATACAACAAACACATCATGGTGGGTCATTGCTACACCTGGTGTAGCTAGCTTAGCTAACTCGTGGGCGTAGCAAAATTTTTCTCCATAACTGGAATCCTGTTAGAATACACAGTGATTACAACACTCTAGATCTGTGGGGCCCACCGTATAGTGCATGACATCTACTCCGTACATCTGGTGCACCTCTAGATGTTAGGCCTTGGGTCAAAAGTTCAACCCCATCGGCAAGTTGGGCAGAACAATGAGGAGGAACGTCACCATCGGTTTGTATGTGGGGCACGGGTTGTGTAAGCCGTGTAGCTGCATCCCAATGGCACATCTGAGCGGGAGCGGATTAGGTGTGGCTCGGCCCTTACTGTGGGGCCACCTTGATATATGTATCTATATCCTGGGGTCCGTCCATTTTTCCATATCATGCTAGGGCATGAACCCAAAACTGAAGCATATCTAATTCTCAGGTGAACCATTCGAGAGGAAACAGTGGTGATCGATTGACCATTAATGGACCGCCAAGGTTTTTGGATTAAGCTGATATTTATTTTTATCCTTCACCTAGGTTCACGTGACCTTATCAATATGTTGGATGACTGTGAACGAAGTGCCCCCAACCCCTGTCCGTAGGATCGACCTAATTTTGTTTCCCTGGTTATGAAACACATTTCCAAGGTGGTTTAAATGGTGCATTTGAATACTTGGAGTCACCACTAGCCGCTTGTTGACTGCCCTGCCTGGTTCACTGGGCTGTTGGCCTACCAAGCACTTGCCTGCGGCTCCCACCTCCCGCTTGATGGGCGGAGCACTCATTATCCTTACTGTTCTCTCTGCTGGCCCCCTCCCTGCCTATGCTTGCTGCTCTAGCGCACCGTCACTATTGATGAGGCCAGAACAACCTGACACGCTTCGGCCCCCCTTTTGGGGGGTCTACATTTGCTCCTCTGTTTGCTGCTCACTCGCTGTCTACTAAACGAGCCTTAAGCTTAATATTTGTCCGCAGTCGGGTAGAGTCCATGGACTTGCCTCTGGGGTTGAGGAATCATGAAATTCCCCTAATTGGATGACTCCTGTACTGGATAGTCTGTGACTGAGGAGGTCTGGGTAAGAGTCTCAGTTGCGAGAGGAAGGGGTTAGACACTTGCTCTCACCTGCACTATAGGCAATCTCTGCTTTTAAGCGGCGTATGACTTTCAAGGGAATATGATTCATGCAAATATGTTATTTGTCTAGCCATGCTTTGTGTAATCCTATGAGAGGACTGGGTAGGTAGGAAATAAAACCAAAAAAAGTCTTAACCTTGCTACGCAGCGTCAGTGGCACTGGACAGGCGAGATGAATAAATAAAGCAGTAAATAGAAACAAATATAATTGAAAATAACAAAATAGTAGCAATAGCTACAAAACAATGTGCAGAATGGACCGCGTTTTGAGTGGGAGTGAGATGCGAGAAAGAAAAAGGGAAGTCAAACACTCTTTTTGAGTAAAAAAGGGATAGTCGGATGTCCCTAATCCTAACTCTACTGTTGAATTAACTGGCTTTCTCTAGTGGATATATTTTTTGTGGTTAGCTGGGGGGGGATCTGGGCTTTCCTGGTTGGCAAAGCTAGGTGTGTTGGGACCCTATGCCTCCTCTTTTCTAATCTATCTTCTCTCATTCTCTTTTTTCTCGTCCCTTGGACAGGAAGGTTGGGTTATATTTATAACTAAAAAATTTCAGCTAGCGGTTGGCCAACAGTGGACACTTGGCAAAAGTTTATCATGAAGGATTTGTTAGAAGGCATCCAAATCTCTGGTTAGTGCAAAGTGGGGCCAGGTGGCTGTCGGTTAGGGGTTGGTTGAAGGTGTGCTTTCCCCCACTCTCGGTCTAGTAGTTGTGCTTGTCTTCCTTTCTCTTGCGTTTCTTGTGGTTTTTATGACATCGACGACTGGGGATTAGGGGATCTAACCTATTTACCCTCTTTGGGAGGAGGCTTTTAGCCAAAACATTTTCATTTGGTGGGCTTTCAAGGGTCCTTTAGATGGGTAGGTACAATTTTATTGGAATATATTAAGACGGTGAGTTCTAAATATGGCTACCTAAGTGTCCTTATTGCAGGATGGGGAGTTGGCAATCTCTAGATCGGGTTCAATAATCTTGTTGGGGACAATCTACGGTGTCTGGTTCTAGATTTGCTTGGCCACCCAATGGTGATCAAGAAGGCTAGGCTCGACTTTATCAAGAGTTTCTAATTATTTCAAGAGGAGTCTTTGTGATTTAGGTAGGGTGTCTACAGATGCCTCTCTTCGGTAGAGGTTGCTGACAACCGAATTGTAATACCCTGGCCCTTCAAAACTTGGGTATTGAATGTCTGCGGGTGTTACCATATTTTTTTTGGATTAAAATATGCGCAGCACATGCATGCACGTGCCTTCAAACCCAAAGCCCTAAGAATTATAGGCAAGACCCAAAGCGGGGGAACCTGCAACATAGTTTAACCCTTCTGCATTAACAAATTGAACCTTAATTATGTACTCGCAGGACTTTAAATGTTGAATCCCTAGTTTGTCAAATCCTTAATGTCCAAACAAGAATCCACGATAACATTTTAGATTAAATACACAATGCTTAGGTTAGCTCATAAAACCCATGGATTAACCCCTAGGACCGTTAAGTAGAGAAAGAGGTTTATTACAAGTCAAATGGATGTTCTGTCAGTTTGATCGACATACTTGTCAATCCGACCAACCTGAGAAAACCAAAACTCAAGAAAAAGAACGTTTTTCGATTTAATCGACTAAACTGTCATCTCCTGTTGGTCAGACCGACATCCTAGTCAGTATGACTAACAGGGCGTGTTAAGTCGCAAAATTTCTCACCCGCGACTTGTCCAACTGAAGGCCCTGGGACTACGAAAGCCCCTTATTTTAATTTCTTCTCATTTCAAACCCTTTTCTCAGCCCAGAGAGAGAGAGAGAGAGAGAGAGAGAGAGAGAGAGAGGAGAGTGGGGGTGAGATTGGAGCCATCCCTTGTTGATCCGAGATGCATCATGTTGTGTGATCGGTCTGGTGTCCTTTCTTGTTGGAAACCCTCGAGTGTGTGTTCGATTGTGCCTCACCTTACTGGTTAGCTTTGTCCCAACTCTCGTATGTGCGCATACTTCTCTTTTTCCTTCGATTTCGGTTAGCTTAGTGAGGAATCTCCGTGGATTTTCTATCGCATTGCGAAGTCCTAACCTGATGTGTCCATGCGTGTGGGTTTTAGGACCTTTAGCGGGTTCTCGGTGTACCCTAGCCTTGTTTGGAGCCGTGGTTGGGCGTAGCATTGTTAAATTATCCCATCCTGGTCCGAGTCATAAAATTTGTTGTCTAAGTAAATAAATCCCCACATTTCTGGTTATTTGAGGTTGAATTAGGAATTATTCTAGGGTTAATGTAATTAAATTAAAATTGGCTGTAGGTATTGGGTTTTCCCAAAATTCTAGCATGTTGGATCGACCGAACTGTAGAAACCCTAACTTAGAAAGGTGAAGATCTACCCTTCAAGTTTTTTCTCGACATCTTAGCTCAATAAATTCTCTTGTATATGCCTCATGCTATTGTTTAGAAGCTATGTGTAGCTTTTGAGTCATGCTTGCATGTGTTATTATGAATGCATTCCTTGAATAAGAATTCTACCATGCTCCTTTCATGCGGTTTGTACTAAATTGTTAATATGCTTAGAACCATGGAGAACTGCGGAGTTTAATTTTTACTTTTATGAATTAATTATGTGGTTTCTAATTGCCACTTTTGAAAACTATTGAAAGTCCGACTCGGACTAGTGGCCTTGCCTGTATCTTGAATCGCTGATGGATTCCATCTTTGAATAATTGTGCTTGCTATGGTTTGGGATAAGCCCCTTTCCCAGTATCCTTTGTTGGATTTTCAGCCTAATTGCATTTTTCAAAGTGAACCCTTCGTGTCTTCGTAATCAGACTCTAAATGGAAGTAATCAATTGATAAGTGTTGTTGTTATGGACTTGATAGGGCCATTAGTCGAGGGAATTTAATCTATATCGAATTTCTTGTAGAATTGGTTGCTCGTAGATTAAACTTCCTGTAAATTGGACTGTTTGTAAACCGGACTAATAATGGTTGGACAAATCATGCATACATGGCATATGGACTTTACGTAGGAAGAGCTGCACAATTCTAAAGGCTCAAGACTACGGGGAAATTCGAATGAAATGAGAAAAATGAAGAATAGCTCTCATAGAGAGAGGCCCCATGGGGTATTTATGGACTTTTTCAGGGGTTCAACGATCATATGACACTTTCTGATTGGCTGATAGCCACGCCATGTGGTACATGCACCACTCAAAGAGGTGTAGGAATGACGTAACAATAAACAGTCCAGACTGATCCATGTGCCAATGTGAAGGCACGATCTTTACCTCGGGCCATGCCATAGGTTTGCGCCTTCGTGACCTCGGGTCATGACAATTTTCTTTATGTTTTCAAAGTTCATGCCTTCCTTTGAATTAGAAGTATTTTGCACCTCTTTCAATCCCAACAACCACCCATTCAGGTATGTGAACTTTCAAATCTTGCCTAAGATAATATTAGTCATTTTTGTAACTTGTAAATTTGCATAACATGTATAAATGTAATGATTAGTTCCAATACCTTAGATCATAGGAAAGTAGTAATACTTTTGTAGAGATTAAAATTACACCTTTTAGATTAAAGGCATATGCGTGCGGAAGCTTAGAGCAACTAGAATAGGGCTAAGTCCTAGGGGGGGGGGGGGGGGGGGGGGGGGGGGGGACCTTTTGAAATTCTTTTCGCCTACTTATGTAATTTTAATAATTTAAACTAAGTAAACATTAACACTTCGGCTTCTAAGACTAAGTGGGTCCAATCACAAGACTAGCATGAGGTTTAAGCAATAAGCTACCTAGTCTAAGTATGCTCGTTCCTAAGGCATCCTAGAAGAGAATTATCATGGTGGGAGGCGGCGAAAGTCAGATCTAGAGTTCTACAACTCCTCTTAGTTTGTTCTTCTAGTTTTTATATTTTTCTCTTAGTTGCTTTCATGTTTCCTTAGATCATGAATGGCTAAACTCTTAGCTAGGGCTAAGAGGAGAAGCTTGTAGTGAATCTAAGATGTTTTAATTCGTTTGTTTTTGTTTCAAGTTGGATTATCAGTGAAGAATAATGGTTTGAGGTTTGAATAAAGTTCTAAGTATTCTTTCTTAGTCTTATAATGGCTCATGGATGTTTAGAAGAATTGCTTGAGTTCTTAATTATTTTGAATGGTTCTAGACCTGTACGCTCCGAGGATTTGGAGTCAATACGCTCTAGACCTTGGATTCTCATGTGGAAACTTCATGTCAAGAGTTCTACTTTTCTAAAATTTCTGCTTATGTGTGATTGTGTATGTGATTTCAATGAAGTTCAAATCATGATCTAGTTATGCTTTGTGACAGAGTTTAATGACGATTATGATTGTGATCTTAATCTATTGGAACTAAGATTGACCTATGCAATTGAGTGTGCTCAAGTCCTAACTTGAATTGAGGGAATCATGTGCATGAATCACACATATGACAGATTGTTTGTTTTAACTGCTCTATCATCCGGCTAAATAGGATTTAATTTTGATTATAGTTGAGTAAGTGAGAAACCACAGCGAATTAAGCATCAATGATTGCTACAAGTGGATCCTTGAACCCCTAGTGCTCTTTATTATTGATTACATTCAGTTTTAGTTCAAAATATTTATCTATATTCAATTCCAAAATCCTGTTAGTTAATTCTCAATTCTATTATTTTTCTGAGATTGGCATGCCACATTGGGTTCGGGATTCTAATAACCGACTCATTAGTGAAGGGGGAATTGTTGAAGGAATTGATAGGGGGCCATATGCTAATCAACTTTTAGATTCTCTAATTTTGTCTGAAAGTATGGCTGAAAATCAACCCAACCCTATGGCCAATCAAAATATGGGCCAAACTGAAACAGGAGATAATGAGGTTGAGAATGTTCCTCGACCTAAAATACTACGTGATTACTTGCAGCCTGCAAGAGAGAGCACTCCCTCATGCATAGCTTTTCCACATAATATAGGGAGCATAGATCTTAAACCGGGAGTAATCCAACTCCTTCCCAAATTTAATGGACTAGACAGTGAAAGTGCCTATCAACATCTTAAGTAATTTGATGAGGTGATAGCCACAATACACTTTGCAAATGTAACTGATGATGCAGTGAGACTTAAATTATTCCCTTTTTTTCTTAAAGAGAAAGTTAAGGCTTGGCTTCATGCATTACGGCCAAGATCAATTGGCACATGGACTGAAATGACTAGAGAGTTCATTAAAAAGTTCTTCCTTACTCACAAAATGATCATGTTGAGGCGCCTTATCATGAATTTTGCTCAAAAAGAGGATGAGACATTCTTCTAATGTTGGGAGAGGTTTAAGGACTTGTTAAATGCATGCCCACAACATGGCTACGAAATTTGATGGATAATAAGTTTTTTTATGAAGGACTAACTTCACCCATGCGCTAATTCGTAGAGATGATGTGTAATGGAGAATTCATGAATAAGGAAGCCGAAGAAGAATGGGACTATTTTGATGAATTGGCCGAGAATGCACAGTCTTGGGATACATCTAAACAAACAAATCCCAAGACAAGCCAACAAAAGGAAAAAGGAGGAATTTATATCATCTCAAAAGAAGATAACATAAGTGCACGCGTGGCTAGCCTCACAAGAAAAGTTGAGGCCATGGAATTGAAGAAAGGAGAGACGATTATCTCAAAGGACGTTGAAATTGTTTGTGGAATTTGTGCCCGGAATCAACATGCAACACAGCATTGTCCCACGATTTCTACATTCCAGGAAATCTTATAAGAACAATCAAATGCCATAAACAGTTATCAACGACCATTTAGTGCTTCAAACTCAAACATGTATAACTCTAGTTGGAAGAACCATCCCAACTTCAGTTGGAGGAATGGACCAACTGCAAATGCAAAGAACACCCCCCAAGCTCAACCTTTACTAGGTCCATCCCTAGTAATCACACCAAAAGCTACGCTAGAGGAGATGTTGGGTGCATTCGTATCGGTTCAAGTTGAATATAACAAGACTAATTCTCTAAAAATTGAAGGGTTCATGCAAGAGCAACTGAAATTCAATCAAAATTCAGCTCAAGCCATTAATGACTTAAAAACCTCAATGGCCAGAGTTGAATCTCATCTCAGTGTTAGGGAGAAAGGCACACTTCCTGCCCAACCTCTCCCTAACCCAAAATTTGAGATATAAGACCCAAGCTCATCCTCCCAACATACGGGGCATGTTCAAGCTATCACCACCTTGAGGAGTGGAAAAACAATCGATAAATCTAATCCGGTGAAGGCCCCAAAGCCTAATGATCTGGAAATTTCCAAAGAGGATGATAGCCCGAACAACACTTCATATGAGAAAGAACCGGAAAGGCAATACAAGCCGGTTGCCCCGTTTCCCCAAAGGTTGATTTCACCTAAACCTTTAGACAAAAACCTAAAAATCTTAGAGCTTTGTAAGTAAGTGAAGATCAACATTCCGTTATTGGATGCTATAAAACAAATATCATCCTATGCAAAATTTCTAAAGGAATTGTGTACAGTAAAAGGAAACACAATGTTCACAACAAAGTACTTTTGACTGAGAATTTGAGCGCTATTATCAACCAAAAGGTGCCCAAAAATACAAGGATCCGGGTAGTCCAACCATCTCATGCATCATAGGTGACTACCGGATCAAACAAGCCTTACTCGATTTAGGGGCGTGTTAACCTCATCCCATTCAAACCCACTAAAAGCACACTCCAACTTGTTGATAGATCTATTCATATACCAAGGGGGATGATTGAGGATGTCTTGGTCTTAGTCAATAAATTCTACTATTCAGAGGGTTTTAATGTCTTGGATACACATCCCGTGATAGGTACCGGTGCTCAAATTCCTGTCATACTAGGCCACCCTTTTCTAGCTACTTCAAATGCAATTATCAATTGTAGAAACGGGCTTGTACAAATATCCTTTGAAAATATGACACTCGAGCTGAATATTTTTTATTTATACAAACAACCACGGGAAATTGATGATGAGGTCCACGAAATAAATATAATTGAATCATTCGTGGAAGATACATCCCCCATGACATTCTATTCCGATCCTTTGAAGGCATGTTTGGCCCACTCTCATGAGATGAATGACGACACGATACGAGAGATGGATGCCATTTTCGATGTTATGCCAGTACTTGATAATAAAAGATGGAAGGCACTATTTGAACCTTTGCCCTTAAGCGAGAACAAGTCTCTTCCATCTAATATCAAGGCACCGAAGCTTGACCTAAAACCATTAACAAATGATTTGAAATATGTATATTTAGGTCGAGGTAAGACATATTCGGTGATGATTTCTTCCCACTTGGATGGGGAACAAGAGAGTAGGTTAATAGCTACTCTAATAGAGCATAAGAGCGTCATCGGATGGTCAATTACGGATCTCAAAGGCATAGACACTGATTTGTACTCATCGCATACACCTTGAGGAAAATGCCAAGACATCTAGGCAACCACAAAGAAGCCTTAATCCAAATATGAAGGAGGTGGTTAAGGCCGAAGTGGTGAAACTATTGGATGTGGGTATCATCTACCCAATATCTGATAGTCAATAGGTGAGTCCAACTCAGGTGGTGCCTAAGAAATCTGGAATAACCATCGTAGCCAATACCAATAATGAACTCGTACCAACCAATGTCACTACCTGTTGAAGAATGTGCATTGACTATGGAAAGCTAAACACAGTCACAAGGAAAGACCACTTTCCCTTACCATTTGTTAATCAATTTTTAGAACGGTTGGCGGGTCATTCCCATTTTTTCTTCCTTGATGGGTATTCAGGGTATAACCAAATAGAGATTGCCTTAAAAGACCAAGAGAAGACAGCTTTCACATGTCCATTCGGTACTTTTGCTTATCGAAGGATGCCGTTTGGACTATGCAATGCCCCAGCCATTTTTCAACATTGTATGTTGAGTATTTTTTCTGACATGGTGGGGACGACTCTCAAAGTCTTCATGGACGATTTCTTAGTATTTGGTTGTAACTTTGATGAGTGCCTTATACACTTAAAAACTGTTTTGAAAAGATGTGAAGGAAAGAACCTCGTGTTGAATTGGAAGAAATGTCACTTAATGGTTCAAAAGGGAATAGTCCTCGGTCACATCATCTCACAAAATGGAATTGAGGTGGACAAAGCAAAAATTTAATCTTATCTCTAACTTTCTATCACCCAAGAGCGTACGAGATGTGCGGTCCTTTTTGGGACATGCCAGATTTTATAAACGGTTCATAAAGGACTTTGGTTCACTCTCTCGTCTTTTATGTAACCTCCTTCAAAAGGAAAACTCATTCGAGTGGAATAAAAATAGTCAAAATGCATTTGACAAGCTTAAAAATATGTTGACATGTGCTCTCATAATGCAACCACCTGATTGGAGCCTTCCTTTTGAAATTATGTGTGATGCAAGTGACTACGCTATTGGGGCTGTGTTAGGCCAGAGAAAGAGAAAAAGCCGTGCGTCATGTACTTTGCAAGTAGAACCTTAAACTCAGCCCAAGAAGACTACACTACTACAGAAAAAGAACTTTTGTTGTAGTTTTTGCTTTAGACAAGTTTAGGCCCTACTTGATTGGATCTAAAATCACATATTCACCGACCATGCCGCGCTTAAGTACCTTCTCTCTAAGAAGGATGCTAAGCCACGCTTGTTAAGATGGATCCTCCTACTCCAAGAATTTGACATAAAAATACGTGATAAGAAAGGAGTAGAAAACTGTTCGCTTCCCCAAGTGTAGGGTTGCGATGTAGTAATAAACTCGGTAAGACCGAGGTCGATCCACAGGGACTTATGTAGGATTTCACAAACACATCCAAAAGCGTCTATTGAAAGCTAATAATCAGATTTTGAATAGAATTGATTTGAATAACAGTTTTAAACTAATTTGAATTTAGAAAATTATAAAAAGGCACTAGAGGTTCAAGGATCCACTTGTAGCAATCCTTGATGTTCAATCCGCTGTGGTTTCTCATTCTCTCAACTAGAATCGATATTAAGATCTATCTAGTCGGATGATAGAGCTGTTAAACTAAACAATCTGTCATATGTAAGTTCTATGCATAAGATTCACTCAATGTAGGCTGATCTGAGTATGCTCAATTGCATAGGTCATTCCCCTTTCCTAAAGGTCCAGTTCACAATCATAACCATCCTCAAGTCTTGTCACAAGACAAGGCTAGATCAGGATTTGAACTTGATTCAAATCACATGCACAGTCCATACATATTCCAGAAAAACAGAAAAATAGAACTTTGGTAGGAAGCCCCTTTATGAAGATCATAGTACTAGAGCGCACTCCGATTCCTCGGATCATACAGGTCTAGACGGAGACAAATCAATTAAGCAATTAAGTAATTCTCCCAAACATCCATGAGTCATCATAAGACTAAGAAAAACTACTCAAAAGCTTGTATAAACTTCAAACCTTAGTTCATAATCATAAATTCCACACTTAAAACCACTTAACTACGAATTAAAACATCTTGGGTCCACTACAAGCTTCACCTCTTAGCCCTAGCTAAGAGGTTTAGCTGCTCATGATCCAAGGAAACATGAAACAACTATAAAAAGCATGAAAACAGCAAAGCAAACTAGAAGGAGTTGTGAAACTCCGAAATCCACTTCCACAGCCTCCAACCTCGCTTGAACCCTTCTAGGATAGCCTAAGGACGATCCCTAGGTGTCCTTTCATAGTCTGGAGGCTCCACAACTTCAGAAGAATTGAGAAATTGCGTAAGAGTTACGCAGCGCAGAGAAATTCGGGTTTAAAAATAGAAATTTCTAAGTCCTCACGCACAGCCGATCGGTCACAACCGGTCGGCCTCAATGGACAGTCACTCCAGCAAGCCTGGCCGACCGGTCATGACCGGTCGGGCTTGTCCAGCCTTGGTCCAGCAACCCTGTCCGACAGGTCATGACCGGTCGGACATCTTCAGCCATGTTCCAGCGACCATGGCTGACCGGCCTTATTCAATCTTCTTCCAGCGACCATGTCTGACCGGTCATGACCAGTCGGACGTCTTCATTAGCCTCCCAACGTGCATGGCTGACCGGTCACGACCGGTCAGGCCTCCTTCTCTTCTTGTTTTCTTCCTTTCTTTCTTCTTCTTTCTTCTTTCTTTACTTCTTTCTTTGCTTCCTTCTTCCTTCGGCCCTCCTTGGGTCTTCATCTCAAGTTCTAAATCAGCTCTTTTCATCATTTATTAGGCGGCTTTCTCTCTCAAACCTGCAATCACATAACATGCATTAGATTTGTCTATAAACCATGTAAACCTCGCACAATGAGTGATGAATTGGGGTTAGAATATGCACAATTAAGAGCTCAACACACCCCCCAACCAGCATTTTGCTAGTCCCGAGCAAAACATGCGTGAAACTAATCCCATTCTTCAAAACTCAACTCTCTTTCAGAAACCATCCTTCTATACATTCCAAGGTTCATAAGTGTAAGATTCAGAAAGATTAGGCGTCAAAGGTTGAAACCGTAAATCCTCAAAACATAATAAGCATTCATATGAAATTCCCGCTGATTGGTTGATAAATAGAAGGACTTGAACAAATTCAACCTAGTGTGGGTAGTAAAAATTCATCCCACGAGTTTCTAGGATTACCTTCTTCATAGATCAACTAGACTATAAAACTCAAGGTACATAGAGCCACATCAAGCCAATGACAGGAATTTGCCTTACCGTCCTTCCGGCGACTTTCACATTATGTCCCATTTCCGGCTTTGGTTACGGGTAGACCATCCCCCGGTTGGTAGTAGGTAGCCCTAATCGGAATTTTCCACCGTTTTTCCATCATTCCCAATTTCATCCTTCCTTTTCCTTTTTCTTTTTAAATTAGATAGGATTTTTAAAAATCCACATCTTTCATTATTTTTCCATGGACAAGGATGGACAAAGTACCCCGGCCTGATTTCTCAACACCTTAATTCAAAGTCTAGCTAATCCATAAATCACATAATCCCTTCAACTCATGAAAATCGTGTAATGTGAACTAGGTGTAAAAGTATTCAGATTTTCTATCAATCACAAAAATAGGGGAGTTCACATATAAAACCATTATGTTATGAGAGATTCCAGACATCCAGCCCCATACACTTCATATCTCCTCCTCTTATGCTCATATTAACTTGAATGTATAGAACCGGTGTTTTCCAAAAGAGTTTCAAATTTTTTAAAAATCGAAAAATTTCCACATAATTGCTTGAAATGTTGCAAAACGCTGGATTCATCCAAGTGATCCTACACCCCCCAACCAAATCTTACATTGTCCTCAATGTAAAAGATGTGCAATGAGCAAAACATGAGAGCAATTTGAAAATAAAAGGGAGTGAGGAATGATAGTACCTGAGAGAGTGAAAAGTGGAATTCTTCCTCCTTCTAACAAACCTATGAAAACAGAAAACAAAAGCAGCAAAATCCTAATCCTAACTACTCTATACCTCCGTCAGACTAGGAGATCAATCATCTTGATACACAGGATCATTAAGGGGTATGGACATACCTTCTGAAGGAAATTTCTCAAAGAATGGCTTTAATCGCTGCCCATTTGCTTTAAAAATGTTGCCGTTCCTCGGATTCAATAGCTCGACAGTCCCATATGGATAGACAGTTTGCACAATGTAGGGACCGGTCCATCGAGATCTCAATTTTCCCAGAAATAGATGTAAGCGAGAATTATACATGAGGACTTTTTGATTGATCGTGAATGTCTTGCGAAGAATATTCTTATCATGGAATATCTTCATCTTGTCCTTGTAAATTCTCGCATTCTCATAAGCCTCATTCCGGATTTCTGCAAGTTCATTCAATTGTAGTTTGCGTAACGAGCTTGCCTTGTCAGAATTGAAATTTATCTTCTTAATAGCCCAATATGCCCTATGTTCCAACTCCACAGGCAAGTGACAAGCCTTCCCATAGACAAGTCTATAGGGAGACATTCCAATAGGGGTTTTGAAAGCTGTACGGTAAGCCCAAAGCGCATCGGTAAGCCGAAGCGACCAATCCTTGCGATCGGGATTCACCGTTTTCTCTAAAATGTGTTTAATCTCCCTATTGGATATCTCAGCTTGTCCACTAGTTTGTGGGTGATAGGGAGTGCTCACTTTGTGTGTTACGCCATATTTCTTCATTAAGGTTTCAAAAGGGCGATTGCAAAAGTGAGACCCTCCATCACTTATGATGACTCGAGGCGTTCCAAACCGGGAAAGAATATTTTCTTTTAAAAATCGAATGACCGTTTTATGGTCATTATTTCGGCAAGGGATGGCCTCGACCCATTTGGAAACATAGTTAACGGCAAGCAAGATGTATAGGTTTCCAAAAGAAGATGGGAATGGGCCCATGAAATCGATGCCCCAACAATAAAAAATTTCGATTATTAAGATGGGATTGAGTGGCATCATATTTCTACGGGAGATTCCCCCTAATTTCTGACAAGGTTCACATGCTTTGCAAAACTCATGTGTGTCTTTGAACATGGTGGGCCAATAGAACCCACATTGCAGAATTTTCTCTGTGGTCTTTTTAGCCGAAAAGTGGCCACCACATGCTTGAGAATGACAGAAGGAGATGATACTTTGTTGCTCATCATCTGGGACACATCTCCTTATGATTTGATCGGGACAATACTTGAACAAGTATGGGTCGTCCCATAGGAATTTCCGCACCTCCGTGAAGAATCTATCATTATCTTGCTTTTTCCAATATGTAGGAATTGTACCTGTAGCAAGATAGTTAGCAATGTCCGCATACCATGGCAATTGGAAAACAGCAAAAAGTTGTTCATCAGGGAACATGTCATTGATTGCAGTCGTTTCAGGGGAATCCGTGAGGACAAGTCTAGAGAGATGGTCAGCTACTACATTTTTTACTCCTTTCTTATCACGTATTTCTATGTCGAATTCTTGGAGTAGAAGGATCCATCTTAACAACCGTGGTTTAGCATCCTTCTTAGAGAGAAGATACTTAAGTGCGGCATGGTCAGTGAATATAATGATCTTGGATCCAATCAAGTAGGACCTAAACTTGTCCAAGGCAAAAACTACGGCTAAAAGTTCCTTTTCAGTAGTGGTGTAGTTTGCTTGGGCTGAGTTTAGGGTTCTACTTGCATAGTAGATGACACATGGCTTTTTATCTTTTCTTTGGCCTAGCACGGCCCCAATAGCATAGTCGCTGGCATCGCACATAATCTCAAAAGGAAGGCTCCAATCAGGTGGTTGCAATATTGGGGCACATGTCAACATACCTTTAAGGGTGGTAAAGGCCTTTTGACATTCTTCATTCCACTCGAATGAATTTTCCTTTTGAAGTAGGTTACATAAAGGGCGAGAGAGTGAACTGAAGTCCTTTATGAACCTTCTGTAGAATCCTGCGTGTCCTAAAAAGGACCGTACATCTCGTATGCTTTTGGGTGGTGGAAGGTTAGAGATAAGATCAATTTTCGCTTTGTCCACCTCAATTCCATTTTGTGAAACGATGTGACTAAGTACAATTCCCTTTTGAACCATGAAGTGACACTTTTCCCAATTCAGCACAAGGTTCTTCTCTTCACATCTTTTCAGCACAGATTTCAAGTGCTCAAGGCACTCATCAAAGCTACAACCAAATACGGAAAAATCATCCATGAAGACTCCAAGAATGGTCCCTATCATGTCAGAAAAGATGCTCATCATACAACGCTGAAAGGTGGCAGGGGCATTACATAGTCCAAACGGCATCCGTCGATAGGCGAATGTGCCGAATGGACATGTGAATGTAGTCTTTTCTTGGTCTTCACGGGCAATTTCTATTTGGTTGTACCCTGAATAGCCATCAAGGAAGCAAAAGTGGAAATGACCTGCCAACCGTTCTAAAATCTGATCAACAAACGGTAGGGGGAAGTGGTCTTTCCTCGTCACAGTGTTTAGCTTCCTGTAGTCAATGCACATTCTCCAACCAGTAGTGACTCCAGTTGGCACGAGTTCGTTATTGGCATTGGCTACGATGGTTATTCCGGATTTCCTAGGCACCACTTGAGTTGGGCTCACCCATTGGCTATCAGATATTGGGTAAATGATACCTATATCCAATAGTTTCACCACTTCGGCCTTAACCACATCCTTCATGTTTGGATTTAGTCGTCTTTGTGGTTGTCGGGATGTCTTCGCATTTTCCTCAAGGTGTATGCGATGAGTACAAATCAGTGGGTCTATGCCTTTGAGATCCGCAATTGACCATCCAATGGCACTCTTGTGCTCTAATAGAGTGGCTATTAGCCTACTCTCTTGTTCCTCATCCAAGTGGGAAGAAATCACCACTGGATATGTCTCATCTCGACCTAAATAAACATATTTTAGCTCACTTGGCAATGGTTTTAGGTCGAGTGTTGGTGCCTTGATGTTGGATGGGAGGGCCTTGTTCTCATTTACAGGCAAAGGCTCAATTGGGGCCCTCCATCTTTTATTATCAAGCACTGGCATCACGTCTAGAATGGCATTCATCTCTTGTGTTGTGTCATCATTTATCTCATGAGAATAGGCCATACATGCCTCCAAAGGGTCGGAAGATAGTGACAATGGGACTGTATCCTCCACGAATGATTCGATCATGTTTAATTCGTGGACATCATCATCAACTTCCCGTGGTTGTTTGTATAAATCAAATATGTTAAGCTCAAGGGTCATATTTCCAAAGGACATTTGTACAAGTCCGTTTCTACAATTGATAATGGCATTTGAGGTAGCTAGAAACGGTCGTCCAAGTATGACGGGAATTTGAGCACCGGTGCCAATCACGGGATGTGTGTCCAAGACAATAAAGTCTACTGGGTAGTAGAATTTATCAACTTGGACTAGAACATCCTCTATCATTCCTCTCGGTATACGGATGGATCTATCAGCAAGTTGGAGTGTGGTTTTGGTTGGTTTTAATTCACCTAATCCAAGTTATTCGTAGACCGAGTATGGAATGAGATTCACACTTGCCCCCAAGTCGAGTAGGGCTTGTTTAATCCGGTAGTCTCCTATGATGCATGAGATGGTTGGACTACCCGGATCCTTGTATTTTTGGGGCACCTCTTGTTTGATAATGGCGCTCAAATTCTCAATCAAAAGTACTTTGTTATGAACATTGTGTTTCCTTTTGACTGTACACAATTCCTTTAGAAATTTGGCATACGATGGTATTTGTTTTATTGCATCTAACAATGGGATGTTGATCTTCACCTGCTTGAAAACTTCTAGAATCTCCAGATTTTTGTCTAAAGGTTTAGGTGAAATCAACCTTTGTGGAAATGGAGCAACCGGCTTGTATTGCCTTTCTGGTTCTTTATCTTGTGGGGTATTGTTCGGGCTATCATCCTCTTTGAAAATTTTCGGATCCTTAGGCTTTGGGGCCTTCACCGGATTAGATTTGTCAATTTCTTTCCCACTTCTCAAAGTGGTGATAGCTTGGACATGTTCCGTATGGTGGGAGGATGAGCTTGCATCTTGTATCTCAAACTGGGTTCTTGGGTTAGGAAGAGGTTGGGCAGGAAGTGTGCCCTTCTCTCTAACACTAAGATGAGATTCAACTCTAGCCAGTGATGTTTTCAATTCATTGATGGCTTGAGTTGAATTTTGATTGAATTTCAATTGTTCTTGCATGAACCCATCTATTTTGAGAGAATTTGTCTTGTTATACTCAGCTTGGACCGATACGAATGCACCCAACATCTCCTCTAGTGATACTTTTGGAGTGTTGTTTGCATTTGCAGTGGGTCCATTCCTCCAACTGAAGTTGAGATGGTTCTTCCAATTAGGATTAAACGTGTTTGAGTTTGGAGCACCATATTGCTACTGATAACTGTTTATGGCATTTGTTTGTTCTTGTAAGATGCCTTGAACTGCTGAAATTGTGGGGCAATCTTGTGTTGCATGTTGATTTCCAGCACAAATTCCACAAACAGTTTCAACGTCAGTGGATTTGATTGTTTCTCCTTTCCTTAATTCCATGGCTTCGACCTTTCTTATGAGGCTAGCCACCCGTGCACTTATGCTATCTTCTTCTGATAAGACATACATTCCTCTCTTTTCCTTTTGTTGGCCAGTCTTGGAATTTGTTGGTTTAGATGTGTCCCAAGACTGTGTATTCTCAGCCAATTCTTCCAAATAATCCCATGCTTCATCAGCTTCCTTATTCATGAACTCCCCATTACACATCATCTCTACAAATTGGCGCATGGGTGAAGTCAGTCCTTCATAGAAAAAGCTTATAACCCGCCAAATTTCATAGCCATGATGTGGGCATGCGTTTAATAGGTCCTTAAACCTCTCCCAACATTGGAAAAAAAAGGTTTCATCTTCCTTTTGGGCAAAGTTCATGATAAGGCGCTTCAACATATTCGTTTTGTAAGTAGGGAAGAATTTCTTTATGAATTCTCTGTGCATATCAGTCCATGCACCAATTGATCTTGGCCTCAATGCATAAAGCCAACCCTTAGCTTTATCTTTAAGAGTGAAAGGGAAGAATTTAAGTCTCACCACATCTTCCGTCACGTTTGCAAAGTGCATGGTGGTGATTACGTCATCAAACTCCTTAAGGTGTTGATAGGCACTTTCACTATCTAATCCATGGAATTTAGGGAGAAGTTGAATCACTCCCGGTTTCAAATCCACATTCCCTGCATTTGGTGGAAATACTATGCATGAGGGAGTGCTCGTTCTTGCAGGTTGCAAGAAATCACGTAAAGTCCTAGGTCGGGGAACATTCTCAACCACATTCTCCCCTGTTTCAGTTTGGTTTTGGCCCTGATTAGATTGATTTGCAGCCATATTTTCAGACAAAATTAGAGAGTTTAGATGTCTCCTAGCACGTGGTTCTCTGTCAATTCTTTCTACTATCCCCCCTTCACGTATGAGTCGGTTATTGGAATCCCGAGCCCAATGTGGCATGCAAAACCAAAAAATAAGAAACAAAGAGAAAGAAGAATTCTTCCTCCCTTTCTTTACTTTTCTCTAAGACCGAAGCACAAGGTGTCTTGCAATGGCTAAGCCAAAAGCAAGGATAGAGACCAATTTCTCCTGGTCAATAGGGGTTCAGAGAACTCCCCACCCACTCTTTGAATCTTTTGAGAAAAAGTGCAGAAAAATGAGAAAGAGGAGTAGAGATGAGAAAAGAAATCTCTGAGCACAAGGTGATCCAAGATGGCAGAGCCGACCAATAGGAATCCAGGTGGCAAAAAGGCCGACCTTTCAGAGATCCAAAAGGAGTCTCCACCCACTCTACAAGAGATGAATAAGATAGGAATGAATAGGACAAGGAGAAGAGTAAGGTTTTAGAAAGATAGAACCTGATTCAACACTTGAAATCCTTGTATCTTCTTCAGCTTCCTAGAAATCCCTGAAAAGAAAAATCAAATAAACAAACTAAGTTAGTCCTAAAATCTTAAAAATCCTAAATAGATACTAATTTCAGAAATTTGTGAAAAACCGTCAAAATCCCCGGCAACGGCACTAAAAACTTGTTCGCTTCCCCAAGTGTAGGGTTGCGATGTAGTAATAAACTCGATAAGACCGAGGTCGATCCACAGGAACTTATGTAGGATTTCACAAACACATCCAAAAGCGTCTATTGAAAGCTAATAATCAGATTTTGAATAGAATTGATTTGAATAACAGTTTTAAACTAATTTGAATTTAGAAAATTATAAAAAGGCACTAGGGGTTCAAGGATCCAATTGTAGCAATCCTTGATGTTCAATCCGCTGTGGTTTCTCATTCTCTCAACTAGAATCGATATTAAGATCTATCTAGTCGGATGATAGAGCTGTTAAACTAAACAATCTGTCATATGTAAGTTCTATGCATAAGATTCACTCAATGTAGGCTGATCTGAGCATGCTCAATTGCATAGGTCATTCCCCTTTCCTAAAGGTCCAGTTCACAATCATAACCATCCTCAAGTCCTGTCACAAGACAAGGTTAGATCAGGATTTGAACTTGATTCAAATCACATGCACAGTCCATACATATTCTAGAAAAACAGAAAAATAGAACTTTGGTAGGAAGCCCCTTTATGAAGATCATAGTACTAGAGCGCACTCCGATTCCTCGGATCATACAGGTCTAGACGGAGACAAATCAATTAAGCAATTAAGTAATTCTCCCAAACATCCATGAGTCATCATAAGACTAAGAAAAACTACTCAAAAGCTTGTATAAACTTCAAACCTTAGTTCATAATCATAAATTCCACACTTAAAACCACTTAACTACGAATTAAAACATCTTGGGTCCACTACAAGCTTCACCTCTTAGCCCTAGCTAAGAGGTTTAGCTGCTCATGATCCAAGGAAACATGAAACAACTATAAAAAGCATGAAAACAACAAAGCAAAGTAGAAGGAGTTGTGAAACTCTGAAATCCACTTCCACAGCCTCCAACCTCGCTTGAACCCTTCTAGGATAGCCTAAGAACGATCCCTAGGTGTCCTTTTATAGTCTGGAGGCTCCACAACTTCAGAAGAATCGAGAAATTGCGTAAGAGTTACGCAGCGCAGAGAAATCCGGGTTTAAAAATAAAAATTTCTAAGTCCTCACGCACAGCCGATCGGTCACGACCGGTCGGCCTCAATGGACAGTCACTCCAGCAAGCCTGGCAGACCGGTCATGACCGGTCGGGCTTGTTCAGCCTTGGTCCAGCAACCCTGTCCGACCGGTCATGACTGGTCGGACGTCTTCAGCCATGTTCCAGCGACGATGGCCGACCGGCCTTATTCAATCTTCTTCCAGCGACCATGTCCGACCGGTCATGACCGGTCGGACGTCTTCATTAGCCTCCCAACGTGGATGGCTGACCGGTCACGACCGGTCAGGCCTCCTTCTCTTCTTGTTTTCTTTCTTTCTTTCTTCTGCTTTCTTCTTTCTTTACTTCTTTCTTTGCTTCCTTCTTCCTTCGGCCCTCCTTGGTTCTTCATCTCAGGTTCTAAATCAGCTCTTTTCATCATTTATTAGGCGGTGTTCTCTCTCAAACCTGCAATCACATAACATGCATTAGATTTGTCTATAAACCATGCAAACCTCGCACAATGAGTGATGAATTGGGGTTAGAATATGCACAATTAAGAGCTCAACAAAAACGTAATGGCTGACCATCTCTCTAGATTTGTTCTCACCGATTCCCCTGAGATGACTGTGATCAATGACATGTTCCTTGATGAACAACTTTTTAAAGTCTCCTAATTGTCATGGTATGCGGACACTGCTAACTATCTTGCTACAGGTATAATTCCAACACATTGGAACAAGCAAGAGAAGGATAAGTTTTTCAACGAGGTGAGAAAATTCTTATGGGACGACCCATACTTATTCAAGTATTATCCCGATCAAATTATAAGGAGATGTGTGCCGGATGATGAACAACACAGTATCATCTCCTTTTATCATTCTCAGGCATGTGGTGGCTACTTTTCGGCTAAGAAGACCACAGCCAGAATTTTGCAATGTGGGTTTTATTGGCCCACCATGTTCAAAGATACCCATGAGTTTTATAAAACGTGTGAGCCTTGTCAAAAATTAGGAGGAATATCCCGTAGAAATATGATGCCACTCAATCCCATCTTACCAATCAAAATTTTTTATTCTTGGGGCATCGATTTCATGGGTCCATTCCCATCTTCTTTAGGAAATTTATATTTTTTGCTTGCCGTCGATTATGTTTCAAAATGGGTTGTCGCGATTCCATGCCAGAACAATGACCATAAAACAGTCATTCATTTCTTAAAAGAAAATATCATTTCTCAGTTTGGAACACCTCGAGTCATTATAAGCGATGGAGGATCTCATTTTTGTAACCGCCCGTTTGAAGCTTTAATGAAGAAATATGGCGTAAATCACAAGGTGAGCACTCCCTATCACCCACAAACAAGTTGATAAGCTGAGATATCCAACAGGAAAATTAAACATATTTTGGAGAAAACAGTGAACCTCGATCGCAAAGATTGGTCGCTTCGACTTACCGATGCACTCTAGGCTTTATCATACCACTTTCAAGACCCCCATTGGAATGTCTTCCTATAGACTTGTCTATGGGAAAGCTTGTCACTTGCCCGTGGAGTTGGAACATAGGATATATTGGGCGATAAAGAAGATGAATTTTGATTCTGACACAGCAAGCTCGTTGCGCAAACTTCAATTGAATGTACTTGCGGAACTCCGGAACGAGGCATATGAAAATGTGAGAATTTACAAGGACAAGATGAAGGTGTTCCATGATAAGAACATCATTCGTAAGACCTTCACGATTAATCAAAATGTCCTTATGTATAATTCTCGGTTACATTTATTTCCGGGGAAATTGAAGTCTCGATGGACCGGTCCTTTCATTGTGAAAACTGCTTATCCATATGGGACTGTCGAGTTGTTGAATCCAAGGAACGGTAATATCTTTAAAGCGAATAGTTAGCGATCAAAGTCGTTCTTTGATAATTTTACTTCAGAAGGTATGTCCATACCTCTGACTGATCCTATGTATTAGGGTATTTGATCTCCTAGTTTGATGGAGGTATAGAGTAGTTAGGATTATGATTTTGCTGTTTGTGGTTTGCTTTTTCATAAGTTTGTTTGAAGGAGGTAGAATTCCAGTTTTTGTTCTCTCAAGTACTCTCATTCCTCACTCCATTTATTTTATAATTGCTCTAATGTTTTGCTTATTGCATATCTTTCACATTAAGGGCAATGCAAGATTTGGTTGAGGGGTGTGGGATTACTAGGATGAATCTAGTGTTTTGTGACATTTTGAGCAATTATGCAGAAATTTTTCGATTTTTTCTGAAAATTCAAACGTCCTTTGGAAAAGCGCGTTTATATGCACTTGGGATGTCGTAAGTATGAAAGAAAGAAAGATGTAGTGAGATGATTTTGAAACTCTTAAAGGACTTGTAACATGATGGTTTTCTAATTGGATTCCCCTATTGATTTGATTGATAGAAAAATTGAAACACTTTTACACCTAGTTCACTTTACACGATTCTCATGTTTTGAAATGATTATTAGAATTGTGGATTAGCTAGGTTTGGATTTAAGGTGTTGACTAACCAAGCCGGGGTATTTTGTCCATCCTTGTCCATGGGAAAATAACGAAAGATATGGATTTCTAAAAATCCAGTCTAATATGTATGAAAATGAAAGGAAGGATGAAAATATGGGAATGATTGAAAGTATGGTGGAAAATTTTGAAAAGGGCTATCTATTACCAACCAAGGGATGGTCTACCTGTAACCAAAGCCGGAAATAGGAAGTAGTGTGAAAGCCGTCAGAAGGACGGTAAGGCAAATTCCTATAATAGGCTTGTTGTTAATCTGTACACCTTAAATCCATGCTTTAGCTGATTTATGAAGAAGATAATCCCGAAAATCCATGAGATGAGCATTCACTGAGCACATTAGGTTAACTTGTTTGAATCGTTCTATTTATCAATCAATCAATGAGAATTATATATGAGCATTTCTTATGTTCTAAGAAACTTAAGGTTTCAACCTCTATTAATAAGTATTTCTGATTTTTACACTTACACGTCATGGAGTGTATAAAAGCCTAATTTCTGAAGGAGAGTTAAGTTTTGAAGAATGAAATTTGTTCACTCATGTTTTGCTCGGGACTAGAAAAATGCTGGTTGGGGGTGTGTTAAGCTCTTAAATGTGTATATTCTAACCTCATTTTATCACTAACTATGCTTAAAATACATGATTAAAGACTCAACTAATGCATGGTTTTGTGGTTGTAGGAATGAGAGAGAGAATTCATCAATTGAAGGCTTAGAGACGCTGTTTACAAGAATTGAAGATCAAAAGACCAAGCGCTAAAGGGTGGAAGAAAGAAAGCAAAGGAGAGAAGAAGGAAGTGTAGAAAATTGCACTGAAAACCGGTCATTAGACCGGTAGTCCATAGCCCAAGACTAGTCGTCCGACCGGTCCGAACACTCAACAGGAGGACCCCTGCTGCCAACGTTGCTGGACCAATCATGACTGGTCATTTGATCGGTTGTCCACTATCAAACCGGTCATTGAATTAAAAAGTTGGGTTTGAATTTCAAGAAAACTTCTGGACTGTTTTTGGCCTTTTGCGACCGGTTGTCCACGAGCTCAGACTAGTCGTCCGACTGGTCATCTGTGTAACATAGCTTCTTTACAAGCTCTGAAATTTGCTGCGCAAAGCGCAGATTTTGTGGATTTTCTAGAAGTTTCTTTGTATATAGGGCCTCAAACCTATAAAAGGACTCCTCTAGCTCATTCCTAAGGCATCCTAGAAAAGAATTACCATGGTGGGAGGTGGTGGAAGTCGAATCCGAAGTTCTACAACTCCTTATAATTTGTTCTTCTAGTTTTTATGTTTTTCTTAGTTGCTTTCATGTTTCCTTGGATCATGAATGGCTAAACCTCTTAGCTAGGGCTAAGAGGTGAAGCTTTTAGTGAATCTAAGATGTTTTAATTAGTTTGTTTTGGTTTCGAGTTGGATTATTGGTGAAAAATAATGGTTTAAGGTTTGAATAAAGTTCTAAGTATTCTTTCTTAGTCTTATGATGGCTTATGGATGTTTCTTAATTATTTGGAATGGTTTTAGACCTGTACACTCCAAGGAATCGGATTCAATATGCTCTAGACCTTGGATTCTCATGTGGGAACTTCATGCCAAGAGTTCTACTTTTCTGAAATTTTTGCTTATGTGTGATTATGTATGTGATTTGAATGAAGTCCAAATCATGATCTAGTTATTCTTTGTGACATAGTTTAATGATGATTATGATTGTGATCTTAATCTATTGGAACTAGGATTAACCTATGCAATTGAGTGTGCTCAAGTCCTAACTTGAATTGAGGGAATCATGTACATAAATCACACATATGATAGATTGTTTGTTTTAATTATTCTATCATCCAGCTAGATAGGATTTAATTTTGATTTTAGTTGAGTAAGTGAGAAACCACAGCAAATTAAGCTTCAAGGATTGCTACAAGTGGATCCTTGAATCCCTAGTGCTCTTTATTATTGATTACATTCAGTTTTAGTTCAAAATATCTATCTACATTCAATTCCAAAATCCTGTTAGTTAATTCTCAATTAGAAACCATTGAAAGTGTTTTGTGAGTTCCTACACAAGTCCCTATGGAACGACCTCAGTCTTACCGAGATTATTACTACATCGCAACCCTACACTTGGGGAAGCTAACATATAATGGTTCGACTTTGGGTCCACTCCACTCCCGGTTCAAGTACTAAACCTAATGAGCACACCGGCATTCACTATTGGATGTTTTAAATGAGGTTCGCCTCTCAAACTTTACATGGAGGTTTTATTGGTTCACCTCTCCACCAATACAGAGTTTTGTATAAGGTTTAACTCTCAACCCGAACCAATTTTTGGACATAGGCTAACTCTCAACTTGACGCACGTTCACTCTCGCATCGGAGGCTCCCCATTGGAGACTAATTTAGGCCCTACAAACGTACCAAGGAACAACAAATGTCCATGGATGTTTAGGCTTGACAAACATGTCAATGATCGACAAACGACCCTAGTTTGAGTTTGACAAACAAACTCTACATTCAACTCTCACGGGGAATTGAGTGGAAGGACTCTCAATAAAGACAACCTTACTTGTCGGATGAGCCCCTTGTTCAACGTCAATTTGGGTTGCTTGATCTCCACTCTCATGTGCTTCAATCAGCTTCCTTTGCTCCCCCGATCGTGTTGCCGCTGCGTTGCCAATGCCTTGGCTACACTTGATCAATCACCTTGCTTGTAATGCCTTTGAGATGCCCAAGGTGATAAGAGGGTAGGTTTAAGAACTCTACAACTAATAGGAATGGGTTGCCTAGAGGTGCTCACCTACAATGATCTCATCTTAGAGCTTTGGATAAGGTTTTGACTATCAACAAAGATCCAAACTCTAGAGATCAAGAGGGGTGAAGGTCATCTTCTTTATAAGCTTGGAATGCTCCATTCTTGTGTAAAATCATAAGGAAGATGCCTTGCAATGGCTAGAAATTGAGCCTATAATGGTCTCCAACAATGGTGGCTTCAATCCTCTCAAAATCCCTCTGATTACCCTTAAAAATGAGTCAAGCCTTTAAATAAACAAAGCCCCCACGGCTATAAATAGCTATAAAATGGCTCTGTTCGACCGATCGATCAACCGGTCGGATGGGGTCCTTAACCGGTCGCGCGACCTGTCGAATTAAGGCTTGGACAGTTAAAAGTCGCTATCTTGAAAAGGTCGATCGCTGACCGATCGAGTAGTCCGTCCGATCGGTCGGACGACTGATCTATTTATTCCCTAGAGACCTGAATTTTCCCATTTAGTTATTATTCACTTTGGGCCATCTGCCAACCGGACAGATGTTGAGCTCTTAATTGTGCATAGTCTAACCCCACTTCATCACTCATTATGCAAGGTTTTCATGAATTAACGACTGATCTAATACATGATTCAATGATTGCAGGAATGAGAGGGACTTCATCCCATTGGAGACCAAAAAGGATACATTAGGACCCTTTGAATGAAGGCCCAAGGTGGACCAAAGAAGAAAGAAGAAAGAGGGAGAAAAGAAAAGAAAGAAAAGAAGAAAGAGAAGAAAATGTTCAAGGGCCAACCGGTGCAGACCGGTCGGCCGACCGGCCGGCCCATGTGAAGTCTACAGGACAAGGGACTAGTTGGTCTGACCGGTCCAGACCGGTCGGCCAACAGGTCGGTGCACTCCAGAAACTCCCCGGATAGAAAAGCAGCTGGTCCGACCGGTCAAGATAGGTCGGCCAATAGGCTCTGAACTCGCTAGACAGTTTTACTGAGCAGTCCGACCGGTCGGCCAAGCCACTCAGACCGGTCGTCTGACCGGTCGGCCATGTGTTTAAAACAGAAATTTCTGTTTTTAGCGCAGATTTTCTCTGCGCAGTGCGTAACTTTACGCAAATTCTGGAAGTTTCTGATGTTGCGGAGCCTCCCCACTATAAAAGGACACCTAGGGATCGTTCCTAGGGTATCTAAGAAGGGTTTGAGCAAGGTGGGAGGCAGTGGAAGTGGATTTCAGAGTTCCACAACTCCTAGTTTGTTTACTGTTTTTTTTTTTTTATATTTTTCCTTAGTTGTTTCATGTTTCCTTGGATCATGAACGACTAAACCTCTTAGCTAGGGCTAAGAGGTGAAGCTTGTAGTGAATCTAAGATGTTTCAATTCGTTTAAGTTGGTTTTCAAGTTGGATTTCATGTTTAAGAACAATGGTTTGAAGTTAATACAAGTTCTAAGTACTTTTTTCTTAGTCTTATGATGACTCATGGATGTTTGGGAGAACTACTTGAGTTCTTAATGGTTGTGTGCTAGTCTAGACCTGTATGATTCAAGGAATTGGAGTACGCTCTAGTACTATGATCTTCATGAGGGAACTTCCTACCAAAGTTCTACTTTTCTGGATTTTTGTAGTATGTATGGGACTGTGTATGTGATTTGAATCAAGTTCAAATTATAATCTAGCTTTGTCTTGTGACAGGACTTAATGATGGTTATGATTGAGGACTGAGTCTATTGGAATTGGGACTGACCCATGCAATTGAGCATGCTCACCCTAGCTTGCATTGAGTGAATCATATACATTGTTCATACATATGGCAGGTTGTTTGGTTTAACTGCTCTATCATCCGACTAGATAGATCTTAATTTCGATTCTAGTTGAGAAAGTGAGAAACCACAGCGAATTGAGCATCAAGGATTGCTACAAGTGGATCCTTGAACCCCTAGTGCCTTTTTATTAATTGATTACTTCAGTTTAAGTTCAAAGTTGTTACTTATATCAATCTCCTACAAATCTGGTTGTTAGCTTCTCAATAGAAACTATTGGATGTGTTTGTGAATTCCTACATAAGTCCCTGTGGATCGACCTCGGTCTTACCGAGTTTATTACTACATCGCAACCCTACACTTGGGGAAGCGAACAACGGATGACTAGTTAGGGCATGAAAATTGCATTATGACGATTGTGTTTTACAGCAGTTCATGCAACCTCTGAGGCCATTCTTTAGGTGATCTTTTTGGACACCTAGGGCCAATCTAAGATGACTATGGGTATTCTAATGGTCACGGTCATCTAGAGGTTATGGTTTTGGGTAGGTTCAAGGTTAAGGCACACCAATGCATCTCTTTTACTTGTTTCTTCTTTCTTGATGCAGTTGGTCTATCTTGAGTCTTCAGTCTTCATCTTCATTAAGCCCAACCGACACTAGACTCACTGACCTAAGTGATTGACAAACAAGGTGCACTAGTACGCTACAAAAAAGGTACATTAACAGAGATGACCACCAAAGCATTAATGATTGAACAAATTAAGAGTAAGAAAATTGATGATAATAACTATGAAGATTGCTCTCAAGTTGTGAGATTCCTTTTGGATGAGGACAAAATTAAACACACTTTAGATGTGGTTCAAGATGAACTTTTTTTTACTGAAAATAAAACTTAGCAAAACCTAGGGCTTTGATAAAGCATTACAATAAGTATCGTAAGCAAAATCACTCAATTCCTAATGACCCGATAAGCACTACGCACAAGGAGTTCATTATCATAAATGCCTTAGAAACCCAATGTACGCCTTATCCACTAGTTATAGGATGTGATAAAGTCAGTCTTAACCATTGATCTTGATGTTTATGGGTCCTTATATATAGATATGTGTTATGTCCTTAAATAAATATAATATTACCTTAATCTTATTAGAGTACATAGTACATCCTCTAGTAGTAACTGACTAGGGAGAGTTGTATTCCATGGGTCTTAATATCTTGATGAGCTATGACCAACACGGATGGGAATGATACCTTTGTGGACATCATTCTTGAAGATGTACAATCATCCTGTATGAGAGGACTGACTTGTGTCAGGATGGAAGATCTCCCCCATCGGGAACTAACTTAGTATTGTTCATGTCTTTGTCCCATACCTTACATAGGAGTGTGAGTATATCATAGATATAAGATCTTGATTTTGGACCTTTGAACACTTATATTGGTAGATCAAAGTTCAAGTAAGCACTCCTATATTGGTGATTGAATTCACTAGGCCACCTATGTAGACTCGGATTTGAGCCCCTTTGTGCGCCGCTTTGGGTTGCTTCTTCTCACTCTCCCATGCTCGAATCAACTCCCCTTGTGCTCCCCCGATCTTTGATGCCCTCGATTTGCCAAGGCTTCAGCTCCAAGATCAGCTTCCTTGCATGTGATGCTCCATTGAAGATGCCCAATGTGATAGGAGGTGGTGAATCCTCTACAAATGGTAGGAAATGGGTTTCCTAGAGGAATACACCTATACAGACTCCTAGGTGGTGTTTAAACAAAGGATTTAACTATGATCAAGGTGTCTAAAGTTCTAAGAATCAAGAGGGAACAAGTCCATTCTCATTTTAACATTGAATGCCCTAAGCTTATGATGAATCATAAGGAGAATGACTTGCAATGGGTTAGGAATAGAGCCTTTAATTGTCTTCAACAATGATGGCTTCTATCTCCTCAAAATCCCTCCCTTAAGCCTAAAAATGAATGCCCCAACTTTTATAGATTTTCTTTCAACGGTAAAAAAATTGGGCAGATTCGCGAATCTCTGATTGATCAGAAAAAGGTTTGATTGATCAGAGGTCACTTTCGATGGATTAGAGACATGTCTAATTGATAAAAAATCTGTCTAGAGAATTCTCTGAAATAAACTTTGATTGATCGGAAGTACTGTCCGATTCATCGAAAATCTGTCCAATGAATTTTTCAAATTCTTTAGAACAAATTTTGATTGATCGGAATAACTGTTCGATTGATCGGAGTCCTATCAAAACCTATGTCCGATTGATCGAAGATCAATCGAAAACTGCCGTTTGGGCTGTTTTGTCTTCAACAGCTTCCACCACTTTTATTAACCTAATTTATCACGTTTTTCTATATGATTTAAGGCCAATAAGAATGACTAAGGGTATTCCTAGTTGGTCTAAGTCATCTAAGAGGTTTTAGGTATTTTGGTTCAAAGGGTTAGGGTCATTAGAGCATCTCATTTACCTGTTCTTTTTCCTTGATGCTTTCGGTCCACTTGAATCTTCGGTCTTCATCTTGTCAGGGTTCAACTGACATTACAACACATGGACACACGTGATTGACAAATAAGGTGCACAATTATGCCACAGAAAAGTGCAATAACAGATCAATCATCTGTTCATCTCCTAAATTAGTGGACCACTTTTAATTTCAGCCATTTAAAATGAATTAGGGGACTGATGGGAACATCTGGGTGGACTAGATATGATCTGAATATATCATAAGGATCCTTAAGCTAAATTGTATAAAGGCTAGAGAATTCAGATCAATCTGATCTATAAGTGGGCCACATCGATCCTATTTTATTTTATTAGATCCTTGTACGATCCAACGGGTGGATCTAGTCCATCAACCATTTTAAAACATAAAGATTGTGATGAATGGAACAAATCATCCGGTGGTCCATTAGAATCTGAATATTTTAAGTTAATCATGAGGACCATTTAAGTGATGATTATCACGGGTTAGCCATCCTAATATGAGAACTATGCTGAAGGGTTCATCTCTAAACCAGGATAATCATAGACTACAGTTATGTGATGGACAGCCCAGATCTAAGCTACAATCACCACAGATCACTATTGGTTAAATTCGAACCACAATTTAATATTGGTTTAATTCGGATTAAAAACTATCTAAAAGTGGGAACTCGTGATCGTCATCGATCGATCGATAGAGTCCAATCGATCGATCGATCAACGATCCTGAAAAATGTTCTAGAGGCTGTACCATCATCGATCAATCGACCTACTTCATAAATCAATCGACAAGGTTATCGATCAATTGACAGTGGACAGAAACTGTCCAGAGACTTAAGGAAAATTTTGGGTGACTATCAATCAATCAACATGGTCTGTCAATCAATCGAGAGTGGAGAAAACTGTTTAAAAAATTAAGGGAAATTATGGGTGACTGTCGATCAATCAACAGATCCAATCGATCGATCGACAGGGTCTATTGATCAATTGATAGTGGACAGAAACTATCCAGAGATTTAAGAAAAATTCTAGTAATAGTTTCGATCAATCTGAGTTGCTGAAATGTGTATTTGCAACCTATGAACAATAATTCTTTGCACTTGAACAAATATAAGGTTGAACCACTTTAATGGATCAGAGAATAAAATTTAAAGATGGTTTACTGATATATGTATAGGATGAAATTTAAAGATGTTAATGTATTTGTAGAAATGCTAACGCATGTATGCATTTATGTGGACTAAAGGACTAAGTGGGACCACCATATATGCCTCATTAACTTATAGGATGTGTATCTGGTGATGTCTAGTGGGACGTCACTTATGCACAAACAAATATGGAATTGATGGGGTGGACCACTTAACCCTAGTGAACCATGGGCATGTTGATGTTATGACCTAACTCTAGGAAGGCCACGACCCTTTATATGCTAATTGGATATACATTATGGATCTATTGATGCTCCTTGCATGAGGTTGATATGCGGCATGTCTTGGCACTGTCTTGTTATGGATATCCCTTTTTTGGACCACTATTTTATTTAGTTAGAGCCATGGTGATTTATTGACTAACTTTGAGGGGTATGCACACCATATTTGCACGTAACATTCATATACAGGCATCATGGATGTGAGATGTATTGTATGCATAGTGTGATCATGTGGACATCATGTGGTGGAGTATGCCGGTGCACATGCTATGCTTATCCGAATGTGATTCGATTTGAGAGATCATTGGTATTGGAGTTTGATGTATGTTGTGCGGATGTGGCACATATATCTGGTTCATAGTGACCGTGAATTGAGGTTGGGTGTGGATGACAGAGGAGCCTAGTTATGATTAGGGCTGCCTCGTATGCATGCATGGCTTACATGCATAGCATTGCTTAAGTGCGATTATGCTGCATGGTGTGCTTATGGATTATCATGGAAATTTACATATGTAACGCCCCAGATTTTCGAGATTTATTTGAAAATTTTTGACAATTCATTTTTAATTTATGTTTTATTAATTATCGTATATTTACCGTTGATTTGCAAATAACGGGACATCCATAAGAGATCCAATAGGGGAACCTTTACAAAATTTTCTTAGAATAATCCCATAAACATCGTAGAAAGATCAGATTTCCAAAATCACGCACTTTTTAGATAATTACGAAAATGCCATTAGTTAAACTTAAGTTAAGATGTAATTTTTAATTATTATAGTTTTTGACGATCACTTTCACGCAAAACCCTGGATTCAAGCTTTTGGGCACATATTAACCATACACTTCAAATTTCAACCCTTAAATCATAGTAAAAGTGGTGAAATTGTCGAATCAGTCCCTTAACCCTTGATTTTCATGTCCATCGAGTGAGGAAAGTAGATGGTTAGTCGTAGTCGAATATTTATCTTCTTATGAGTGACTTGGATCGTCTTTATCATGGACCAATAATGTGATTTGAGTGCCCCACCTTGATAAGCCTCTTTCTTATACGCAAAGTTATCCCGTTCTAGAAATTAACGAGTTGCAAATTCTTTTTAAATCTGAACCTTTCAATTTACCTACTTCTCACCATCAATCGCTTCTCAAATTTGGACCACCCATTATACTCATATGACTACGAGTTTACACAAAATTTGGACCCCGATCTATAATCCTACACCGTTGAACCACAAAGCCAACCCCTTCTTTTTCCGCCAAAAGTTGAAATTTCAGATCTAGGCATTTCTCACCATCAATCAACCACTAAACTTTGTACAATTGTTTGCCTATCATAACTACATATTTTTCCAAAATTTGGGTTCTGATCGTCAAGCGTAGCTGCTAATTGAGATCAAGCCCATTTCAGCACCCATTAGGCCATTTTCAAGGAGAGGTCAATCTAGAATGTGGATCATCAAGAAATTTACGTATTCTGACTCTACTCTTCGAGCTTGATAAGATGAACGGATTGGAATTGATCAAAGATCACCTAAATATTGAGATTTGAGAAACCCACCTCAAGAAGTTGTTACACGAGACCTCTCACGCTCTTCTTTTCTCTCCCCATGTACGCACATCCCTCTCCATATTCCTACTATGCACCTCCAAGCCCTTCTCCTAATCGTAGCCTTCATGCCCGAGAGAGAGAGAGAGAGAGAGAGAGAGAGAGAGAGAGGAGAAGAGAAGAGAAAGGAGTTCTTTCTCATATTTTTCCAGCGGCTAGGATCTTCAACAACCCTCTTCTAAGTCCATCGTAAGGTGAGGATTTTCCTTCAAGCTTTTCATTAATAATATCACGATTATCATACGTTCTTTTGTGGCATATGAAATTATTTTATTTTGAGTTATTGATCCATATAACATGAAGTTTAACGTATGATTTACAATGAATATCATTACATAATAATGTGATTCCTTTTTTAGATTTTTTACTAAGAAGCATGTGTATTTGTGTTATTTATCTTTGTGAAATATGTGCCCTTATTTCCTTAATCCATGTTTTACAAGTAACATTGGTTTTCATATTGTAATATGAAATATGTGTATAAGATCATCATATGGATATCCCATTATTGTATAATCTGTCCCTAAGTTGATAAAATTATTCAATGTAGAGAGATGGAACCCATAAGAGGTGTCCATGATGTAAGAACATATCTTGACTTAACTGAAAGAATGAAGTGATTGTTTGTTAATGGATCCTTACATGTACATGATGCTTGATTGGACCCATTTACATTACATGAATATTTAAATGAATTTGGCCATAACGTACAACATTAACTTCTTGGAACATGATCGAATCATAAAAAGGGACAATGAGTGGACACTAATGGTATATAAATACTAATGAGCCGGGGTTGGTGTCATGGACACTAAGCTCGAGTTATCGGCCTATGCTGGGTTGTTTACAACTCCCCATAGTGACCATTAAGTTCTTTTAATACGACTGGTGTGAAATTACTTAAATAATGGTGAAACTAAAGTCATGCATTCACTTGGCTCCATGTGGGTGTACGGAATTGAGAATAGGCTAGAGCGTCCTACTTCTCCCGTACACTTTCACGTGTAGATTTGGGCTATAAGCGTCCCGTTTCTCACGTGGTCGGGAAAAACTATGGGCTTGTGCGTCCTAGGATTCTCTGGTGACTAGTGGCTAGCGTGAAGTCGTAACAGGGAGTCTCCCACTTCATGTATTATGATTTCTAGCCAGGGTGCCTTAGCCAGAGCATGCATTCCATGCATCGCATCAACAAAGATTTTTACTTGATTTTTTGTTTTGAATAAAGATATTATTGTGTTACGTTACTCTGAATTTTGTACATTATTATTCTTGATTGTCTTGGAGGGAATATTCCCCACTATGATAGCGTTTAACGCTATCCCACTTGCAATTTAGATAATGTAGGTGAAGATCCAGGTATTGAACTCGACTTTCAAGGTGAAGAGTTCGATGGTTCGTATGATCACATGGCGGATGAAAATATTGAAGGAATTTATTTGATATTTTCATTTATTAGACATTTCTTTTGATTAATGGTTACATTTATGGAAATTATAATAAGTCTTCCAGAGAAGACATGGTTTGATATTTTAATTGATTAGTATGAATATTGGTTGATTCCCTTATTTAACATTGATGATGAAGTAGTAAGTTTGATAGAATAAGATGAACATTTGTTTCTGCCATTGTGCTTAAATGTTATATGTTTACATCGGATTTGGTAACAGGATCCTCCAGACGTTCACCCTCCTTCAAGCCAGCTTCCTTTCGAACCTGAAAGAACACAAGAGAAAACTAAGGGTGGCCGGCATCCAGCCGTTGGCCCTCCGAAGCTTAAGTTAGACGGGATATGGTCGTAAAAGGAAAGGATGGAATTTGAGACTTAGAAATTGTGTACCTTTATCATCCATGGGGCCATCTATTTATACAGATCCGGGTGATCCAATCTATTACGCAAGCCGTTAAGATCACTACAGATTTCAGGGGATAAGGTGCTTATCCAACTGATCCTTAGATAAGAAGATGGCCTAATCCAATCAGACATCTAGTCGATTACGTTCCTGATGGCGATCCCCTGAGGTTCGGAGCCACGAATTAAGATAAGCCCAACGCTGGTCTATATGGGCTGCTGGTACTGAAAAGGCGGAGGACGCTCGGGCTTGAAGATAACTTCTCGCATATTTGAGATGCAGAACCTTTCGACGACCACTATTGAGATACTCGTATACCCAGAAGGGTATTCCGTACTTTCTCAATATTTGAGCCTCGACCATAAGGGCTCGGCGGCTTAGGAGTTATGCATCGTACTTGTCCAATATGCGAGCCTTGACCATGTGGGCTCGCAGGTCGAACACCGCCATAAAGGTGCTCGTAGGTCGAATACCGTCACAAAGGTGCTCACAGGTCTCGAATCTTCGTTATCTTCGACCACCGCAATTTGGCTATAACAGATGCTCGCCAAGTCCTTGCCACCGAGAAGTCTAAGGAAAGAACTTTCTTACTGGCACGCACAACCGCCTAAATGCCTTTATCGGAGGTAAAGCCGTACGTGATTGGGCTGGCATTAATAAGCGCCAGCCTTCCGCAGCTTTTCGACATAGAGGAGATGAAGAGGCGCCCGCCACGTATCTATAGAATTAATGACCGTGTCCGTTCGATTGCTGCGCCAAAACGAACAGTCCCCACGTGTCACCAAAGCTTTGAGGAATGATTGCTTATAAATATACGGAGCCCGCAAGGTTTTCCAAATTTCGTCTGAAGTTTTCGAAAAACCCTTCTTCTTTCTTTGCTTCCTTCTGGTGTAACTTTCTTCCTCTGGTGTGATTATGTTCCTCGATTCTATCTGGCATAACTTCATTCTCTCATTCTTCTTCTCTTCCAAAGTACTATTTTCCTCCTTTTTTATATTTAAACGTCCATGGCAAAGGATTCTGACGAGGAGACCGTCCCCCTGGGGGATGCTACCCTAGAGTCTTCTTCCTCCAACAATGCGAGGGTTCCGGCCGGCAGATACTCTGCATCCGGGTACCCTTCCATCATGACGGAGGAACGTCTAAGTTGTTAGTGCACTTTTCTGTGGCATACTAGTGCACCTTATTTGTCAATCACTTACATCAGTGAGTCTAGTGTCGGTTAAGCCTAATGAAGACGAAGACCGAAGACTCAAATGGCCCCGCTGCATCAAGGAAGAAGAATCAGGTAAAAGTGATGCCTTGGTGCCTTAACCTTGACCAAAACCCAACCCCTTTGCTTCTTTGATGACCTTGACCACATTAGGAAACCATTAGTCATCATAGATTGGCCCTAAGTGTCCAAAAACATCACTCACATCATGGCCTAAGTTAGTGGGTTGGAATGTACGAAGATCAGCAAACAGCTGAGCTGAACCAGGCCTGTCCGACCAGTCAGGACCGGTCGGCTGGACTGGTCCGACCGGTCAAGACGGTCGGACGTATGTCCAGTTCCAACAGCACCTTGCTATTTTGTGCAGGCAGGTGGTCCGACCGGTCGTGAGCGGTCGGCTGGGCTAGTCCGACCGGTCAAGACCGGTCGGACAGCTTTTCCCTCAAGACAGCAGCTTTTCTGTCTTGCTTGGCTCTTTGGCCGACCGGTCGGGACCGGTCGGGACAGGTCGGGACCGGTCGGGACAGGTCGGCAGAGCCATTTTTTTGCCCGTTTTATGACCGTTAGAGCTCACTTTTCCTATATATGGAGCTCGATTTTAAGGCATTTTTAAAGGGGATTTCGAGAGGAGTGAAGCCACCATTGTTGGAGACCATTTGAGGCTCATTCCCAACCTATGCAAGGCATCTTCCTTGTGCTTTAACACAAGATTAGAGCATTCCAAGCTCATGAAGAAGATGACCTTCATCCCCTCTAGATCTCTAGAGTTTGGAACCTTCTAGATTGGCATATCTTTGTCTAAAACTCTAAGATGAGATTGTTGTAGGAGGGAGACTCTAGGCAACCCATTCCCATTAGTTGTAGAGTTCTCAAACCTATCCTCCTAGCACCTTGGGCATCTCAAAGGCATCACATGCAAGGTGTTTGATTGAGTGTGGCTGAGGCATTAGCGACACAACGGCAACACGATCGTGGGAGCAAGGGAAGCTGATTGAAGCACGGGAGAGCGGAGATCAAGCAACCCAAACCAGCGCTAAACAAGGGGCTCATCCGACAAGTAAGGTTGTCCTTTTTGAGAGTCCATTTAGAGTTTGTTTGTCGAACTCGATCTAGGGACATTAGCCGTTCCTTGGCCCGTTAGCCGGGCCTAAACTAAGTCTCCAAGGGGGAGCCTCCGACACGGGAGTAAACGTGTGTTGGGTTGAGAGTTAGCCTATGTCTAAAACTCCGGTAATGGTTGAGAGGTGAACTGGTAAAACCTCCGTGTAAAGGTTGAGAGGTGAACCTCATTTAAAACCTCCGATAGTGAATGCCGATGTGCTCAAAGGAGTTGAGCACTTGAACCAGGAGTGGAGTAGACCCAAAGTCGAACCACTATACATTCTTGTGTTTGTGATTTAATTGAGCACATTTATATCTTAGCATTGTTAGTTTAATTGTTTAATTATGATTGCTTGATAGGAATGTATGCTAGGCACTTATTAGGATCATCCACACACAAGATGTACCTTCAGTAAGTGTGTTGACTTAAGCTCATTGATCCACTCTCATAAGTCTACACAAGTTGCATAGGTTAGGATCTTGATTAGTTGAATCATTTATTTACCTATGCATGCTTTAGACTAGGATTGCTTATTGATTAACCATATGCTAGTCTTGTGATTGGACCCACTTAGGCTTGGAAGCCTAAGTGTTCTTGCTTACTTTGTTTTATTAAATAATATTTGTTAGTAGGCAAAAAGATTTTGATAAGGTCCTAATCACCCCCTCTCTAGGTCCTTAGACATATCTCTGAGTATCTCTATAAGCGGTAAAACCGAACTTTCATAAGTGAGTTGTGGGAGAGATACCAGGTTTAAAACTCAATCGTTTTTCGGTTACCTGGAGAGGGAGAAACCCCGGACACACCTCCCCCTGGCTGTGTCGCCGTCTATGAGTATTTCTTCACTCTTGGGGTGCGCCTTCCCCTCCTTCCCTTCATTCGTGGCGTACTTCGAAGTTATAAGAATGCCCCCAGGCAACTTATTGTGAACGGCTGGAGGGTAATTTTGAGCTCCTTCACTCTCTGGGAGTAAGCTGGTAACGGGGAGTTAACAGTAGAAGAATTCCTCCGAATGTACCAACTCAAGAAAGCCCCCTCCAGCGAGGGCTGGTACTATCTATGTTACTGGCACCGGGATAATTTCGTCTTGGGGAAACCCTCTTCGAATTACCCCGGGTGGAGGAAACGTTGGTTTTATGCTTCCGGGAGCTGGGAATCTGAGATGGGGTCCGCCGCCCCAAAAACTTGTTCGCTTCCCCAAGTGTAGGGTTGCGATGTAGTAATAAACTCGGTAAGACCGAGGTCGATCCACAGGTAAGGAAGTAAACAATTCAAACTATCCTAATAATTAGAATCAAAGAGGTTTGTGAAATTGATTTTTAACATAAAATAGAAAATCTGATAATGGAAAGATAACTAGAGCATCAAGGATCCACTTATAGCTCTCCCTAGATGCATAATTCGCTATGGTTTCTCACTTTCTCAACTAGAATCGAAATTAAGTTCTATCTAGTCGGATGATAGAGCGGTTAAAACAATCAACCTGACATATGTATGATCAATGTACATGATTCACTCAATGCAAGCTAGGACGAGCATACTCAATTGCATAGGTCAGTCCCAATTCCAATAGATTAAGTTCACAATCATGACCATCATTAAGTCCTGTCACAAGAAAAAGCTAGATCATGATTTGAACTTGATTCAAATCACATACATAGTCTCAAACATACTTCAGAAATCCATAAAAGTAGAACTTTGGTAGGAAGTTCCCACATGAAGATCATAGTACTAGAGCGTACTCCAATTCCTCGGATCATACAGGTCTAGACTAACACACAACAATTAAGAACTCAAGTAATTCTTCCAAACATCCATGAGTCATCATAAGACTAAGAAAAACTACTTTAGTACTTGAATTAAACTTCAAACCATTGTTCATAAACATAAAATCTAATCTTAAAACCAATAAAAACGAATTAAACAATCTAAGAAAACTATAAGGTTCACCTCTTAGCTCTAGCTAAGAGATTAGCTAATGAAAAGCATATTAAAAATAAAACTAGAACTAAGAAAAGGAAGAAAAACTAGCTGGAGGAGGCTAGAAAGCCTCCTATGACTTGAACTCCTTGCTCCCCACATCCTTGGTTGCCCTAGAATAGAAGAGAGCACCTCCTTTTATAATACAGCAAGAGTACCGCAACATAACAGATTTTCTTTCGCTTCGCACGGCTTAACCAATGGTCGGATTGCCTTCAAATTTGATTTGTAGCTTTCTTGTAATGTGATCTTCCTCATAGATGATTTAGATTTCCAAGATTATCTTCTGAATGGGCCCACCAATCAGATCAGCGACCGCCTCTCAAAATCGCGCAATTCAGGTACCTTCAGAACCAGTCATCTTGCTTTCAACGCCCAGGAGCGTACAGATGTCGGATTGATCCCAAATTTTGAACATTGGTAGAAAACTTCCTCCTCTATATGATAGATGGATTAGATTGTACAAAAAAATCCCAGAATGTGGTCTGAAAATTAGAACACTTGGGGCTTTTATAAACTCTGCGCAGTTGGATCTTTCTGGACGGTCCATCTTTCTTCAACCGGTACGATCAAACCACACATCCTTTTGATCTGAAACTTTGTAGTTATTCATATATGGATGTGGTCTAAAAGATGGTCAAAGTAGATTCTTCATATCATCAATGATGGGCCACCCGGACCGGCCCAGAGTGGAGTAGGCAGAATCTGGAGCTTTCTGGACAGTTCGTATTGTTTTGGCCACCACGATCAGTCCGTAACTCCGATCGACACGAAACCACTTGGGTTAGTTCGGCGTCGAGCTCCTCTTTGACATGGATGTATTGGATTTCCAAATATCATTAATATGGGCCCAAAAAACTGGTCCGAAAAACTAGAAATGGGAATGGCCTTCTGTCTGCAATCTTAAACCCTGAAATTGCATAGCCGACCGGTCGAACAGGGCTGGACGACCGGTCAAGACCGGTCGGACAAGGCTGGCCTTGCTCCAACAGCTTTAAGAGAGGGGAGATCTATTGGCCGACCGGTCAAGACCGGTCGGACCACCTTGTGGGGCTCCTTTTTCTTTCCTTTCTTCTTTCTCTTCTTTCCTTTCTTCTTCCCTCTTTTGTTATTCCTTTCCTTTGGTCGTCAAGGTATGTAAAAAGGGTCTCAAAGCATCCGAATGATGAAGTCTCTCTTTTGTTTCTACAACCACAAAACTATGCATTAGATTAGCCTTTAAATCATGAAAACCATGCATAATGAGTGATGAATTGGGGTTAGAATATGCACAATTTAGAGCTCAACAGGAGCACAACGTGAGCCGGTTTTTCTGTGAAGGTGGGCATAGTTTCACTCTTCCTAGCCTTACGAGCTGACTTAGGGTTCTCTGCTTTTCTCACATTTGCTCGTATTTGCAGGTGTTCCAACTTTGGGGAAGCCGAACTTAAAAGGAGGAATTCACGAGAAAATCGTGAAAGTTTACAAATTGCCGGCTCGTGACAGGCATATCGAGGTTTGTTTGTCAGCTCCTCGACTCGCAGCGGCTGGGCTGATATCTAGTGAGGAGATTGCGATGACTAATGCTGGGAAGAAGAGAGGGTTGCTGCCTCCCCTAAAGGGCAACAGATCGAAGAGGCAGAAGAAGACATCTGCCAGTCCCTCTCATCCGTCTAATCAGCCGAGTGAAACTGCTCAAACCCCACTTCCTGAGGCTGTGGTGGCTGTGCCAGCGGTTTCTGCACCGGTGGCTCCTCTTGAACCACCGGTCATTGACGTCATCGACCACTCCCAGAGGAACGACAGGGTAGGATCAAGCTTCCTTCCGGGTGAAGGATCTCGCGGGACTGAAGATGCTCGCGAGTTGATTCCTGCTCGCGAGCAGACCCCTGCCCAAGACGTGAGCCCAGCTAGGCTAGTCGTAGCCCAGCCCTCTGGGGTCAGAACGTTCACCGTCCCCAGTCACCTCCACCCAATCTGCAAATTCCTTTTCGACAACATCACCCCTCAGACTTTCGGCGCCCTCCCTGAACCAAGCCCTGAAAACCTCTTCCTTGACGTGGGAGTGAGGATGGTCCAGGTAAAATGTGCTTTAATTTGACCCCATTTTTTCTTTCTTTGTTAACTTTCGAACACTTATCTCATAACCTTCCTTCTGTCCTGCAGGGCTTGGACCTCATCTTGCGAACGAGGCGTGACATCCTTGCCGCCCGTTGTATAATAAATGAATCTGAGGAGAAGAGGGTGGCCTTGGAGAAGGTGGTCCACGGAAGGGACCAAGTTATCAAGTCTCGTGAGACCTTGATTGCGAAGATGACCGAGGAGAGAAAAATCCTCATCGAGAAGGTCTAAGTCCTGACTAACAGAGATCAGGCATTAGACTCGAACTTCGCCAAGCTCGCGGAGATGAAGGAGAAGGCAGAGAGAGAAAGAGAGATCTTCCGTCAGGACAAGATCTCATTGAAGGAGAAGCTCGCGGAAATCAAGTCGTAGCTCAAGGAAGTTAGCAACAATCTGTAAAAAGAATGATCCACTCTTGCGCAGCTCAAGGATGACTCGATCAACTGGGAGGAGGAGAGAGTGGCCCTTGTCAAGATGCTCTCTGAAGAGGGGGCCCGAGCCATCATGGAGTTTCGGACCTCGCAGCTGTACGATGATGAAAGATATGAGTCATACGATGCTGGTCGTGACTTCGCACTACGAGTAGTGCAACGGATGTCCCCATCTTTTGATATGGGAGAATTCGAGAAGGTCGCTGCTATCATAGCTACGGAGGAAAGAACAGCTGCCGAGAATGAGGTGACCGAGGTCACTCAAGCAAGAGGGGTCTCCGAAGTGGGCCCTGAAGCCGAGAGTGCCGCTCCTCCTCCGACCGAGGTGCAAGGATGATCATCTCTCTTCCCTTTTCCTATCTCATGTATCAGTTTTTCCCTTTTTGTTTGTAAACAACTTGACTTTTATAGCCAATGAGATGAATGAAAAACATTTTGATGATATTATTTGTGTCTCTTTTCTCCTTCCTTTGTTCTTACTTTCTCGTGTACTGAATGCCCTTATACTTAACTCATGAAGCGATGAGTTAGGCTCAATCCAGGGGTCTTGGTGACCATATCCGCATGGAGATAGACTGATCTATCGATTGAGACTTTGATTCTACCAAGGGTAGAGAATTGGCCAAGAGAATGTGTGTATTCTTTTCAGGGCTATTCGGGTCCAATAAAGTGGAGTAGCGACCAAAAGACAACCCACCTTTATTCGAATATCGTTTAAACTTACATCGAATTAAGGAAAATACCGTAGAAAATGTTCCACGTGCCAAGGGCGACGTACGGGTCTTCTTTGCATATCTTCAAGATAATAAGTACCGGGTCGCACAATTTTGATGACACGATACGGACCTTCCCAATTTGGATCCAGCGAATGAGCAGGAACTCCGAGGTTCTGTCTAAGGACCAAATCGTCGAGCTGAAAAGCTCTAGGTCAGACTTTGGCGTTACGATAACGAGCGATGCGCTGTTGATAAGCTGCCGCTCGAAGTTGGGATGCATCCCTCCGCTCTTCCAACAGATCGAGATGAAGCTTCAGACCTTCCTGGTTACAAATGGGATCATACTGCTCGATCCGATATGATGGGACCTGAACTTCGACTGGAACCACGGCGTCGGTGCCGAAAGCCAAGGAGAAAGGAGTTTCTCCTGTTGACGTGCTAGTCGTAGTCCTATAAGCCCATAAGACTTCTGGTAGGAGTTCTGGCCACATGCCTTTACATTCACCAAGCTTGGTCTTTAAATGATGTTTGATGATTTTATTCACCGCTTCAACTTGCCCATTAGCTTGAGGATGATATGGGGAGGTGCGAACATTGCATATCTTCCATTTTTTGTAAAATTCTACGAAAGCGGCGTTGTCGAATTGCTTTTCATTATTGGTGATTATAGTGTGTGGGAGCCCATAGCGGCATACGATATTTCTCTATACGAACTTAGTGGTCTATTTTTTGGTGATTCTGGCTAATGGTTCTACCTCAACCCATTTGATGAAGTAATCGACTGCCACGATTGCAAATCTATTCTGACCTTTCCGGGTAGGCAAGGGGCCGATGATATCGACTCCCCATTGGGCGAAGGGCCAAGGGCCATCCATTGGCGTCATTTGCTCAGACGGTACACGAGGTATAGGAGAATATCGCTGGCATTTGTCACATATTTTAGAGAATTCGATCGCATCCGCCTTCATAGTGGGCCAATAATACCCTTGCCTCATCGCCTTATATGCTAGAGACCGTCCCTCAGGATGGTTACCACATGCCCCCTGGTGTATTTCGTCCAGAACGCAATGCGCTTCTTCTGGGTGAAGACACCTTAAATATGGTAAAGTGAAGCTCTTGCGCAACAACGTTCCGTTTTGTAATGTATATCTGACAGCGCGATGACGAATTTGCCGTGCAGATTTCTTATCACCAGGGAGTTGTCCGTCTCTGAGATAAAGGACGATGGGGTCCATCCAACATGGAGAGGAGTGCACGTTGATCACTTGATCGGAGGATGTTTGGTTGATCCTTGGAACATGAAGGTGTTCAATGGGAACAGATAGCAATAAGTCAGATTCGTGTGTGGAGGCTAGTTTTGCCAAATAATCTGTGAGTTTGTTCTTCTCGCGAGGGATGTGAATTATTTCATAATTCTTTAGCCTTGCGAGCAGGATGAGCACTCGGGATTTGTATAAAGCCATCTGTTCCTCTCTCGCCTTAAATTCGTCGAGTACTTGATTGACTACGAGCTGGGAATCACTATGAATAAGTAAACTCTGAATCAAGAGGATGTTTACTAATTCGAGGCCGACGATCAAAGCCTCATATTCTGCTTCATTGTTTGAGACGTGAGAGTTAAATCGTAAGGCATATTGAAAGTGCGACCCGTCAGGAGCGGCTAAGATTAAGCCAGCTCTACTCCCTATGGCCCGTGAAGACCCATCCACGAAGAATGACCATGGGATTTGGTCGCTGATCGTAGGGTTATCATTAGAAGAAGTATATGTGAACTCGGCAATGAAATTGGCCACGGCTTGACCCTTGACGGCGGTTCTGGGGCAGAACGAAATATCATGCTTGTTGATCTCAATCGCCCATTTAGCTAATCGCCCCGAAACCTCGGGTTTTTGAAGGACCTGCCTTAAAGGATGGTTTGTTGGCACCAATATAGCGTGGGCTTGGAAATAGGGTCGTAGTTTTCGGGCGGCAGTGACTAAGGCGAGGGCTAACTTCTCCATATCAGAATACTGAGTGTCGACATCCACCATTGATCGACTAATATAATAAACGGGCCCTTGCACCTCGGAATCTTCTCTTATTAACGCGGCACTAACAGCCGTAGAAGACACAGATAAATAAAGAAGAAGTTGCTCGTGTACCACAGGTTTGGATAAAAGTGGTGGTGCACTCATATACTGCTTCAGTTGTTGGAACGCTTCCTTGCATTGCGGAGTCCACTCCCAGTCGGCTTTAGCGGCGGCTCGAAGGAGCTTAAAGAAGGGTAAGCACTTATCAGAGGCCAGTGACATGAACCTGTTCAACGAGGCGATGCGACCGGCTAGACGCTGAACATCTTTGAGAGTGGACGGAGACTTCATCTCAATTAGTGCCTTTATTTTTTCAGGATTCGCCTCGATTCCCCATTGGCTGACCATAAATTCGAGAAATTTCTCAGCGGACACTCTGAACACACATTTCTCTGGATTTAGCTTCATCTGATACTTCCTCATTAAGTCGAAGGCTTCTCGAAGATCTGCGAGGTGGTCGTTTTCTGTGACGCTTTTTACGAGCATGTCGTCGGCATAAACCTTCATATTCCTACCAATTTGTGCGATGAATATTTTATTGACTAGGCGCTGATAAGTGGCTCCTGCATTTTTAAGACCAAAAGGCATTACTTGGTAACAATACATGGCGCGGTCAGTGATGAAGGCAGTGTGTTGTTGGTCGGGCGGATGCATCACAATCTGGTTATAGCCAGAATAAGCGTCCATAAAACTGAGTAGGGCATGCCCTGCCGTTGAATCAACCAGTTGGTCAATTCGCGGAGTCAGGAAGATGTCTTTTGGGCACGCTTTATTCAGATCCAAATAGTCAACACACATTCTCTACTTGCCGTTAGCCTTTCGAACGAGGACCACGTTAGCAACCCATTCTGGGTAGTCGACTTCCTTTATAAAATTGACTGTGAGCAGTTTCTCGACTTCATCCTTGATTACCATTTGCCTTTCCACAGTGAAAGCACGCCGGCGCTGGTGAACAGGTTTATGCTTCGGGTCAACATTCAAACGATGTGCTATGACGCTGGGGTCGATACCTGGCATACCACTGTGAGACCAGGCAAACACATCTTGGTATTCAGTGAGGAAACGGATCAGATTTTCTCGAAAGACACTGCTTAAAGAGGAGCCAACGTAAACAATTTTGGACGAATCATTTTTAGTTAAGTGGATTGCAACTGTCACTTCCCCTGGAGTTCCTGATTGGAAAGCACCCTCCCTTGGGTTCAACGAGGTAACCATCAGAGGGCTTAATGAATCTTTTGTCACCATCATAACTGGTGTTGTCTGGGCCTTCTTTTGGTCTTGTACGACGATCTCATAACAAGCTCGTGCTTCCTTTTGATTTCCTCGTACGACCCCGACTCCATTTGGGGTGGAAAATTTGATGCATAAGTATAAAGGATGTAAAGCTGCCCCTACCTTATTGAGCGAGGGTTGGCCCAAAATGGCGTTGTATGCTGATCTCCGATCTACCACGAGAAAATTAACGAAGATAGTCATTTTCGCTGGACTTTCTCCAAAGGTGACTGGAAGGTCAATGCTTCCTTCCGGCGTCACCACCTCGCCCCCGAAGCCGACGAGAGGAGTTGAGACTGGTTTGAGCAAGCCCCTGACGAGTGTCATTTTGTCGAAAGCCTCCAAGTAAAGAATATCAGCGGAGCTGCCTGTATCCACCATAATACGATGAGTCAAATAGTTTGATACCTTTAATGTGACCACGATGGAGTCTTTGTGAGGGAAGTGAATCCCCTCTGCATCCTCGAGGGAGAAGGAGATCGATGGATGGCCGGGTTCTGACGTGTCGGGCATCTTTTCCAACCAGTAGATGTGCTGGGGCTTCTGGGACGCCTTGCCAGTGTACGCTTTTCTTGAGGCTTGAGAATCTCCCCCCCAAGCTGGTCCTCCGGCGATGGTCTGGATCTCACCGGCGGGTTCAACGTCTTCTTCTGAAGCGTGACGTTGAGGTGATTTCTTCTGGTGTGGTGGGGCTTCTGCCCTTTTAGGTGATCGACCTCGTCGGACTACGTAATCTCGGAGATGGCTTTTCCAGATGAGAGACTCAATATGATCTCGTAGTGATATACATTCTTGGGTGTTGTGCCCATGATCTTTATGGAAATAGCAAAACTTACCCTTATCTCTTTTTTCGGGATCGGACTTGATCTTTAAAGGCCACTTCACGTAAGGCTTGTGCATGATCTCCATTAATACTTTCTCAGGAGATTGGATAAGAGGGGTATAATTTCGATATTTACCAGAGTAAGGCCTCTTAGGGGAGCGGTCTCGTCAATCGCACCGGTATTTCTTATCCGGGGGAGAAACCTCCTCCGGCTTGCACTTCTTGCCTTGTATACCATGACGTGCCAAAGCCACCTCTTCTGCATTAATGTATTTCTAGGCTTTTGCTTAGAATTCCGCCATAGTTTTTGGAGGGTTTTTATCTAAGGTGAATTTGAAGTTCTTGCTTGTAATTTCGGCTATGAGGAAGATAAGGCCTTTATCTTCGGTATAACCTTCAGTCTAGACGGCTTCTGCAGTGAACCGAACTGTAAACTCTTTTATTGTCTCCCCGTGCTGCTGTTTCAAGTCCATTAAATGAGATGCCGGCTTTTTGGTGTGGATGCTTCTCATGAATTGAGAAAGGAAGAGCTTTGATAGCTGAGCGAAGGACCTGATGGATCGGGGTTTGAGCCCCCGGAACCATGTACGGGTTGCATCCTTTAAGGTTAGGGAAAAATCTCTACATATGATTTCTGAACAATGTCCCTCCAGTTCTATAAGAGATTTGTACGTTTTCAGATGTTCGAGAGGATCGCCAGTACCTGTATATGGAGTGATGACGGGCGTGCGATACTTCCTAGGTAAAGGTGCTTACATGACCTCGCAGGTGAAAGGAGATTCAAATCGATGTATTGACGCCACCGCAACATATGGTCGATTTGCCTGATATCGTTGTTCCATATCGTCAAAACGATCGTGGATTCTCTTGAGGTCTCCTTCTCATGGTAAGGTGTAGCCTGAAGCTTCGACGATGGACCTATGAGATTGATGTTGCCGGGAAGTACTGGAGTGTATAGAATGTGGAGAAAGTACAGGGACTTGGTTGCCGAGTGTCATTCGATTTGGTGGAGGAGGATTTTGCTGGGTCCGTGGCTCGCCCGCAGAATGTCTGGGAGCCACTGGTATAGGTTGCCCCGGCGACCCTTCTGGAGGTTGTCGCTGAGGCTCCAGAAAATGCTGATCAAGCCGATTAGATAAAGCTTGAAATCCGGCTTTGAGAGTTAGGAGCGTGTTTCCGAGGAAACGCATAACGTCTTCTTGATTACCGGACGCATTAAACAATGGATTTTGTGATAGCACATTAGGGTCTCCCTGAGGGACGCCCGTCGAAGCAGTCTGAGGGAGGTTAAACGCTGGTTCGGTAATGTCAGGAGGAGGTATCGTCTACCTTGAAGTGGATGGGTGAACCGTCTTCTTAGGAGGCATGGTGGGAGAACTTCGATTAGTGATTAGAATGGCTAATCCTGATGGTCAGGTCTCACAGACGGCGCCAATCTATTTACGTCGAATTTGGTAACAGGATCCTCCAGACGTTCACCCTCCTTCAAGCCAGCTCCCTTTCGAACCTGAAAGAATACAAGAGAAAACTAAGGGTGGCCGGCGTCTAGCCATTGGCCCTCCAAAGCTTAAGTTAGACGGGATATAGTCGTAAAAGGAAAGGATGGGATTTGAGACTTATAAATTGTGTACCTTTATCATCCATGGGGCCATCTATTTATACAGATCCGGGTGATCCAATCTATTACGCAAGCCGTTAAGATCACTGCTGATTTCAGGGGATAAGGTGCTTATCCAACTGATCCTTAGATAAGAAGATGACCTAATCCAATCAGACATCTAGTCTATTACGTTCCCTGATGATGATCCCCTGAGGTTCGGAGCCACGAATTAAGATAAGCCCAACGCTGGTCTATATGGGCTGCTGGTACTGAAAAGGCGGAGGACGCTCAGGCTCGAAGATAACTTCTCGCATATTTAAGATGCAGAACCTTTCGACGACCACTATTGAGATGCTCGTATACCCAGAAGGGTATTCCGTACTTTCCCAATATTCGAGCATTGACCATAAGGGCTTGGCGGCTTGGGAGTTATGCATCGTACTTGTCCAATATGCGAGCCTCGACCATGTGGGCTCGCAGGTCGAACACCGTCACAAAGGTGCTCGCAGGTCTCAAATCTTTGCTATCTTCGACCACCGCAATTTGGTTATAACACTATATTTCATTATTTAACAAATCAATTAGTCCATGATTTACTTGGGAATTCGGCCATCGTGTTATACATGAGAGTCGAAAATCTCGGGTCGTTACAACATAGCATCTTTGTGTGATAGATTGAACACCATAGCAACACCATGGTTGAATTGACAAGACCACCACAGCAGCATTGTGGTTGGTATTTGTGGACATCGATTATTTGAGTTTCTTATACTAAGTCCCAGACCCCTGGGTGAAATTTCCTAAACCTCGAGTGGTACCATTGAGCCTCATCGTCAGGACTTGGTGGATACCATGGGTCACCTAGTGCCGAAGACCACTATAGGCCTGACTCCCACCGATGCGGTCGGGTGAGAATAGGTTCGGCCACACCTTGTTAAAGATGTGGAGCGAATGTGGTTGGGTTTGACCAGCTCCTGAAAAGGGTCTGTTGCCAGTGTGCCGAGTGGGTAATGGCATTTCTTTAGGCCCCCACTGATGAGACAGGTATGCGAGGCCTCTACTTAACAAGTTTCAAACTTGCTCTGGGAACTAAGGCTTAGTGATTTTCATTAATGGTAACTATATTGAGATGTGGACTTATTGAGGAGGACTTGCATTCATGCATACGCCCAACATTTCCTTTACATTTGCATTACTTGCATTACATCCTGCCCTCTTGTTTTCACATCACATTGCATGATCACCATGCCTTAGTTGTTCACCTTAAAGATGTTAGGTTGCACAGTGTGGGTTGATTGAGATTTAGGATGAGGTTATGAAAGGCAATTCAGAGGTGTACCATACGAAGGATGGAAAAATTAGCATCGAATCATGCACTCTCAGTTGGGTTGCTGAGTGCGCAACTAGACCATCATGTGCCCCCTTCACATGGCTAAGATTTCGGTTAGGTATGAGACTAACTTAAAATTAGGAGTTTACCACATTGAGATTCGCTATCCAAATTAGGTATGACACTAGTCTAAATAGAAACTCCTTTTGTTGGACCCTGCGACTTGTGAAACTATGCACTACCATCTCATCCACACATGTGTTAGTCCTAATCTTTACTTGGTATAACTTGCTTAGTTGAATTACATGCATTCATTAACTCGATAATCCATCCCACATTTTTACCTTGGTTACTCTATGTCGTGCTACTCATAAGGATGTGTTGTGTGATAGGCATGTTTAGGGCCTAACCATCATATGATGGCTTACTATTCTCATGTCTCATGGTCACATGTATTACATCGTGCTTTGCAATGACAACATGTTCATATATGAGAATCTGGTTACCATGACAATGTGATCATCCATGGTAACCTGTCTACCCGTGTTAGCCTGTTCGTCTAGGATGATATGTTTAGTTATAGCAATGTTCATTCCCCAAGTATAGGGTTGCGAAGTAGTAATAAATTCGGAAAGACCGAGTATCGTCCCACAGAGATTTATATGTAGATATTTTCAGAATTTATCTAAAATAACCTAGAATCGAGATCATATTAAGAACTAAATCTGGAAAATAATTATTTGGAATAAACTAATGAATATGAGAAGTAATAATCAATCTAAAAGGCACTAGAGCGCCTAAGATCCACTTTTAATGGTTTTCAATGCATCAACATAACTAGGTCTCTCACAACCCAACCAGAATCGAATTTCGATCTTTATCCGATCGGAATATGGAGTGGTTCAACCAACATTTATCTAAAACAATTGCTTGTCCATTAATTTGATTCCCACAACAATGCTCAGGCCTTGGGCACACTCAATTGTATTAGGCCAATCCTTTTTCCAATCTAGCTGAGATTCACAACCATAGCTTTCACAAATCCTGTTATTAAACTTGACTACGACCAATGATTAGAACTCTAATTAAATCAAAATCAACTAACAAAACAACTATCTCAGATTATCATAAAAGATTAGAACTTTGGTTTGAATTAGTTATCACATGAAGATCATAACATTGCACACAAAGCAATCAAAGTGTTTATCATGCCCGAAGTAGATGACAGATCAATGAACTACACAAGTATAAACAATGCACAAGGGTAAGCTACTAGATTTAGATTCACCAAGCAGCACATGAGCCTGGAGTCATCAAGAGATCAAAGCAAAACTAAACTAATACTTTATTCAAACTCTCATCAACCCAAATTCATCAATCAAATCCTAAAAAGGAAACCTACGTTGCATCAATCCATAAAAAATGAATCAAAAGCTTCACCTCTTAGCCCTAACTAAAAGGCTTTAGTTCATCTCTAACATCCTTGAACTAGAAGCCTCAAAAACATAAAAAAAAAAAAACTAAAAAACAGAAGAAAACTAGAAAGAAATCCTTTTCCAAAGCTTACTTGATCTTCCCCACGTCTTAACATGTCCTGAGGATGAAGAGGTGTGCTTTTATAGCACAAATCACCCACCAACGAAGAATCTTCTAAACTTGCGCAACAAAAATCGAAACTCAAAATAAAAACTCAAGTTCTGAACGTTGGCCGGCCGATCAGAGCTTGCACAACAACATATAGTAGTTTCTGGAGGTTTATTTACATAGGCCGACCTGTCAACCGGCTAACCGGCCGGACAACCTATGAAATGTGATTTTTCATGTTTCTTTTTGTCCATCTCCATTGTAATTTTCCTCCACCTTTTGTTCTTTATTTCTTTGATCTTCAAGGCGTGTAAGAAGAATCTTTAAACATCCAAATGGTGAAGTCTCTCTCTCATTCCTATAATAAGCAAACCATGCATTAGATAAGTCTTTAAACATGTAAACCATGTGTAATGTGTGATGAATTGAGGTCACTACAAGAAAATGGATTTTTACCGACGAAAGTATTCCCGACGAAATAATTTTCGTTGGGAAAAACCATTTTTCCAGACGAAATGGAAAAATCGTCGGTAAAAATCTCCCTCCACCACCAAATTCATTGCCGCCATACACTTTTACCGACGAAATTATAATTTCGTCAGTAAAAAGTTTATTGCCGACGAAGATACCTGTCGCTAAAAAAGAAAACAGCAAATTTTACTTTTACCGACGAAAAGTTTCGTCGGTAAAAGCGAAAACTTTTACCGACGAAACTTTTCGTCGGTAATAATGTGCAATATGTGATTCCCGCCAAGAAAAGAGGTGACTTTTACCGACGAAAAGTTTCGTCGGTAAAAGTTTTGAAAAGGAGTTTTACCGACGAAATAAAACTTTTACCGACGAAAATTTTCGTCGGTAAAAGTGGTCTTTTAACTTACCCGATCGCCCTCTTTTCTCATTCGGTCTCTCTCTCTCTCTCGCTCTCTCTCTCTCTCTCTCTCGCGGCCATCTCTCTCTCTCTCTCGCGGCCATCCCTTACTGCCGACCACCGGCCGTCCTTCGCCGGCCGCCACCCGAGCACCGACCCCCAGCCACGCCGCCGTACGCCGTCACCGACGCCGCCCGCGTGAGCACGCTCCTCCACCAGCCACCGTACGCCGCCGCCTCCGCCGGTAACCATCTCCCCCTTCCTTCTTCCTCCATTTCCTCTCTCTCTCTCTCTCTCTCTCTCCTCATTGTTCATTGTGGGGCCCATGTGGGTCCCATGCGCCATCTCTGTCCAGTGCATGTGGGTCCCACCGTTGCTGTCCCTTGCATGTGGATCCCACCGTTGCTGTCCATTGCATGTGGGTCCCACCGTCGCTATCGCTGTCCATTGCATGTGCGTGGGGTCCGCCTAGCTGTCCACGATTTGGTGGGGCCCAGTGATTTAGTAAATCCCTAATTAGGGATTTTGAAATTAAAATCCCCTAATTAGGGATTTCAAAATTAAAATTCCCTAATTCCTTCCTTAATTAGGGATTTTAATGTGTGATTTACAAATTAATAAAAATCATGATATACAATAAATGTGGGGCCCACCGTCGCTGTCCACTGCTCGTGGGGCCCACAGTGATTTACGTATTTTATCCACTCCGTCCATCCATCTTAGCAGAAAATTTTAGGTATGGTGCCCAAAAATCTAAAGTGGACCACACCACAAATGTGAACTAAATATGTATCATTGAAAAATTCTTGGAGGACACAGAAGTTTTGGATGAAGCTGATATTTGTGTTTTCCCTCATCCATATCCATGTGATCTTATGAACAGGTTGGATGACAAATAAAGATCACTGTAGGGCCTGGGAATGGTGGAAATCATTATTCCCACTGTTTCCCATGGCATGGTCCACTTGAGAGTTGGATATGCTTAAATTTTGGGCTCAACCACTAAAATGAGGTGGAAAAACATAAGGATGGAATAGATAAATCACATACATTCTAGGTGGGCCCAACTGAGTTTACTCTACACTCCGCACGCAATCCGATTCCCATGGTGGGCCGCCCATACTTATTTGTTCACAAAATAGTCATTAGGTATTTGATTAAACTTGATTCATGGTGTTGATGATTCTGCCATTTTCATGTGCTTGTGTATCTAGAATTGATGGAGCAAACCCGGATGTGCGTCGGAGCTATCCGTGGTTGATTTATGTGGATATGTATGTTGTGGATGTATTTGGCTTATTATTAATAATTATTTTTTGTCCACAAATGGTAGTATAATAGAATCAGTTAGCCCATTTGGAGATTTCTATATTGCCGAGCATAGATAAAGTGTGTTTTGGAGGTATAGAAATCTGCCAAATTGTCCTGTTGGACAGTCCAAGGTTGGATAGATTGGTTACAATAGCAACAAACAGTAAATGTACGCATCCCAGTAATCAAAGCACGTCATTGAGAGGATAAGAGAGACCTATACAAAGAATACAAATTAAGGTAACAGTTAAATTAGGTGTGTTACACACCTATCAACTGCACCTTTACTTTACATTCTATTTATATAGACCTCTCTATCCCCCTCTACGACAGCTTTAAATCCGAACCCGTACATTTACCTTTATTACTATCGTAAAGTTAGATAGGTAGGAACCTACCCGCTGACTAAAATAATATATAGTAAATCACCGTTTAATCTACTGCTTGTACTATGAACACTAATTCTCATCAACTAACTACAACTACAACTCGCCCCCAGGGACCTTCCACCCTTGGCGACAACATTGGTACGACTTCGACAGGACAAGGATACCTGTTGTTATACCCACCGGACCGGTAAACCTGTCCGGGCACAAATACATAATCGAGTTTAATTACCTCGTCTGGGCCTACACGCAGCCTCGA